>JAYKAV010002835.1:244402-538620 GCA_035582835.1 Phoebastria nigripes | reverse complement strand
TGCCGCAGCCGCCTCTCGCGGCTGCAGGCGGCGGGCTCTGCCCCCCGGGATTTATTACCTCTGCTGCTCCGCAAAGTCCGTCTGCGAGCTGGGGCAGTATTTATTTATTGTTGTGTTTGGTTTTTTTTTTTTTTTAATTAATTAGCTTAATCTTTGTGGCTGTCGTGACTCCGGGTTTCTGAAAGAGGCAGCAATGAGGCTTCGATTTTAATTTGAGCTGAAGTTAAAAAGTGCTGTCATTCTGACTGAGGAGCATGGATTTGTATGGCAGGAATTAAACAGGATTGCCGTCACTTTAATTATGGGGAATGAGAAAAGTAAATATGTTTGCAAATGGGGAAGAAAAATCATTGTAGCTAAAGCTAGAACAGCCTGGATAGATCAGGGGTGCGGCCTGGACGTCAGGACATATGCTGCATGGGTAACACCTGCACAGACCCTGAAATGTGTTCTGGAGGAAGAAACATTTTGGGAGATCCACGGGCCAGACTGACAGTGTGGGGGCTCCTGGCTTGAATGGTAGCAGAGGTCGGGCTGGAGCTCCTCTGAATGCTCCTCTGCATAAAGGGCACAGGCAGGTTTTGGTCCTCTGACCACAGAAAATGCTGCATTTCCAGATTAAGAAGTGTTTCAGAAGCATGGAAACAATCGAAGTGCAAACAGATTACACCAAATGTGCTGCAAAGGGTGATGAGAGATTAAAAAGTACAAGCGAAAGGCAAGGACGAGAAGTCAGTGAGATACAGTCACCAGAAGCAAACTCTGGGTGAGGAAGAGCTGATGACCATCGTGACCCCAGGCAGAGTGGCTGGAGGGATCCCGCTTTCACCTGAGGGCAGGACAGCTGAGGGAGTGGGTATGTGCAGGGCCAAAACTCTGCCTTGCAACTTTGAAATCCGAAAGGCCCTGTTTAGGCACACCATTGCTTAGGGGACCTGTCTTTCTACATGGTATTTCTGCAGTAAAAATATCTGATCTTTGAGAAACATTTCCTACAATTAGAGAGCAGCTGATCTACCCAGAGAAAGAAGCAAAACCGCAGTGAGAGATCTGCTGAGGTACCTTCCCTGACAGGCACACGTAAGAGCTGTATTCAGGGAGAACGAGAAACACTGCCCAGGGTCTGGGGAGCAAAACCAGACCATCAGTTTGCTGTTTGGACACCAGGTGGATGTACAGCCTCACCACAGGCAGGACGGAGACGACCAGACTCGTCTGAGGACTGTCATATGTGAGGTGAGAGAAGCAGGACCATTTCGTACCCCAGGGCAGCTCTTCTTTCAGGAAATAAAAAAGCAGCAACTCAGGCAGTGATGAGACAGACAGACATCCATCCACTGGAGAGGAGGAGCTCTGCACCGTGACTTTCATGGGACTGCAGACAGGGGAGAGGGCTGTCTGCCATACAGCCCCCACGGACTCAGAGGCCACTTGGGTGCCAGCTGGATCGGGATCAGCTGCCGTGTCATGCCAGCACCTCTGGTAAGCTGGAAGTGGCCGGGCTCTGGAGGGGAAGAGTCATTACATCCTCCAACACTTGTGTGAGGTGTTTAAAGAGCACATTTGTGGGAAGGGAGATGTTGGGTGGGCTCATCCTAATGCACTGAGCACAGCAGTGAAATAAATCCCCTGCCTGGTCCTGTCTGGTCACAGGAGACCAACTGAGCTTGCTGTAGCCGTGGCAGGTAGCAGGCACAAGCAGGACCCTAGTAGGACCAGCATCAGCTGTCTTTCATCAATGAAAATCATATCACTGGAGAAAGGGAAACCTGAGCAAGAGGCAAGCTGGGCTCGTGATACCAAGCTATGGCTGCTGCTAAGGGGTATGAGGCCGACCACAGACTACATGCAGCAGAGGAGACTGAGGCCAGCTCGTCTGGGCATTTGGCAATCTCTACTGAGCTCCATTATTCTGAGACACACTCAGGCTCATTCAGGAAATGCCTTGATCAGTGGAAAAGTCCAGATGCTCTACACATGCAGCAGAGTACTGCAAAGCCATAAGGCAGCTGCCACATGGTGGGGTTAGTCAGAGGCCCCAGATGGGCATCTGAAAGCATAAAGATTGCTTAAGCCAGGCACATACCATAAAACATTGCTACTCTGTGGAGCAACGTGAGGTAAAGGGTGATACTGGGAAAGGAAATCTAGCAGCATCACTGCTCTGAAGCCATCAGCCTGTAGCGTTTGTAAGTAGAGATGACGTGAATACAGAAAAGGGAAATGTCTGTGCTGAGAATGACCCATTCCCTGTGCTTCTTTGATGGGAACATTTTTGCCAGTTTGCCTTTGGCTGTTAGTGAAATGTGCCTTCTGACAACAAGCAGTGTGGTGAATAAGCCATTGTGGACTGCACTTGACATTAGACTGGAATGAGAGAAAATGACATTGCCCATTGTCTCTGCTGAGGCTTCACAAATCTTTTACGCAATAAAAGAAACAATCTATCAACCTGCCTAAAAGCCCTTCTCAAAGGTAGTGCTAGACAGTCAAATCAGGCATCAAACACAACAGGGTACTGGAGGCAGTAAAATGCTTAGTACTTGTGGACTGGGACAATCATCAGCTGCAAATGCAGCAGCAGATGAGTCAGTCCTATCTGCTGAGGGATGAGAACACAAGATGAGGGCTTTTTTTGAAAGTGCTAAGCAATTTCAGAGCTGGTGTCATGGGAGGGATCATCTCATTGAACTCCACATCCAGACTCTGGGCTCTTTTTTCAGTCACTGAAGTTGTAGTCAATATTGCCAGTGAACTGTAGATCATTATTTGCTCTGTCTTAAAGTACTTCTCCAAACAAGCTCGATGTGTTTTAAAATTATTTCTTTCTATTGGCTGTGCAAGGATCTGCAAGGGACTAGTTCATCTGTATGCACCTGCATTGCAGTTGTCTAAATGTCAGAGAGAAGGGTCTTCTCCTATGTGGTGAGTCCATACTTCTCACATGGGGAAAAGACAGACAGACAAAGAGAAGATCCATGATTGCCCAAAGAAGGGCAGATTTGGGACAGTGCAGTGTGTGCAGAGTGAACAGAAGAACACAAAAGGAGCCATTTGACTGCATCATGAGTTAGGAACCTGATCCTGAATAATCATCGTGCTATTAGCCATACTAATTTTTTACTCCATTTCCAAGCAAGAATGATGCTGTCTGAAGGATACTTAGGCAACGACTGAGAATAAGACATCACAGTGCCTCTGGCTGACATGACTCTGTGCTCAGACAACAGACCACAGAATTCCTCAGCGAGCTCAAAACCAGTTCAGCTTTGAATGGGAATTTGAACACAGAGTACCCGCAAAGCAAAGGGAAGCTGGGAGTCAGGAGAGGCAAGACATTGTTAATCAGTGCAAAACAAGCAGGAAGGCAGCTCTGCCTGACAGTGTGGGAACACTGCAGTGGAGCCCCCACAGATCAGATAGCAACTGAGCACCAAGATGGATGGGTCAGAGAACCTCAGATATTTCCCTGAAGAGAAAGTCCATGCGGTCCAGCTGAATAATGCAGTGCAGTGCACAGAAACACTTAGGAAATGCTTGCACAGAGCTCCCAAGAGCCACACATCTAGGCTTACATGTACAAGTAACTAGGGCAAGATCCAACAATCAAATAAAGACACAAAACAATGGCCACAGCCTATGCTGCAATATCACTGGTGATGTTCACAGGCTTAGAGTAATGGTGAAAGGCAAACCAAGAAAGCAGCAAATAGTAGGACTAGATGGCCAACACGCTTGAGCTTATGGGCTAGAGCCAGAGTGAAGAGTAATGAGTACAGCCCTTTGGTACTGTCTGTTGAGGCTTAGGAGTGCGACACACAGCAAGGGCCAACAGGACACCACTCAGCACCGATCTGCAGCAGAGACACGTTGCTACAGCCTTGAGCTACAAGTTAAGGCAAGAGCAGCTCATGTTTTTAAGTGCCGGTTCAATCCTTTATGTGTCAGTCAACAAGCAAGGACCAAGTACACCTTCTTTGAGCCAGCTGAGATTCCTGGCCAAAGCACAGGGAAGCAGGCTGTGCTGCCCGAAAGGATTTATGCTCCTGCAAACACAGTATAGCTCTATACATCCCTTCTCTCTTACACATTTATATATCTTGGCTGAAAGAGTTTCTTCTGTAAAGATGTGGGGTTTTGGTCAGAATTCACATATTTAGTTGAAAAAATGCTGAACGTGCTGATCCTGATGTTCAGTTCTCTCCACGTCTCGTTGATGACAGTCACATGTCGGCATCAGTTCAAAGGACAGCCAAGTCCCATGAGAGACTCACACCTATGGAAGACAAGAGGCCTTTCTCCTTTTCTATCCATTTCTACCTGCCTGTCCTCCTCCCCTAACCATGCCATTCCACCCCTCTATCATGCAGGTTTTGGTCCGATGAGCATCGGCATCAGCACCAGCACATGGTAAGTGATGGGAGCACATGGCCAAGAATGGGACCAGTGAGGAAGAAAAGTGCAATCCTCTTTTGGTCGAAGTGAGTGATGTCAGCTCACAGCATCTCCTGAGGCCATACATAGCCCTAATGCAGGGGGGCTGGCCAAAGCCTGAAGTAGCAAAGCACATAAACCTAAGCACAGGAATCGTCCTCCTTCCCTTCAAAGCTCCTATGCTTTAAATTCAGCATGTGTACTCTACTCTGTTGGATAAAGATTTAAATTCACAAAGCATGGGGTTTGGATTACTAGTCTCAGTAGTAGCAGAGGGCCCAGTGCCGCAAAGGCTCATTCAGCTCTCTGTTCTTCTGAGATGCTCCCAATTCAGGCTGCAGTGTGTAAAGTCCTTTTGTAGAGAGGTCATTCTGTGGGTGTGAGATAAATTGTGGTCTGTAAAGAGCCTTGGGTTCCTTTTAAGACGCTATGAGACAATCTGTGAATTCCTTTACTTGCATTTGTGTGCAGTTACTTACACGTATAGACTGACTATGGTTGAAGGCTTGCCAATACTAGTGTAGGATTTAGAGTCCCCAGCCCTTCATGAAGGCCCTCTGGAGGTTGCAAAATGTTAAGCATTCTCAGCAGTTCTGGAGAAAAATGACATTTTGTGGGATTACCAAAACCAGGTGTTCCTCCCTGCAAAATGCCTGTCCCTTTCCTTTGCTGCAGATCAATCTGGACTCAAAAGCGAAGCAGCAAGACTGTCCCACACCACGGTTTCAGAGATGAACACTCCTAAGGTGAAAATCAGCAGTGTGCACAGTGCTAACTTTAGCCTGGGCAGTCTGTTGGCTTAAGCGATGGAAGCAGACAAAGAGCTCCTTAGAAATGCCATGGGTGACAATTGTCTGTGGTGGGTTCATTCATCGCGGGGTAGTACTGTATGTGGGAAGTGAGTGCTGGCTAACAATGCAACAGCTGCTTTCCCAACCCACACGCTGGTCATGTGTGGGTCCTCGTCAGCACAATAAAGAGGGTTGCAGCATTAGTTGTCTTTCACTCCATTGAAAATGGCTACAAAGCATTAAAGCCCAGCTGAGTGAGAAGGCTCACCGAAGTCAGTGTGAGGGTGTTAAGAGGTGTTAACTGTTTAAAGTAACTGGTTGGACAGAGGAAGGCTAATTCCAGATTATTCTCTATCTGAAAGGGCAACATTAAAAGTGTGACACGATCAAAACCATGTACGTGCAGTGCTTGTAGAGAATGAGTGACTGAGAGGTTTATTTAATGCATAATTAAGTAGTTATGCTATTATTATCATTTTTCTTTTTACTCCTTGTCCTTTGCACTTTTACATATGCATTTTATTTAAAATTCCAGGAAATATTTATGCAATTTCTGTCAGAGGAACTCTTGAATGCTTCCTACACTAGTGATCAAATATCAGGGAATTTAGTCTTCTTCCTGGTTAAGCTGATTATGACAGAGTGAGTTGAATCTTCACACATGCCACAAAGAGCAGCATTTGATCCTACATATACATACACACAAACATATATATACCTATATGTACGTAGACCCAGTTTCTGCAGCTGCCTGTGAAAACTCTCACTAAATGGAAGTTCCTTGGAGCAGAAAGTGACTTTCTTCTGTGTTTGGCAATGATATCGTATGTTTAGGGATATGTCACTGTAAATTATTATTCTGAATAGTGCCAACTTGCAGTGAAAATAGTGTATTAATAATGAAAAAAAGCAGTAGTATCATGAAGATAGCATATGATCACTACTTTTCCACGCTTTTCTTTGTTGTCTCTGATCTGTAGTATTGGGTCTGAGACTGTAGGCCCTTCTCATACAAGATTCACGTACTAGTTTCAGAGCACGTTTTGTACACATTCTGCTGCAATCTGAGGCTCACTGTGTGGGGATGATTTGATGAGCTTATCAGCTCTGATCACCTGCACAATGGTGCTGCCGCACAAAGAGGCTCTCTCCCAAATTTACTTCATGGTTATTTTCCCTCCTTCTATCCTGTGAGCTCTAAAAATAAGAATAAATGGAATTCCCAGTTTCCAAAGTCAAAGACAGCGTGAATTGATATTGCCCACCGAAATGCAGTGAGACTAAATCAATAACATCTGCAATAAGGCATAATGAAGACAAAATTGTATCTCAGCTTTCCCGAACAGCTGCGAATCTATTTTTAATGATCCTCATTTTTGGCAGTCAGCTAAACAACTTTTAAAATGTCCTCGAAAATGGATTGTTAAGTAGATCAGCAATGCAGAACACTGAAATGCCATTAATTGCAGCTTCTTCTGTGTGGTCTGTAGTACTTGGCACGAAAACACCCTCACTCTATAGCTAGACTTGAAAACATATGTGGCACCCTAGGGTAGTTAGAAAAAAAGAAGTGACTTTAAATAGGTGACTTAAAGAATAATGCAGTGTGATTGCTACCACTGATTTGTACTTTTTTTGGGTAGGGTTTTTAGGGAAACTCTATCTGTTTTCACAGGCTTGCCCTATCATTCAGTGATACTGCTCTGTATGATGACAGCTTTGTACACTGATAACCAAGCTCCTGAGCTTGGCCTCTCAGGCTCTCAGCATAGCTTCTCGGTCTGAAAAGGGTGAGAGTCAGCTTTCTCCCAGCACTGATGGAGTTCATCACAGTGAGATTCAACATGGCATTTTAAACCTCAGTGTGATGTGTATTTTTTTTTAAACGCAGAGTATACAGTGACAGTAGAGGTGGTGAGAGAGAGTGGTGGACTGAGAGGTGTATTTGGTTATTCTTTGTACTAAGTCACATTGGTCATGCTCATCTAGGGTGAACAATGTCTCCTGGCAAAGCAGAAAACAGGGGAAAAGGGCTTCCCATGGGATCTGCTTGTGGTGATGCTATGCAATGTGAATCAATGAGGTTACTATGGGGCTGTGATTATTACTCATCTTGCATGGTGATTTGAACAACACTGACCTCCCAATTTGCTGAGCTTTGCTCTTCCTTATATCTAGCAATGAAATTTGAGTTCACGTGTACCAGTTCTCTCTAGTTCAAAATTAATCAATATTACTGTTCACACCTCATCCCATTGCTCCACAAGCTGCATGCTTCTTCCCTAATGAACGTACAGTCCAGATATAAGTCTCCATGCTACTCTTTGGAAGCCTTCAGGTGACTTCTCAGGACAAATGTGGTTTCTTCAGTAAACTCCATTCCCTGGGAAGGGCTGGTGGTGAGGGCTGACACTACACCACACTTAAAGCAGCAGGGTTGGTATGATGGAGCGTGCTCATTTCAAAACGAGCACATAAATGGTCACCAGAACCATTCAGCAGAACCTCACTTGTCTATATCTACTGGTGATCTGGTCCTCTGTTTGAAAATATTTGGTGAGTACTCGGACACTGGAAATACACACCCAACCTCAAACTTCTTTCACATACATTTGGGAGTTGTCCTTATGGCATCTGTATTTACCCTTCCTCTTTGCATAATTGACCCAGCATCTCTCTTGAGGAATTTTAGCGTATCCCTTGCACTGGTGTGCTATTAAGCACTTTTGTGTTGATGTTAGTTCCACATTGAGTTGACCATAGTGGACTTCTGGTCTTCTTATTTTCCTTGGATGAATGGTGTTAAAGTCAAAAAACCTGGGCAGCATGTCATCTACTTGTACTTGCAGTGTGCTACCTTTTCACCAGAGAATGAGTCTGATCCTGATTTTCATCAGTTTCCAATTCCTGCTTCACACTGCTCCAGTGTCATTCTGCTCACATTTTGAGAAGTGTGTTTCATGGTGCAGGGAGTGCAGTGCTCCTGAAATGGCTCCTCAGTGAAAAAAGTACTGCATGTTTGTCTTCCATGTTTATCTTAAAAATCACAGCAGAATAAAAATGCTCTTTGCAGGGTGGGAGGGAGCATTAATCTCTGCAGCCTGTTACTCTGAATCCTTGATGCCTTTGTCTCCTCTATCTCTAGATATCTAAGAGCTCTATTTATATGTTTGGAAAGCAGTTGCTATGGTCTAAGTTGATTAAGCAGGTTAAGGAGAGACCACACAGTGCTGTGTTATGAGGATTTTACTTTTGTTCATGTTAAATTCAAGTTTTCCAGTCTTTGTCTAAGCAAAAATAGCATAAGCATATATAGCTATTGTTTCTGAGTGGGAAAACACCATAGCTTCCCACAGATGGGATATTTTTAATAGGCATTTAACAACTGATCTGGTCACCCAGCAATTGAGCCCCTCTGTCTGTCCTCCTCAGGCATTCCTTCAGGACGACTAGATGGGATTATTTGTTTGTTTTGTGGAGTACACAAATACTCTTCCATGCCCCCCCAACCCACCCCCATGTCAGTCTGAATCCCAGTTTGCTTTTACATTTTATTTTTCTATTTACCTGTAGCAGGTTCCTCTGCAAACCTTTCAGTGTGTCTCTCCATTTCACAATGAGTAAACATGATGCTGCCATTTGTGATAACTTCAGCCTTTTTATAGGAAATTAAAAACATGCCCTGAAATTCCTGCACAAACATGCAACCATCTAACTGGAAGGAGAGCATGTTATATATCAGGAGAATGATAACTGGAGTATTTGGAGGGAGAGGAAAACAAAACTGTTTAAAGACATCAGGCTGCATATATGATCTCTCACAGAGGAGCGTTACAAGGTATAGTCCATGAATCAGAGGAGCATCCCATCGGCACTGGGGAATTTTAATGAAGAGAATGAAATTCTCATCATGTCTAAACCAGAAATTAACATGCATCACTTTTTTCTTCCCATGGCTCTTACTGCCAGCTTCAGCTATTTTGAAATATTTGGGGCCAAAGCAGGAGCAAATCTCTAGAGGGAAGAAAGCTATTAACATCGCCAATAGTTCACAACACAGCTTTGTTTCTTGAAAGGCACAGACACGGCAGGAGGTGCTTCGTGCGGCTACACGATGCTGTGTGACTTTGAAATAATGGCCCCTGGGGCCCTGAGCCTACAAACCATTTCTCATGCGACTGAGAGACCCCTGGGTTGTGTCAGAGCTCCTTGCAAGAGGCAGGGCTCACCGGGCGTCATCCTCCTCTCTGGCACTGAGGGCCACTGGGGTCTGCAGGAAGCCTCAGTGACCCGACCAGAATTCGGACCAGGCTGAGAAAAAGCATTTTACTAGATGGCCTACGCAGTCCAAGTGACTTTTTACTCATGGCTAGGCCTGCGGTCATGCTATCTGCCGAAGAAACATGGTCCTTTGTTCTTTTTTTCACAAAATGGTCTCAGACACTTCCCTGCTGCACCCGTGTTCGGGGCAGCTGAGAAGAGAAAGGGTTTTTAGTGAAACACAAGAACACGCGATTATAAAGAAAGGGTGGATAAAACAGGACCTCTTTCATTTAGTTCTTGTTCCAGAATTTCCTACCAATCTTATGAACAAATCTGAGGCAATACAGGAGAACATTGGTATGAGCACAGTTAGCTATTTAATATCAGAATTTGCTATTCAAGATCTGAGACTGGCAACCTGTCTCCACTAATGCATGTACTCTATTTTGACACACCAGAGCAGTTGATTTCCTTAGTGCAGATAGTTATAACAGGCACAATTTATGTGTATACCATATTTGTACGTTAACTGCTGTGAGCTTTCCCCCAGATTTGCCCTTGTAAGCAAACTGTGTAGATGTCCCATTCATCAGGTCAAAATTTACAATAATATACTGCTCATTGCAAGTTGGTAAATAAAGAGGAGCCAGATGTATGACATGGCCATTACAGATGGAAATTGATATGTAAATAGTTCACAAAATATGTCTGAAGGGGTTTTGTGCAAGAATTTATACGGAATTGTAGGATCATAAAGTTCTGTGTGGAAAATGGCTTCCTTTGTGTATTTCCATGTCGTACCCTTATACAGAGGAGGCTCAAAACACTTGACTTAGTTCCTATTCCCTATCAAATGCTATAATCTCATAAATTACTTTTCCTCATCCAAATTTAAAAAAAAAAAAAAAGGTCTATTTTAAATTAAGGCTTTATTTTAACTTAAAAGTCAATTCAGACTCTACACCTGCTCTTTAGTCCAGCTTCCAATTTTGGTTATTCCATATAATTATTTCCTTCAATTTTTAAATATTTCCTTTTTCTGCATGAGAGACCCCCATAATCAGTAAGGGAAACTAACTGAATATATGGGCGAGAGAAAATTATTAGAGACAAAGTGGTGTCAAGTTAACACATGGTGCAAGCAGAATAACAGAAACCCATTGTTCAGCTGTAGTAGGAATATGATTGTGTGCGGTAAGCTATGAATTTCCACTCTGTTCAGGAAAAATGTGATTTTTAAATCTAAGTGTTGCTTTTAATTTAGTATACTCAAAATTTGCCTTACAGGAAAGTGAGCCAACCTTTGATTTAACTGTGTTTACCTATAATCCTAATTAAAAAAGCAGGTATCTGGATTTTACTTTGATTGCGGAGTCTGTGTTGCCAAACAAGACATATTTGTCCTTTTACGGCAGTTTAATTTAGGACAACCACTGAGATTTCACCTCAGACTAACACGCTAGTAACATGTCATCAAAACACCTGGCATGGCTGGAACGGTTGTGTAATCAAACGCTTCATGATTTAAAACAAAATTAAAATAAAATAATTGCTGCTTAATACTGCCAAGAGGAAGGTTAAATGTGATCTACCTAAAAGCTTGTGTGTTGTTAAATAAGAATAATAATTAAAAAACAGTCCAGGATATCTGTGTTCCTTCATGTTTCTACTGGTAACCCTGTGGTTAAGTCAAGTAATGATTGATTTTGAGAGAATTATAGCTATTATAAACTGTAATCAGCAGAGGATGAGAATAATTACGCAGAGAAAGGGGAAAAAAGCTGAAACATGGCTGAGCAATATTCTGATTGATGGCAAAGTCATTTCCTGGCTGTTAATGACTGATTTTTCAACAGTCAGCACAAGCGCTAACCCTGTGGGGGAAATGTCGTGTTATAAAGAAAACTACTGTCCTCGACTTATCGTTTTCATTAGGAATGGGTGAACAGGCTTGGAAAAAACCTGCCGTCCGTTGTTCAGGACCATCTCTGTGTGACAAGACTGCAGCTTGGGGTGAGCGTGTTTGGAAGGGCTGTGAGCTGTGCTATTGGTCTGCCCTGGAAGTGCCCGGTGAGCCTTCATCCCCTTCAAGTTCCTGCACCCCCCAAACCCCACCAAAGCACCCTGGGGAGGGCCATTTTTGTGATATTACAAGGCACGAGCAGATAGTCTATCTGATCTGAAAAGTTTTCTATTAATGAAAGCTCAGTTGATCCATCAGTTGTCTTTGGCATTTCGGTATTCTCAGATGAAGCGAGTACCAGTCTCTCCAGCTTCAGGCTGGTCAGATGTTACCCCTCGTGTCCTGTCTGCGAGCTTCCCTCCTTGATTGCTTACATCTGCTCTCCTTCCGTCCTCAGACCTCTCTTGTTTTGCTCTCAGGAGAAAGGCATGTCCCCTCCAGAAAGGCTAATTACCTGCCCCTCGCCACATTTCCGCGTGCGTGCACATGTGCTGGCGATATGCGCACAGGTCACAGCGAGTGAGGACTGTGGGGGGTGGGATGCTGAGCAAAAAAACAATTGCTCTGATCTTACACAAGTCTCTGAAGGAATGTCTGATGGGGGTGCATGTGCATTTTCAAGTCCTAAAATAATTTTAATTTCTATTTTATGCTACATGAGGTCACGGAGTGGACAGCCTACAGAACAGTGGGCTCCAGTTGACAGCCGTATGCTCTCTAAACTGTGACACTTCCCAAAAAGAGACTAATTTATCTTATCAGCCACAACCATAAAATAGGGTAAGGGATGGAAATAGATTAGAAACCATAAAACTGAGGGAAGCAAGACAGCCGCCATCCAGGAAGGGACAGACACTGCCCTGCGGGGTCCTGCTGACTTTGAAGAAACTTGTGGATTGTTTACTGCTGGCTCCATGAAGTGTCTCCTGTCACGGGAACTCTCCCATCAGGTTTGAGCATCCAGAGAAGCTCCAGAAACACACTTTTTCAGATCCCCACTTTCTCTCTTGGTGCAAAGATGATGTGGGTACCGGATTTCGAGAGCCGGCCGTATCCCAAAGTGCACTGCTTGCCTGCAAACCTGCGCCAAATGCTTCTACAGAGAGTTTTCCATCTGCCCAAGAAATTATGCCTACATAATACCTAGCACTTCTGGCTGATTTCAAAGTGTCACGGAAAAACTTGGGTGGTGGATTTTCTATTAATTGCAAAAATCCAAATTGTCCAGAGTTTATAGTCCCAATTCTAAACTGTGTAATACCAGCTTGATATGAGTGCTGTTCCACTGATTTTAGTGGAGTTATACCAAACGGTGAAAACAGATGGAGTGAAGAATGCAGTTAGCAGCTGTATCTCCTCCCAACAGCAGGTCAAATGCATCTCAGCAGCCAACAGTACCAGAAAAGAAGGGAGATCAGCAGAACAAATGTTAGAAACATAAAGTGTCTGTAATTCAGACTTGATAGCATTGGGATTTTTCATTAGGGACAGTAAAAGAAACAAATAAACAGGCAGAGGGAGAAAGATGAACTACTTACAAGCAGTGCATACAGTGGAGTAATAAATCCTTCTACTGACTCACTCGGAGGCTCAGTGAAGAGATTGCTGCTTTCCTCTTCTTTAACTCCTCAGGCAGTGCCTCTGAAATCCCCGCTCTGCCACAGGACCCTACAGAACATTGTTCAAAGACGGGACAGAAGATCCTCTATTTTCCTCCAAGCCAATTTACTAGTAACTTAAATCTCTGTTTAACAAACTCTGCTCTTTGGAGATGCTGGCAAAGATTTGGATGAATGCGGTGGGATGCAGAATTCCTTTCCTTTTTTTTTTTCTCTTTTTTTTTTTTTTTTTTTTTTTTTTTTTTTTTTTTTTTTTTTTTTTCTCATGCTCATTTTGTGGATATGATCTCAGGGTAAAATAGTGAGCAATGTGTGGGTCACAGACAACTTATTGAACCTTGTGCTTTCAATAACTCTTTTTCAGTAGGCAGGAGGAAGCATGCAGGCTAGGATTAGTGTGCAGCAGTTTGCCTCCTGGGTATATATTGGTCCAGACATTTTCTTTCCTAGAGTGAAGTACATTTGCAGCAAGTGTTGCCTGAGATATTTTGAGGAAATCGTGCCTAACTGGAAGCACATGGATAGTCCAATTGGTTTCAGTTACTGTGTTTAGTAATGAGCATGTGCTTAAATTCCTTGCTGAACCTGAGGAGTCAGCAGGGGTGAAAATTGCTGTAGATTGCAATTTTCTGGTTACAGGGAAGGCTAGGCAACAAGAGTGCCCATTTCCCATGCCATCCCTGGTGGCTGCAGCATGAGGACCCCATCCCAGCGCCGTGTTCCCACTCACACCTGTGGTGTGAGCACTGGGGAGCAGAGCCACAGCTGAGAAGGTGCAGGGAGGGTGGAATGGGAAGACGAATGAGGTTTCGGTGGCACTGCGGAGGGACACTGCTGTAAGCCCACTGCCTTTCAGTGAAGGCCTCAGGACAGCTGACAACTACCATGGCAAATGATGACAGGCAGTGATTTCCACCAGGTCCTCTGCCTCCTGCCTCAGCAGGATTCATCTTAGTCATAATCCATTCGCTGGTTTTGGCCTGGTCTAGCACCTTCCCCTAGCCACATCCCTCGTCTTGTTTCCAGGAGATGGCCAGCAAGACATCTCCCTCTCTCCTCCAGCCACGTCCAGAGTCCCCAGATTAACAGATGGGCTTCTTGGGACTGAACAGGTCTCACTGGATCTGGAAACATGGTTTGTTCAATCTGCTCGGAAAGTCATATGCTTACTCAGATGTCCAACCAAAGACACAGGAACCTAAGTTTAGACCTCTTCTTTTCCCCTTCCTGCTTTGAAAACAGCGGCTTCATGTTCGGAAAGTTTTAGGTAAGCCTTGGGCGGAAGACATTTTGCAAACCAGCCCGATAGGGTGGTTTCAGCCAAAGGCGCCTCTGGAAGCCAGAGGGTAGCAAAGCTGCCAGGCATTGCCAGCTACCATGACGTTTTGTTATCCAGCCACTTGTTGACTGAAAACTGGATCAAGACCCATGCACGAAAGATATATCTATTTCCTGGGAAAGGGCAACTTAGTACTTGCATATCAAGTAAAAGAGCAGCAAGCTTGCTGGGTTTTGTTTTCCTTTTTTCCCCCCTCTTCAAAGGAAATTGTGACTCATGGTTCCAACAGTCTGAAACATAACAACACCGATGGCCAGATCAACAAACAGGCTAGCAGAAGGCCATGCGGAGCAGGGGTGGAGCGACAGCCAAATGCCCTTGCCTGAGCAAATGCAGCTAGCAAAACTTTGTCATCCAAGCTCTTTGGATGCCAAATGTATTCGCTGAGTAAATGAGGCAGCTGGGTTGTTCCTTTTCAGGAAATGGCACAGGAAAAAGATTCCTACAGTAGATGACAGACAGAGAAGCTGTCACGGGGGAACGTACCACAGCTCTGAGCCGAAGCCCAGCTTGCCAGAGATGTAACTTCACCCCATGCATTCCACTACTGCTCGGATGTTCCTCCAGCTTGACCTGCTCTTCTCTTGCTCTCTGAGCAAGTTTCTTGCCAAGGTTTTCTCAAGAGTGCTCTCAGACAACAAACAGCAGTTTGTTCTCTTACACAGGGGCTTTTTCACCCCTAAAAAACCTTTTATGTCATGAGTGCAGCTTCCCACTGGCACCGCGCTTCAAGAACAGACATGGAAAAATGAAGTCAGGAGATAACACACAGTGCAGCGTAATGAGGGCACCAGCATGGAGACATTTTTGCATTTTTTTAAAAGTGCCAAATAAATTCTCTTCCATAAAAGTGACAAGAAACCAATTTAAAGAGAAAGGAAGAAAGTTTCAGCATGAGTCACTGCTCTATATGTTCTGAAAACGACAATAAAAATAAGCAGCTCCCCCAAAGCTGTATCCTCTTGGCATCACACAGCTTAGTAAGTAGTCTACAGCACAAGGCTGGGAGAGAAGTTACCCATCTTTTGTTTAGAGAGAGCACTAATGCAGCAGACAGGATACTGATGCCAGCTATGGGGCCAGTGGAATCATGAGCATCCATCCCATCCCATCCCATCCCATCCCATCCCATCCCATCCTTCTGCCATACTGGAAATTTGTTGTCTCATCTGCCATGCTCAGAGGTCAAGATCATAGCCTAGTTTTCTCATGATCTAGAATGTCTCATGGGAGCCATCCCAGCTTTGTCTGACTGACCACAAGAAATGTGCACAAGCCCAGCAACAATTCACAAGTCCAAAGGAAGCCCCAGTGAGTGCCCTGCTCACAGGATTCCACTTCACCTTTAAGCCTTCATTCCCCAGCAATCATAGAAGGTTTTAAAAATACTATACTGAAAAGAAGCTTGGTTTTGCTGTATTAAGGTCTCTGGAGAATTTGCTTTTGCTCAGGTCCTTTATTTACAGAGAAGGGGAGTCAGTGTGTCATGTTTGCAGTTTTAATTTTGGATGGCCAATGGCAGGATTGTTACAAAAATATTTCTTACAGGTATGTTTGCACAATGAAAGCATCTAATATGGCCAAAAGAAGCAGGGAAACCACTCCTTTGTACAGCTTTGTAGTTCTTTCTTTTTCGTGTTGAAGTGACAAAACACATAATAAGTTACATCTGACTTGGTGAAATTTTACATGTATGAGAGTTGGCTGGGAAATGCACTTTATCTGAACTTTGTGGCCAATGGCCAAGTTAAATAAACCCAATTAATATTAATTTCCCTTACCCCTTCCATCCCTTCCCTGGTAAATAGAACCACCTCTGGGATTTCTAATGGTAACTTACCCTTGCAGTGTCTGGTTTAACTTGGCTATTATATCAACAAGATGTTTTTCCACTTTGAGACTTTTTTCTCTTTCTTTGTAAACTTATAAAACTTCAGAATCCTCACTGAATCCCTATAACTTTTCTTTCGTAAGAGTATTTTGGTCTCTTCTGGTTCATGCTTAGGCATAAAAGCAATATAATCTAGCTTGTGGGATGTGACTTAAATTGTAAATATTTGTTATGTTTAAGAGCCTTGGGGTGGTGTGTGACTTGAATGGATATGAAGACATTTAGCAAATAAATCTGTGTTCCAAAGTAGAAAGAATAATTTATTACCCATACAACACAAAAAATGAAGCCATGCTACAGCCATGTCTCAGCATTAGCTCTGGTACCTTCCAAAAGTGTTCTTACCAAAGAGAATTCTAACTTTAGGGTTTTTTATGAAAAGTTGTTTTCTAGGATGGGTGCTAGGAATGTGGGCTGAAGTTTGTATTGATTATATTCTGTGTGAGGTTCATTACCAAAATAGTTGAGCAAACAGTCACAGATGTGAGCTCTCTGTGCTGCTCCCCCTGTTTTTCTCATAGAAATGTTTTACCCTGAGACTCCAGACTCTCTTTTGTCTCTGTGCACCGGGAACAGGACCTGGCTTGCCTGATTTGGAAAGCAGCTTGTGCGTTAGCAAATGTGCTTTCAGGATGGAGTTAGCATTTTAGTAACATGGATCAGGTTTATTCAGCTGTCTTTCCAGGTCTGGCCAATGTTGGGAGCCATGGGGCTTCCAGTGCCTACAGCATTCATCTCGGGGGCCACTTTGCCAAGGCCAATCACTTTGTTGCCATAGCTGGGGACAGGGGACAATGTGCAAGAGAATATTCTTGATCTTAATGCAAGATGTTAATGAAACATTCTTGATGTTAATGAAAAAAAAGGAAGATGAAGGGGCAAAGCTGACAGAGAGAGGAGAGAGGAGAAACCCATTCAGAAACCTCTCAACCTTGGTTCGTGTGACCTGTGGAGCTGAGACGTACAGATGTGCTGTGATGAGCATGTGCCAGTACTTAGTGATGTGCTCTGAATAAACTTAGTCTCCACTGGGACACAGGAACGGTTGCAAGGACACACCAAACTCTGCCCTGACTGGTGGTCTGCCTCTGAGTGTGGCCAAGAGCCACGTGTGAGGACAGGGCAGACAAACTGTGGTCCTCTGGAGAGCGCTGCCCAGCACCCCACAGTCTGCACAGACTGCTGGCTGTAGAAAAGATGAAACTTTTGGTTTCCCTCTGTAGCTGTTTTTTCTAAGCTGTTAGTTCATGGAAATGGCAGAGTGTGGGTCTGATCAGAGTTTTCTTCTCAAAGGGAGACACTGGTGACTTTGTTTAGCCTTGCTGTATGTGGTTGAAATAACAAACCCAGCAAAGCCACAAACCCACTTCATGTGCCAGAGCCCTGTGGTAAAATGTCTGCAGAGCTTTAAAAATGCAACGCAAAAAAATGGAAGGATTCTGCTAGATACAGAGCACTCCCTCAAGCCATTGACTGTTTCGGATCAAGTTAGAGATACATTTCATGCATAAAAGGGAGAACTACATCACCATAGAGGACGACTGCATTTTCTACTGAGGGAATTTATACTTTACTTAATAGCTGTGACATGAAAACCTTTGCAAACCACCCTGTCCAAACACCAAAGGGCTTTTTTGCAGAAGGACAGAGCATCTGCAGAAGCTGTCAAGAATTGATGTGCCTTTGCCTCAAGTCAAAGAGCAACGTATTGACTCTMAATGTGATGAGGATGGACTTTTGCCCAGAACAGGAAAATTGGTTCTGAATGAAAATTGCTTTTCAGAAGTGGCTCTTTGTTAATGATATTATTATTATTTTATTTTAATGTAATTAGGGTTATGTTCTTAAATCATAATTGTCATCGTTAGACTTTCCTTAAGTCAGCATAGCATTACATTTAGTGATCTTAGTAATGACGCAAAAGAGTTGTGAATCTCACCTGCCATGGATAGTGCCTTCTGTTTCTACATAATTTGGTTGTGCTTGTAACAGAGATTGTCCTTGAGGTGCCTCAGAAATGTACTGTCTTGATCATAACAATTACGTGAGACTGAAAAGCCATCTGGTTAAAATCATGTCTTCTTATGTGCTTTATGTACCTTCTTTAAAACATATTCCTCTTTCCCCCCTGAAAAATTAGAACAACTGACATGTTTAAGCATTTTTCTAGTCATACAATTTAACAAATTGTTTTTTAATAGCTGCACTGGGCAATGAACTATTTGAGTCGAGCCTGTAGTGACCATTTTCGTGCAGCGTTGGGATGTTGGCTAATGAATCTCTGTTCCAGGGACCTTGGGAGCCAGGGAAGAGCTCACCAGACAGGCCCAGAGGGTACGCTGCTAGGTGTATTTTAATGCCTTGAGAGAGAGCAGCATAGCAGGATGCTGTGGAAAAGCTGACCTTCCTTTCTTGAGAAATAAGGATACCACAAGTGATAAAAGAAAAAACCCTCTGTATCCCCTCTCCCTCTCTAGTAATGTAGTAATGCCCCAAGGAACAGCCTAGCCTTCAATTTAATTTCAGTCACTCATGCATTTTTTACCCATGACATCACCCTGAAGTGATTAGAAAATTATAACTGGGATGTGAACTCAAGTAGAAGCTTATGGACTTTTCACTGTGTCATAAGGAGCAAGAAATGAGGTGACTCATGTCATCTTTCAACAGGTCTCCCAGCGGGCATTTGTGTCCCATGCTGCACTCTGGCTAGTCATCTTTCAAGCCGCTCCACAGCAGATCAAGCAGAAAGGAGACTACAGCTGGCATGTGAGAGCTAGTCTGGATGGGGAGGCAAGTAAAAGGATGACACATTTGTGTGATGAGACTGGTGAGGTGTCAGAGCAGCCCAAGCAAGCACAGATCAATGATGAGTTGACCTGCAATGAAACCAACTTTGGTATAAATCCACCATTACCTCCTCCCCCTTCAAAAATTATGTCCATTAGCCTTGTTCCAAAGTAAAAGAAAAGAAAAAAAAAAGCCATTTTAATTTTCCCAGAGGAAAAAGATTAGGCGAACATCAGAATTCCCACACTTTTGTGCTGTGATAACGTCTGTGCTTCCCACAACAGGCTTGGAGATCAGCTTTCCGAGTGTGGCACTGTCAGCAGAGGATGACTCCAGCCAGTTTGAGAAATGCCTGCTCAGGTTTCTATCGTAACTCAGTGTCTTGTAAATATGTTTAATTTCTGTTTTAGCAGAGCCTATCTTCTAGCAGAAATACAGAGATTTGTGCATTTATCCTCCACAGAAGTCATAACGCTTCTGGAGTTTACAGACAGGCGTTACAAATACCTCCCTCTAAGCCTCACTCGCTGCGAAGTTCAGTGTCATCTGGCAGCAGAAGACATTAATCACTACAGAGAAGGGCAGGCTAATGTTTCTAAGCCAGGCAGGGCTTGTATCTGCTTCCCAAATAGCTTACCCTAACAGTTCTTTTTATTGAGATTGATTCCCCATATTTTGCTAGTTTGGGGATATAGTCCATTTATATTTATCTTGTACTGTAAAGCTAATAATTGACATTGTTATTGTAGTTATTTTATGAGCCATTTTCTTAGTACCCGAGGGTGTTTTTATTACTCCCCTTTTGGCCTTTCCTTTAGAGTACCGAAAGTATACGGGGCAGGAGCAGGGAGAAGTGTTGTACACACTTTGTAAAGAAATTCATTGGCTGATTAGTATTATTTCTTTGTTTATATCACTCTTGTATTTTCTTTTACTCCAATTCTGTCTAGAAAGCTAACCATCCACACAAGTTGGAGGATAGCCTGAAGGAAGCTCTAATTTAATTTCATGCTCTCCATATCCCCTGTATGAAATAGAGAATAGTCAAAATGCCCCATCCCACTAATATTTGGTGACAGGGACCTTACACAGAGGGTTATGAGGGGGCAAGGTTCGCCATTGCACCCACTCTCATCCTGCTAAGGAAATTTCCCATGCTGCAAATATTTCCCTGAGAAAAGTTCCTCCTGGTGGAGTGGAGTAAATATGGCAATGGAGAACTGAGTGAGGAAGGATTAAATGATACTCTATTTCTTACTCTTTGCATTCAATTTAGCATCACTTAATGCCTGCAAAACATGATATCCATAATTTTGGGTTGATAATAAGCTATCAGAGAACTTCATGGCTTTTCTGTCAGGCTGAATCTTGCGTAGGTACATATGAGCATTTTTACCTTCAACTTGTTATGGAAGATGACTTATTAACAGAAGGAAATTTTCACCCAGAAAATTAGGAACCTTCACTGACAATGAGGCAAAATGGCATAAAGTCGGTCTCTCATTTCAGTTTTGACGGTGAGTCTGTGGGCTGATGGCATCCATGCTGCTAGGATTACTCTGAAGTTGTCTTAAAACACATGATCCAGTGGAGACTGACACATACCTTCATTATTGCCAATTAGTGCGGGATAGTGTGAAAGATGAGCCAATTGCCTGGGCCCTGAGGCTTCTCCAGCAAGTGAATTGATGGTGCCAGTCAGAAAAGACTCCAGATTTCAGGGCCAGGAGGGGCCACTAGATCACCGAGTCTGACTTTTTGAATAACACAGGCCATAACTTTTGCTCTGTTACTTGTATCTTCATAATATCTCCCTTCTCACAGATGAATGATTAGGCAAGAAGATGGAAAAACAAAGGGTAGCATATATAAGGTCCACTTATATCAGCCACAAAGCCCAGTGGAGCAGCACATCTGGTAAGTCTCTCTAGGTGTCTTTAATTCTCAAACAGACACTGTTAGTCTGGGATGAAAATGGCCTGTCGAGAGTATTGAAACCCTGTCAACGCTGAAGTGTCAATATGTCTGTCAGTGTTGGCATTTTGGAGGCAGCCTCCCCTGGGTGTGAAATTGGCCCTAGCCTGGGAACAGGACCTGGGAGAAGGTCCCCTCTGTAGCCTGTGATAATTTAGGGGATGTGTATATGTCCCATGAATGGATTCTTACAGCTATTTAGATAAATTTCATTYCTTGAGAATAATATTTGTATGGTTCCTTATATTTTGTGGCATTTAAGACAAACAGTGATTGTCACAGATGTCCTTCATAGGACCATGTCTCAGTCTCTTGAATGGTCGTGGCTGTCTGAGGGGTAGCACTGTAAACCAGAATGTCCCCGAGAGTGGAGCTAGAAAACYAACCTTCAGCTATGGATGACATGTTGGGCTGTTGGTGGCTGATCCAAACTGTTCCATTATTCAGACAAAAGATTAGACAGCCAAGGAGTGAGCCTCATAGCTCTCTAGGGACACTTTGAGCGTACATGGACCAAAGAGGAACTGGAGGACTTGTGGAGCCAGTCTGATGTCTAGTAGAGGAGTTTGATCAGATTGGAGATTTTCTTTTTCATCTCATGATGAAGCTCCATCGTTACTGGGAAACTTTGACTCCATTACTCTTTCCAGGAAACGGTTGCCTTTGATGAAATTTCATCTGGAGTCATTCACCCCTTAGATAAAGTCACAAAATCCAACTAACTTCATTTTTAAACATGACCATTTCTTTCCTTAACACATTTGTATTTCTCAGTTTATACATTTCCTCCAACTAATTTTTCTTAGACAAGAACCTAAAACTGTCTTTAATGAGAGCTACAGGGCACTTCTTGAAGTGCCAAAAATAGGTATTTTCCTTCGGTTTTAATTTGGGTACTGGGAAAATATTTTTTCTCTAATGTGATTTTAAATCACTACATTTCTTTAGTGGTTTTAAATTACTCTGCAATAAACAGTATATAATCTCTATTCTTGCCTAAAAGGAGGCCTTCTATTTTCATTCTTATAATCTGGATTCTCAATTTTTTTCAAAGGTTTCAGTAAGAAGAAATAAATGTTTCAGAGTATCTGAGTCAGAATATCCTGATGGGAGATGCCCATCTTTCAGTGGGTTGATAGTGGACAACTTTTCTCACCTGTAGTTCAGGCACAGGCTATAAATCCAAGGAGATATAATAACACACTTTCCAGGGGAATCACCCTCCTTCCATTTGTATCTTGCAAGAAAATCACTAAGTTTTTCCCTGTGAGTTTTGTTGTGCCTAGGCAACCACTCCACCACCGTGTGATAGCTAGCTGACAAGAGGAGGACATTGTGAACTCAGCTAATTTGCTGAAGCACAGATGTCCAGGGCCATTTGAAATGCCCTGCGGAAAATGAGATGTCCACACAGGGCTGGCAGATACAGCCCTGTGGGAGACCCGTGATCATCTTGAGGATAGGTTGGATACCCTGGGATGTCTCAAATGAAACAAGTTGCCTGTATTTATGCAATAAACTCAACCCACTTTGTATAAAACTTAAAGCTATCCCCTTCCCCTCTCTAGACAGTCGTCCACGGTCCCATAAGCCCAGAGAATGCCTTGAAAATGAAGAAGACCGTAACAGTGGAGTGCATCAGCTCCACCTCGTGATGGCATTTTTAACATCTGGACCCATAACTGCAAGTGACTAGTGACAAGGAGACAACGGCTAAGCATAATATCAACATTTTGTTAACCGTGTTTGCAAAAGCAACCAGTCCCCTTCACCCCTTGCCCTCACCGCTGGAGCAGGAACTCCCCGGCGGCTGCAGCAGCCTGCACAGAGCAGGGAAATCGCCTGACCATGGGGGGAGCGCGGCATCTGCCTCCTCCGCCCCCYGAGCTCCCCGAGGGCAACCCGGGGGCAGGCACGGCCTCTCGGGCTCCCACTGCTCATGCGGTTGCTGCTGCTCTCCCCCAGCCGCTCGCCGAAGCAGTGGGTGCAGACATGGCTTAGGAAGTGCCGAGGTCTGCAAATTCTTCCCTTCTGCCCCGATGTTCCCTGTTTGTGTTTCCACTGACCAGTGTTGATGGTCACAAAATATCCGTGCTGCTTCTGAGCTGAGGATTTTCTCCTGTTGGTGTAACTGCGTGTGGGAAACGTGATGCTTGGACAGGGTGACCCATGCGATGCTCTCCCCAAGCCACCGAGCTGTTATGGTGTGGGGTTGCCCAAGCACCACGTCATTCCAGCAGGCAAAGTTGCTGGCAGGGCCACGTATTCAAAAACTGTGTGTCTAGTTCTGTACAGAGAGGTGTTTGGAAGATAAGAATCTGCCCTCTGTCCAAACACACAACTTTGTCTCTGTATTTGCACTACGCAATGCACGTGTATGGAAATGTACAGTCTGGTATGTGTGTTTGTACAGAACAACCTTTTAATTTTTTAAATGTCCTCACCAGAGCATAAGAAATCACTTGTCCTGTGTAGGGGAATTTTACAGACTTTCAGTCTAGCTTATCCATGGCCATGGCAAGAACAGCCATCTCAAAAGATGCTGTTGATTCTCGGTCAACTAGAGATCTAACCTGCAAAACCCAGTGCCAGAAGAGACATTCCTGCCTTAACAACAACAGATCGGACCGGAGAGGATGCAGCCATTATAGGGAGGAGGCTGTGTGGCTGTTTAACTACTACACGCAATGGTGGAGCACACTGGCTTGTGCTCTTTACCCTGCCTTTCTCCCGAGTAGAGCACACTTACGTGTGTACAGGTGCACACTGCTGGGTAACGTTAGGGCATCATGAAGATAAGATGAACTAGCATACAGTAGGAATAATGGGAAAGTATTAAAACGTGCTAGTATTGTCCTTGACTTTCTTTGGTTTAAGTTTACACTTTCACCTTTTCCAGTCAGCCAAATTGCTGTGGTAATTAATATATTGAAAAAACATTTGGGTTTGATGTAATGCTGTGATTTTAGCCTTAATGCATAGTCTTGGCTTATCTAACTACTTGTCTGGGGTCTTGTGAATCTCTATAGCAGATTGATGCCTCTTCAAAGCCATCTGGAAGAAGATCTACCCACTCTTTTTTTTCCCTGCTCTTTTAATTGGAACTGCTGGCTGGCCCTGTGTATCAGAGCAGTACAAAGGCTGAGAAAACAGAGAGGTCTTACACTAAACCATTCGAAAGGGCAGCAGGAGACGTCATCCATTTTGTGTATAGATATGTTTAGATAGATGTGGTAAGCCATGAGAAGTGGATGCCTTGACAGGTTACTTTTCAAAGACTGCTGATTTGCAGTGACCTCTGACTGCTCTCAAAACAGCTGAATTCTGCAGACTCTGGTAATCTGAGATAGAAACTGTTTTGAAGTCGGCTGGGTGTAAAGAGTCTATTGCTGCCCTGGGTGTCTCAATATCACAAGGAAAAGTAAAGCAGGGGAAAAAGGATGCCGTAGTTGGAAACTCCCTTGTCTGATTTTTCAGGGGACAACTCGCTGTCTTTGCAGGACAATGCCTGGGTGAAAACCACACACCTATATACTCAGATGTTGTCAGTCCCCCCAGGCCAACCGTTGCCTCCAGGATGTGTGTAAAAACTCCCTGTTCCCCGCTGCATGATGCTTCCCTGTTCCGTGGCAGCCTCATATAAATGTATTTTAAATGCACAGCATGTTATGTACCATGTTGCAGTCACAGTTCTATAAAATAGAGGCAGACTGTGTAGGGAGGGGTAAAATAACCACCCTTTTCTCTCAAACTATTAAAACAATCAAGGTAACAAGATTCTTTCCAACCTGTACTGGAAGTCTGTTGCCTTTCTGTCAGACATGTAGAAGTTCTTGTAAGCCTGAAAGTTTTCTTCTTTTCTTTTTGGTTTGTTTTTTGGTTTAGTTTGGTTTAAATGTTAACACATGGTTTAATAAAAGATATTCCTCCTTCTAATAAAGTTTGCCTCTGTTCTGGGCTACCATATATTTTTTATTCTGGGCCCATAGGGCTGCATGATGCTGAGAACACCTGGAAAGGAGCTGCTCTCACCTCTCTGACCAGTCTCCTCAGCGGCCATCCCAGTTCACCCACCAGCACAGACAGGGAGTGTGCACACTGGACACACGCTTGCAGGATCCCAGTTGCCCTGTCCCCCTGCCATGCACATCTGATTTTAAGGGATCCTAAACATCTGCTTCCAGATGTTCATGCGGAGATTACATACAAACCCCCTGCATTTAATGTATTTATATTCCCTTAAAAACATCACAAATTTTCATTTATCTGTGCTTGTAGCAGGCATGGGACTAGAGGGGACAGACTGGTAGTCCCATGGTACAAGGGGAAAGCAAAGGAGGGGCAAGACGACAGGGTCCATGGAGCACAGCCACTGAGCAAGCATTTGGCACGTTGAGGAGAGCCCCCAGACACCTTGAATCCCAGCCAAGTGGCTCAAATGCAAGACCCCTACTCCTTGCATATTCCTAGCACGGCTGCAGGAAAGGAAAAAGTACCATTGAAACACCCAGGGAGAGCTTTTAAACTCACGACAGCCCTTTTCAGGCAGAGCTTACTTTACAGCAATGGGCTGAAAGATGGCAAATGTGGCAAAATGAAGGATGAGCAGTTAAGGAAAAGGCAGCATCGAGTCTCCCCGTATTTAGGAGCCGGGTGGGAAGCCTGAGACAACTGCAGCATGCAGGGAGGCAGCTGCAGAGAGCCGGCATTGGGGCAGTCGGGGCGGGTGGCAGGCGTGCAGCCTCCTGACTGCCGGCTGGGCGAGTGGCTGGCGTGGGCTCGGCACAGATGGAGCTTGGACGGGGTGCGGCTGCCAAACCTAACGAGTTTGGAGAACGAGTCTTACAAGGAGCGGCTGAGGGAACTGGGACTGTTTAGCCTGGAGAAGAGGAGGCTGAGGGGAGACCTTATTGCCCTCTACAACTACCTGAAAGGAGGTTGCAGCRAGGTGGGTGTCGGTCTCTTCTCCCAAGCAACTAGCGATAGGACGAGAGGAAATGGCCTCAAGTTGCGCCAGGGGAGGTTTAGATTGGACATTAGGAAAAATGTCTTTACTGAAAGATGGTTAAGCATTGGAACAGGCTGCCCAGGGAAGTGGTGGAGTCACCATCCCTGGAAGTATTTAAAAGACGTGTAGATGAGGYGCTTAGGGACATGGTTTAGTGGGCATGGTGGTGTTGGGTTGACGGTTGGACTCGATGATCATAAAGGTCTTTTCCAACCTTAATGATTCTATGATTCTATGATTCTATGAGTCTGCACTGAACACGTGCTGAGTGAGATTTTTTCCAAAGGCTTGATAAATTGGGCAGATTTGGGCAGATTTTGAGAAAATGTCTGTCTGTGAGTTGGGGGCAGGTCTCAGCCACGTGGTCCAGAGAGTCATCCTGCTGAAACTTCTCAGCTGAGTGCCTGAAAGGTTTTCTTTGTTAATATAGGCAAAAGTTATATTTTCAATTAGCCTCTCTCTCTTGTGTAGGCATCTGGACCATTTAGATGAAATTTCCAGAAAAAAATCACTCTGAGATACCAATCCAGAGTAGAAAATTTCAGCAGAACCAAACTGATTTGATTTAGTTCAAAGCTCCATGTTTTAGGAAGTTAAAGTAACAAAGTATCAGGTTAATTTTCTAATGGTATTCCTAACTCATCTGCTTTAATAAAAGCCTCATGTGTTTGAAAGCCTGAAGCATATCATTCCTAGATTTGCTAAAGTAATTCTTGATTTTGAATCATTAATGACAGGAGACATTGCTGTGGTTTCCAACAAGCGCATGATCAAACTTTACTTAGCACTTACGATACCTTTTGTGAGCATGGCTGATTTCCTGCTCCATAATAAAAATAATTTGTTGGCTATCATTTCATATTCAACAACCTTGTCACAGAACTCAATCAAACTGACTCGGGGTATCTACAAGCAATTATTGTCAACACGTGCTATTTTTCCTCTTAATTATCATGCTCTTGGAAGGATCTGACTGTTTGAGGATGGCAGATTTCATTGTGGAAAAAACAAACGAACCTCCCCCCCATTTCTAAACCTTATTTTTACAAAAAAAAAGACAGAAAAGTTGAATGTCCTGTAAGCCCCAGAAACCAGAAGACAAATGAAAGAATTGAAGAATTGTGTATGGTTTTTCATCCAGTCTTATGATTTTTAAAGCCATCTCATAAGTTTGGTGGTCTTAATATTGCTTTCTGCTTGATTTGTATTGGCACTACCACTGTATATTGATTTCATATGTTAATAGTTTTACAGAAATATGCTTAAGTGCCTAAAAGCACCAAGCAGGAGCAATGGTTGTTAACAAAACGTCATAAATGGGTCTCAGATGATCAAAGCCCCCCCTTGCAATTGGGAAAATGTTATCTCTGCAATTGTTGCTGGTGTCTGGCTCAAGTAAACRATCCCCCTGACACTTTCTGTTCAGATGCGGATCCTGAACTGGTGTAATTCAATACAGTCCCATTGACTTTGCCAGCTATTCTGAGCTGTGATTCTGGCACATATAATCCCCATTTTTAAATACAGATATGTATTTTCTTCTGCCATAAGATAAGAGTCATTTATAGTCATGTTTCAACAATACTTTGACCTTGACTTAAGCCAATTGAATTGAATGTAAAATCCTGGTTAAGCATATTATTATTGTTTTCCTCTCTTGTTAGATAGAGATTATGTCAGTATTAGACTTTAAAGTTAAAGCAAAGATATTTTTATTAAAAAAAAACTAAACTGGAAATTTAAATTTGTTCACCATTAATTTAGGGGGAAACACATGTTTTTTCAATACTATTTCTTTGCACCCTGAATACAGATCAGATTTTAGTATTCCCTATATTTATTGAGAACTTAGTTCAAAGATTTGAGTGGATTTACAGCTGAATTGCCAAAATCTTTTATATTCATATGTACATAAATACACAGGCTATATCCAAGAAAAAAAAAAAGCTTTATTCAAAATAAAGGTCACTTTCATTCTGTTTCTGACGCTAAAATTTAATTTTACATTTGTTAAAAAACAATGTAAATTCATTACTGACATTTGAAGGGTGATTTCATTAAGCATATGGGTTCATCTACATTTTGAAAGCAGCTGTTTTTATGACCCGAAGAGTATACATGAAACACTGCGATTTGGGCTGCTTTCAGTAGACAAAAAAAGAAAAAAAAATCCTTATGGCTTTTAAAATATTTCTTTTTTCTTGCAGTGATTTATCATATTATAAAAGTATCATCAACATATAATCCTCACATTCTCCAGTGTATAACAAACATACCTGTTTGTTATTATGGACCGAAAGAACATGTACCTTTACAACCATGATGCTCCACAGAAAGAAACATATGGAGATACGCAGGACTTGTTAATTTGTTCTCAAAAGGATACAGATAAAAGCAGATGCTAAGGGGCAATAAATTATACTTTTTCGTACATTTTCTTCAGTCGTTTTTTTTAACCCTCCTAGTTGACACAGAATTTCCTTTGCAGCATTATTTATTGCCGGCAATGTTGCTAGGCTGCCTGGGAGGGCAAAATGGAAAACTTTGTGAAGTATACTTGGAGAGTGCTCTTTTAAACCAGATGATTTGTGACTAAGTCTTGGAAAGCTGGGAGTATATTTTAGACATGTTAGCTGTCTTGTAGTGGGCTTTTATACAGTGAATGAAAGACTCTGGAAAATGTTGCTTATATAGGGAATGTTTACCAAGATATATTTGAGTGTCTCACCAGTATGTGGGCTATAATCTTCTCAGCATAAAGTACGATCTTCTGTTTCTCCACTTGAAGGCTCTATAAATGTTGGAGAACTATATTTTGGAAAATGACTGTTAATTTGGGGTTTGTCTCTTCTAGGAGCTTAAGTATGAGAGAGCACCGACACCTCTCTTCAGAAAACTAGATTCTTACGATGTGTCTCAAGCCACACACCAAAACATTGGAAGCATCAGAAACCATTACTCACTTCTGAAAATTTTAGGGCTTGAATGACTGGCCTGGTGCGTCCTTTACAGAAAGGTTTTAATGGGAACTTTGTCTAATCCGGGTCTGGTATAAACCAGCAACTGCCAAAGATGCTCAGAGCTCCTAAGGGCAAATGATTATATTATGCGCACACCTACAAGTCGAGTGTGTGTATGCTAAATATATTTCTGTATGGACACATTTGCATACAGGGACACATGGAGGAAAAGCAGCTTCCAGATCTGAGAGATCCCACAGGTGGGTGSAAGGTGACAGCTGGGAAGGGCTGGGGGAGGGATGCCTCCCGAGGACCGGGCACTTGCACCGCTGCCCTTCCTCCCAGCTCGCCTGCTGCACGAATGCCTCCCCCACGCACTCCTCATCCTCCCACCACCTCCTCCTCCTCATCCCCCCCCACTACCGAGGTGGCATCTGCGGAGATGAGGGAGGTGAGGGAAGCCTAGGGCAGGGGGCAGCAGGGAGACCGGAGGCAGGGGCTAAGCCCACCCTAAGCTCACCCGCCAGCCATGAGCATCTAGCCTGTGCAGAAATGCCACTGGGAGGCTGAGCTGCAAGGTGGGCTCGTGTTGGTTTAGTAACTGTGATTTACAGCTTACGCCCAAACACTTGCCTACAACACTGGAGTGAACGTGGTTCAAAATCAGACCCGTCAGGGAAAGATCCAAAGCAGCATTATCACCCAGTGAAGAACTGCTGCAAAGTCCACTGTTCCCTTCATATTCTCCTGCACACGCACACGGGGTGCTCCCTGCTGCCGCCCCCATGTCAGGCTGCGGTGTCGTCATGGGATCTGTCACAACAGGCTCGTGTGGCGTGGCACCATCAGTCACGTTGTACACAGGGAGTGCTTTTGGCTCACACTTGCCTAGCTAATTCAATACCCTGGACTTTTTGGGGTTGAATTTTTATTGCATTTTCTTTTTGTCTTGGAGATGTGTAGTCATTGCTGCTTTAACAGAGTGGTAGTGAGTGGGTGGTTTTTGGTTTTGTTTTTTTTTAGCTTTCCGAGCATTATTCTTTCCTAAAAAAAGGTCACTTTTAAATACACGATCAGGCATCCTTCCACATATGTGCACACATGGTCCTGCACCCACTGTAATTTTTAATGTAAAGTGATCAATTGCATTCGAGTGCCTGCAGCCAGTGAGTATCTAATGGAAACTGGCAAAATATTTTTAATGCACCAGTGGCTGCAGTTGTGAGATCAAATAGGCCCCAGAAAATCTGAATCAAAGTGCTGCATGCATCTGTTTGAATGTAAAGGAAAGGTAAACGTGAGGAAATGGGAAATGCATATGTGAGTCTGAGAGCAAAACCCAGACCTGGCCTGCCCAGAGAGGAAAAGGTCCTGACTTTGTCACAGATATATGCTTTATGAATCAAGTCCTTATAAAGTGGTGTTGGTTTTAAAATAGAGCAACTTGCTAGACTTAACTAAAGCTTAAAAGATTATGTTGTGGAGGGATCATTTTGTGTTGCTCTGAAATCTGTGCCCTTCTCGTGGGTAAATCCACTTTTTCAGTGCTAGGAACTGCCACGCTGGTGTGCAGCTATTTCTGAGAGAAACAGACAGATACATCAGCTGATACTACAGCAGAAAGGTCGGTAGTTTTATGGTACATGTGTACAAAAAAATGCCCCAGAGCATAGCCCTACTCAGGTCAGTGAGAGGTTTGCTACTGACCTCAGTATCAGACGTTTTAGCTGTCAGGGTAGTCTCCCGGTTTGGCCAGCAGCGAGGACACAGACCTGAACGTGTTCCAAAAATATAACCAGTGCAGTCTGACACAACATGTCCAGGTTATTTTTACTGGTGAGAAAGCAGTGGAGAGGCTTTACACTTGACTAAGGAGGGGGAATGTTTTTGTCTATTTCTGCTCTATTTTCAAAGTTGTACATGAAAAAAAGAACATGCAATTAAGTATAGCAAACCCAATATAACATCCTATTTGGGCATTCAGATGAACATGTTGAATGACTGGTGGGTAGGTAATATGTTGCAAGGTCATTCGATTATGTGAAGATCATAGGGACCTCTAGAGATAACCTAATCCAAGCCCCTGCTCAAAGCATCTGAATAAACTGAATATCAACATTAACCTATAAGGTCAACCAGAGATACTGATGAGATAGAAAACCTACCTATGGTTCTACACTTACAGTGGACTTGCAAATTTGGCCTGAGAATAGTAATGACTAGCGTTCAGAAATTAGTCTTTGAAGGGGATATTTCCACTTTTTTTTTTTTTTTTTTTTTTAAAATAAGTGCAGAGTACCTGAGTAAGCATTGGAGCCAGTAGGTCACCCTGGGAGACAGTGACAGCGGAGGGGATCCTACAGATGCGATCTGCAAGGCAGAGCCAGGGAACAAACCAGGACGGGACAGGGATGGCTCAGCCCGAGTGAGTTGCTTTGACTGACTTTATTTTTGATGGAGAAAGAGAGTCACTTCCAAAGGGCAAATCTCTTATGTCAAAGATTGGCACCTATGAGAGATGAGCCAAACTGATGTCTGGTGTTGCTTCTCTGCCCCTCCGGTGGCTGTAGAGGGCATTTAAATGACTAGTTCAGAGGTGACATCTATCCTTCATGTGGCTAAAGTTCAGAGGATGAATCCTGCCCTTTTGTGTTCAAAGAAATGTTGAAGAAACTTGTGTCTTTCTCAGTGCTGCTGTGGATGGAGAATGAGATAGTGGACTTTTGAACAATTCTCCCAGAAATGTGCAAAGCTGCAAAAATTCAGAACCTATATTTGGGAATCCTCAGCCATCAATAACACAGGCAATAGTGAAATAACAGCAGGACATTTTACTTTTAAATGCTTCTCATAAAAATGAGGGGAGCAGATTGTTTATATTAACCTTTCTGGGAAATGCAATCAAATTGTCCTTGAAAAATGTTAAAGAAGAAAAACATAAGCGTGACTTTCAATAGCCCTTAACAATCTGTGAACCGGCCCGTTGCTAACTGTCACACACAATGTACATTTTGTTTAGTGATTTCTGTTACACTGCCACTCTCTATGAAAATGTTTAAAAGAATAATTCAAGCTGCATGATCCCAGGTGCATAAACATGCGCTCCTCAAGCCAGCAGAGAAACTGCCGAGCCTAGCAGGATCGTCAGACCCACGGGTCAATTCAGGGACTAAGAAAATCATTTCCTATTTCCCTTCATGGATTTGGAGCACGCTGGGATCAGCCAGTCTAGAAAAATAGAAAGAAGCTGTGTCTTCTGCAGCAAAAACAGGACTGGGAAATGAAAGATGCCTCCAATCCTGGCCAATTCTGTCAAAGCAGGATGGGGAAAATGCATGGTCCCTGCCGGCCGAGGCTCCCGGCGGTCTTTCCTGCCACACTACCTGCTCTGCAGAGCCGTGCCCTGCCTTGCTGGCAGCGGCAGGAGGGGAAGCCTGGCCCCGCTCCCGGCAGAGGTAGTTAATACCTCACACTGAGCGAGGCTGGAAAGCTCCTTCGGCTGAAGTCCCTGCGCCCTTGGCTCCCTGCTTAGCACTTTTTTTGGGCTCTTGAATTGCTCTTCAGAGGCCTTCAAAGGCACCTGCCTTTCCACTGACTAAGCAAATAGGCTTAAGTGGGATTTCAAGCCTTAGATTACGGCTCTGTGCCTTCATGGGAACGTGTGGTTTTCCATGGACTGAAGCCCCTTTGCTGTGCCTTCCCTTTTCTGGTGGGAGAAGTTAGTGACTGAACAGGTCTCAGTTCACCATTCTTGATACCATTCAGGTGAGGTTACAGAACATCTTGCGACACCTAAAGTAGGCCAAAATGCAATTGCTAATATTTGCCATGCCACATGATATACAATCCCCTAAAATTCCTGATCATTTCCTCTTTCTTCCTCTCTTTTGTTCACGGCCTCTCTTCTTGCACCCTGTCCTGCCTGGCTGAAACACAGCATGTGCTTGGAGTGGTCCCCTGGCGTGGGGTGGAGGGAAGTGCATCAGCCCCATAGCACTACAACTTCAACAAGCTTGGACAGTCTCCAGCTGGTGACAACACCTTGGCCAGCCCATGGGGTAGGTGGGATGACTCTGGGCAGCTATGTCCTCTTTTCTGAATGAAGAAGCTCAGATAAGTCTATGGGAATTTGCTTGGTTTTGCCTACCTGTTTTACTCAAAGAAAGCACAAGGGTCCGAGTTTGTCCCCTCTTGCTGTCCTCTGGATTATGAAAGCTAGGTAGAGACCATGAAGAAAGAAATACGGTGTCACTGGCCTGTGGAAGGCTGTTGAGTGATAAGGAACATGGAATAACTGTAAGTGCATGTGATTTTAAAAATGCTGGTAACACTCAGCTCCTTTTTGACTCACCTACAATGGGTAATCTCTGAGTAGTCAGGATGTATAATCCATCAGCTGAGGTTCAGCTTGTTGAAACACCCTCTGCACAAGATTGATAGTAAGTGGGCAGATTTCTGAGGGGTTTGTTGGTAGTTATTCTCCATTATTCGGAGGCTATGACCATCACTGAGGAGAGAAATGGAGAGCATGGATGTTACTCAGAACTGCTGCCTCAGCATTGAGGCCCTCAGCAAGTCCTAGTGTTTCTCCTCTGAATCTCTTTGTCTTCTGTTTCCAGCTACAGTTTCCCATTAAACTTACTTTCCCTGTATCAGAAGGCTTTTTTTTTGTACCAGGCATTTACTCCCTATTGGAGATAATCAAATGACTTCTCAGTCTTGTTTTGGAGAGATGCCACAGGCTGAGATCCTCAAGCCTTTCACTGAGGTATTGGTCTCCATAATTTGTGTTAGCTATTTTAGGCTATTTCTCGTTAATGTTCCAGTCTTGCAACATCCTTTCTCTAAATCCAGTTCTCAAGCATTATTCCACTACCAGCTACACCAGTCTAACTAAATATGAGCACTTCTTATCTTGCTTAGGGATTAAACACTTAAGTTCAGTACCTACCTCTTGTTCCTGGCTTTAATCCTCTTCCTGTCTGCCACAGCATCACAGGGGGAGCAAACACTGCTTTGTGAATGACAATTCTCTTTTCTTTTTCTGCTTGTCCCTCTTTCTTCCCCGTCAATCTCTAACATTTCCCCTTCCATTCTTCGCAGAGAGGTAGTTACCTTGGAGGTGCTGGTGGGCTTGCCTGAGGATTCTTAATTCAGTATTTTGCGAAGCTTTTTTATGGTGTTAGGCATTTTCAAAAATTAAGGGTATTTAAATATCCTTCTTTGTACCTATGGCAGATCACAGTTTTATTTTTCCTTTTAACACCCTGCAAAATGAGTTTTGAAAGGTAGAAAAAAAAGGCAAAGTTCAGCAAAATACTACGTGTTAATTATTATATTGAACACAGTAGCAAAGATGGCATGGAGAAGAGAAAATAAAGTGAAAAAAGAACACCTTATGAACCAATGTAAAATGCTTCAATTTCAAGAATTGCACAATGGAAAGGCCTTCAGTTTTCCTTTGGTCCTAAGAGTTGTTTGCCCATCTCCTCGCAGTTCAGCACCTAACTGATTCAAACAGTGCATAATCTCTCTGGAAGCCAGACACCCTCTCAGGAGAAGGAAAGAAATGGTGTGGTCTTTTATGAAAGCTTGCATCATTGAGAAGGCCACAGTACCGAAGGATTTCCTGTGTGTAGTATATGATCTATTCAAAGTCAGACAAAATAGTTTCTTGTATGAATTAACAGGATATTTTTGGTTTCTATAGTATCCATGCTTTTATGATCTTAGTATAATCAAACACTGCTTTAGTAGGCTTATGCGCTGAAGCATATTAGCAGGGGTAAAATGAAACACGTTTGAAGAACTTGACCTATTTCAGATCACCAAATAGAAAGCAAAGGAAGGAAGGTTTATCTGTTGTTTCTATTGTCCTCATCTGCTTTACACTGGCAAAGGATTAACATTGAAAATGTTGCTTGAAAAACATTAAACATTTCCCCACAGAAATATTTGACTGTTAAGGGTTTATGCCTTGAATCCTCCTATCTGGAAACACTCAGGGTTGTGATAGGTGAAGTGCAGGGGGGTTACATCTGTATTATCCTTTAAGAATATGGTTCCCTGCTAGACTACATCTTCCGTGGTGCAATGGGAAGGCTCAGCGAGAAGGGGCAGGCAGATCATGGGACACATGGATAAGTAGATAAATGCAGCCCACATACAAGAAGCTCACCAAACTACAAACGTTATGACTCTCAGAGAGGCATTTCATGGCAGAAACATTTCTTTGTTTGCCTGTTGACCAACGTCTGAAATTTTTTCAGTTTTAATTAATGAATAGGCAAAATCCAAAGAGAGTAAATCCCTTCTGCAAAATATTCTCTTTACTTACTACGTGATCCAACCAAGAAGCTTTGGATTTTGATCCACATCCTTAATAAGAAAAGAAAGGAAAGAAAATGAAGCCATTTTTGAGAATTAATACCTCCCTGACTGACATTGATTCAGTTCACTGTTCACAGTCTTCTTTCAGCTCTGGGGTGGACCACAAATGCTCAAGCAGCCAAAAAATCAGCAAAAAGTTTTCTTAAAAGCAAAGAAAACACAGATGCTTGGGCATGGAGAAAACCATTCAATTTATCTTAGAAAGAAAGAGCTTTGTGACCCCGAAGGATATTTGAGGATTTGTCTTAAATCTTTGGCAACTTGTTCTGCATGATTTAACAGCAATGGAAGCTCTGTTTTGTTGCACACCCTATTACACCTATCCAAAGTGACCCTGACACTGTTAATATACTTCAGCGATCATATTTTTCACAGAGTTTTACCGCTATTGACTACCGGTGAATTGCAGACTGTTGCCCTGACCCCTGGTAGCCCTCGTACAGCCGTCACACGTAGCAGTCACCTGCACTGTGATGCTTTTTGTGTGTGTGATTGAAATGAATGAGTGGCGGGAGGTGCATTAGGGTAATACGAACACAATCTCTGCAAGATTAGCAACAATATTCTTGACTTCCACGGTTAGTCCTTTACAATTTACAATGATTTTGATTTATCTCCTACCGGTATGCTCACTTTGGGGTTTCTGGCTGTGTTTTCAGGACAAAAAATTCTGCCAAAAAGAAGCATTAAGATTTTTTCTCACTCATTTAGGTCACAAAATGGAGCTGAGAGAGAAAAATCAGTAGCTTTCAAATGCTATTACCTTGCTAATGATAGCTCTCATCGCATGACAGTTCTCAAACTGATAAGACATTCCAAACATCCACAGAAAAGGCAAAGAGGTTTTTTAGTGCCCCGGCTCTGTCTCTGCAGCTTGCACATGTTTTCAAACATAATTTCATGCCTGCTTTCTGACAGCTCATTAAACAAAGGCCTCTTGGTACATATAGTGCCCATCTTCCTGCTGAGATTGTAACATATTTATGGTGTTTGCAGATTGCTGGCTGTTTGCTCTTCTACTTCACAGTGTCCTGCCTGCCAAATGCTTATCAGTCTAACGAAGGTGACAGTTTTCCCCATTTGTGTAGGTAGCAATGGTCTTGTGTTTGACCCTCGGAGGCAAGAAGCAATATGATTAGAAGAAGCTCCTGCAAGCAATAGATAAAAGCAATCACACAGGGAGAGACAGCGAGGAAGAGCTCAAGGGAGGAGGCTGATGTTGTGGAAGCTGATAGCTTGCATTCAGGGAAAGTGCTGGCAGTTAGTTAGCTAGACAGCTGGTAACATCCAGACCTTGTGGGATTTCAGCTTCAGACAAAGCAAACAAGGATTCAGGAGTGTTGAGAAGCTATCTGGAGCGGTGTACAAGGGCAATCAGAGCTACTCACTTCTAATTATCTGCCTCTTTCCTGCCATTAAACTATCATTATTATACATTGAACCGATAAAGTTTAGTGAATTTAGCACCTTCTATTTTCTTTAAAAGCTGGTGCCAAAACCCTGCTTTCCTTCCTAACAGAACAGATGAAGACATCTTTAAGCCAGCCGCTACCATTCATCCATCTGTCCTTGGAGGGTGGCAGGGGACTAGGGGCAGGTTTCTGCTTGTACCACCACCAGCAGCTGAAGTATCTGTTCCACTTCACCAGAGTAACAAAAGGGCTAATTGTTTTTTGTTTTTAAGAGAATTTTATTTTCTTTTTTTACTTCTTGTCAAGCCTATCACTTAGTCAGTATTAAAAGAAAATGCAGCGGCAGCTCTGTTCAGCTGCCAAAACCTAATCAACACAAAGGAGCTTTCGAGTAGCTGTCAGGCAGGATTATGATATTGATCCTAACTATGTGCATGTTCCAGGAAAAGGAGCATCTCTTTAACTAAAAGTCAGAGGGTGACAGATAAYGAAAGACAAATATTTTACAGCTCGAAGGATGGTTCTGTCCCCACATTAGGAGAGCTGCCTAATTACGGCTGAGAGAAGAAGCAGCACCTGTGCATGTTAGCTGCTATCTAACCTTGTACTCTGAGCTTCTTGTCTCTTACAAATAAGCAGGTACAGAGTGAGTCCCATCATGAACATAAGGGTTTGAGAAACATCCGTTCCATGAGGGAGTGATGTGTGTGATTTAATAGGCAGCTCTTCCCTCTTCGAGTGAATCAAGAATTTTAGGACTTTACTCTGCCAGGGATGGTGACTTTGGGATCAGAGACAAACTCAAGGCTCTGTGTATTTCTGGTTGTTAGTGACTATGTGACGTTATTTATAACATCAGTGAAGTCGAATCCTGGGTCTGGCTCCCAAATGGAGAGATAGGTAACGGTCCGGGTTTGAGTACAGATAAAATGAGATGAGCTGGGATTCATCAGACTAAATGCATCCTATGGCGGACATCTAAAGTAGGAGAGAGGAATCATAGCCTACGTTTCTAAATGTTGTCCCAGTTCTCTCCAAGCCTAAAGTTAGATGAGATGAATCGCACCCGCAAGGACTCGAAGTCCAGTATTCTAACATAGAAATCGAATGAGCGAGAAGAGCCTTTCACTTCTGAGGGCATGTAGGCCAAAGCTGAGTCCTCACATACACTAGAAAACTCCTAGAGAATAAAACACCACATTTGCTTGTTTATTCTGTCACCTATCATGGCTGGAAGAGAGTAATACCAGTAGTCTGACAACAGGTGTACATGATGGACACAATGTGGGTTTTGAGGGCTAAATCTGAAATGAGCTAATATGGATTTAGTCTTCTTTTAACTTTAGTTTTAATTGTCTGGAGCCTTTTTTACGCTATATAACTGCCATTTTATGTACAGTGTAAACAGCCCATGAATGGATCTCTGTGCACTACTGCCATAGCAACCGTAGTGACTTGCAGTCCTCTGCGCATCCCCTGGACACCCCAACCATCTTTCCTTACTACCTGGATTCATACACCTATCTGCTTGGGCTCCAACTCCTGTCACAGGGTGGTAGCCTCTTTTGCCTAGAAATTACCATGTGAGTGATAAAGACATACTAATAACAAATAAATTATGCCCTGAGTTACAACCCCGCTCAAGCCAGAGTATAACTTGGGTCAGAATCTGCATTCAATCTTTTAATATGGGGTTTTCCAGATACTTCTTTTGGTCTCATGGGTCTCCAGGAAAGTCACTTAGCCTCTCTGTGACTCATGTTCCCCACCTCTGGTGCACCAATTATGGTTTCCACCTACTGTGCAAGAGATGGGAAGGATTTGTTGCTCAAGTATCACAGAGAGCCAGGAAGAATGTCCTGAAGAAGTGCTGTGATAGCGGTGCTGCGCATCGCTGTGCAAAAATCAGCRAAATGTTTTGGCTCACAAGGGGTGTTAAAATTATATACTTGTTATTTAAGACATATCTTATTTAAGATACTTGTTATATCTTACAGAATTTTCTGCGCCTAAAGACTAGGGCACATCACAAACCCCAGGTTTTTTTGCAGGACCAAGTTGGGAGGATGTATTTTAGATAACTGGCCCTGGGTCCTTTCTAGAGCACTGTTGTCACTGAACTGATGGTAAAGAAAATATGTTATTTTAGTGTATGTTTTTCCCTGTGTAATGAGCTACCACATCGGTCAATTTTGTTCTCTGTAATACATCAAAGCAATGGGAGTGCATTAAGAACCAAATGAGGGTCTTGGCCTCTCATCTTAGTTTTATCTCCCCCAATAATAATGAAGCTGGGTAACTTCCTAGAAAATAACAAATTGATATAAACAGCACTGGTCTGCCAGCTACTGTCATTGCTGATGGATAGTACTACAGCCTGAATGGGTTGTCCACATAGCTATTTGTCAGCACTGTCTGTGAGGAGCTCTGTGATAACATACTGTGCTAAATTCACTCTCATGTCTACAAAGGAATAAAAAATGGCTCATTTGAGTCAATAGATGTCACACAGAGTAAACAACAACAAAACCAGGACGCAGTTATAKTGCAACCTCGCCAAAAAGATACCCTTACCGCTGAATGGGTTGCTGCTAATTTAGATGCTGGGAACCTGGATATACRCTAGTAAGGTTAGTTCACTGTTGGTTTGTTATCTTTCTGTCAGAAGAGTTAAATATGTTTACTGCTTGCATGCACACACAGAAAAAGTGCTTTTGCATTAATCACCTACATTTCTATTATTGCTTGTAAACACCATTGCAAAACTGACCACGATCATTCCTCTTCTTGTAATCATATTTATATCACCRGGTAAATTTGTTGAGGTGTAGACATTTCTTAAAAAATAAAGAAGTGTAGAAATATGCTTAATTTCTGTGRTTCAGAGCTGTTAACTGAAGCCTGTTTGTTGCATAACTGATCAAAATGGAGCACGTGCAACACTGCAGCTGGGCAAACAAAACAGATGGCTCTGCTTATACGTGGCTGGACGCTCCTCATACCGCATCTCTTGGTATACCTTGGGCTTCCTTTAAAAAAACCAATCCCTTTATGCTATAAAATATGTGCATTGAAATACTGAATTATATAATGTGGGATGTAGGACGGGAGCAATCATCACGCACCATCGATACTGCAGACAGTTGTCAACCTCTTGAAGCGCAGTGACATGTCGCTGTTTCTAATGAAAAGCAAAGCAACCCCAGCAACCGCAGGGGAGGACACCAGTTCCCACTTCCCCTCRCTCTTTCCTCTCAGTCAGCTGGCGACTCCCTCTTCAGAAAAACAAGGAGTAGCTGTTTCAGCTGATGGTGAAACATCTGGCAGGCTCTTTTAGGAATACTTGCAGGGTAATGCTTCTTCATGTTTTCATCAACACACTGGCATGGCAAAAACCTCAGCTTGGAGAGAAAGGTCAAACAGGATGTTTTGTGTATTTTCAGGAAGCAAAGGGTGTTCTGCTTGTTTTGCAGGATGGTTCATTGCATGAGGTTCCCAAGGCAGGATGAATAACTCTTCTTCACCAGCCTAGTTATGGCATAATGCTGCCAAAGGCTTTTAGGTTGCTGTTCCTGACATTCAGAGCCCAGTTTTTAGTGCTAGTACCATAGCACCTCCTTCTCCCTGAGCATCTGTGATGGGTCGTCACACCATAAATATGTCTTCTGAGGACGATAAAAGGAAAGAGGTTATTTAGGAGGTCCCCTATGTATACTTAGTGGCCAAAGACTGCTACAGCTTTCACCCAGGCTATGGGAGTGAGCACTCTCATAGAAAACTCCATAGCTTACCGAGCCCACTGGCTGCCACGGCTGCTCAGAAAAACAGGCAACCCAGGACCAAATACAGCGAAGTGGATGATCTGGCCAGGATTGAGACAGCATCTTAATTTCCCCCATTGCTATTTCTACCTAGAAGTCCAAGTGTGACTGACATTATGTCCTCAGGCAGTTGTCATGTCTATTTTAATGAAGAATAAATGATCCAGACTTTTTGTTTTACAGAGGCTGGAATGACAATAAATTGCTGCTTTGATAATAAATTGCTCAGCACTACCTGGATAGTATATTTGCTCCCAGAATTAGTCTAATTCAGTTGTCGAGTACAAGGCACACCACACATGGTTCATGGAGCCCGAAAAGGCTGTCACACTGTGTATCATGCTATCTTAATTGGGAGTGTTGAAGTGAAAGGCTGAAACTTGATCGGTTGTTGGATTAGGAGACTATGTGAGGAGAAACAAAGAAATGACCCAGAGTAAAATGGATACCGCAGTACTAGAAAGGTTATAGCTTGACCACACACATTCTTTAATAATGCATTTCCAACATAAACAGAGCCACAGGCACTTGGCATAGAAGACAGCTTCTCTTTTTTGCAGGTCATCAATATACCATGTTTACATTGTCAGGCTGGTCTCAACAGTGTTAAATTATAAATTAGACTTAGTGCAAGTAGAGATGTAAACACTGATCTGTAACCTATAGCAGCCAGAACATAGGCTAAGCAATTCATCCCTTTCAGGTAAAGATTTTAATAGGAAGCTTGGGAAAAGCTGGACTCTGGAAAAGTTTCAAAGAAAGTGTTTAAAGGTGTTWGTGTTCTAGATGGAGCATCACTTGGGAACAATTTCAGTTAAGCGCCATTTCGTAAAGATGTCCTTGGAGTAGCTTGCATTCAGTACAGAGTAAAACTACAACTGTTTCTTAAGGACAATCATCTACGGCATACAATATTGACACATCAAAATGCCAGTGACAGTGATGGTGACAGGGGCAGGTTATTCTAGCTTTTTAGATTAACAAATGATGACAGTCTTCAAAATACCCAGCTGGAAAACAAAGCAATTGCTTTGGGAATGCAAAGAAGCACAGGCACCAAAAACATCTGGAGAAAACACAAATATTTTCTATTTGTATAGTGACCTGTAGATGACAGCAGAAATCCCTTGGTCTCCCCCTCCAGTAAGCTGATTGAAAATTTAATAAAAATATTTCCTGAAAACTTACTGTAATGTTTACATTTTGTTGATACTTTAGAAAAATAAAATAATAAATACTATTTTTATAGTCTTATACTAATATTATTATATATTTTATAATATTACTTTTATAGTATTAAAAATTGCCAGGTGCCCACTCGCCGCCCACTGATGGAGCCAGCATGAAATAGCAGCGTGCAGGAGGCGTGGCGAATGCTGCATAGCTGACCTTCTGCCACCCCCGCATCTTTTTGATGCTCTAATCCTGCAATGTACTGAGAAGAATAATTTGGGCAGCTTTGCCTGGCGAGGCCATTCCCCTTCTGTAGCCTGGCAGGGAGCRGGCTCGAGGGCAGGCTCAGCGTGCTGGAACCATGCAGCCTGCAGAAGTGGTCACTTGTAAAGTGCCATTTCCCTTAACATGAGCATGATACAGATTCTGAAAAGAAACGAGCCTTCAAGGCATCTCAGCTTGTATGTATGTGCTGAGCCTGTTGTGGAAGCAACCTGAAGTGGTCCTCAGAGGCCTCTGTTTCTTCTTCATAAAGCAGAGTTGTGTTTGTGTAAATCTGCTCATCTCTGCTTCTTCAGCTCCTTGACAAAAGAATTTTGTTTTACTTCTTTCATATGAGGGCAAGAGCGGTCTCATACTTGCTGGTACCAAAGCTGAAAACCGTGTAAGCCCCAGGGCAGAGGCAAATAGATGTGAACGATGTCTTACAGATGCTCCAGGCTTCCTTCACAGATCACTTTAATCATACAGTATTTCTGGACGTTGTGCCATCAGTGTTTGAAGGGCAAGATAGGTTTTCTTTTTAAGACTGTGACTCTTGCCTACTTATACGTGGCACCTGCCAAGATGGGAAAGCAAATCCTAAACTTACAAGAACTCTCTTGGGAGAATTTCTCTTTGGCCAAGAGAGAGCACATTTGGGAAAGGGAAGGGCAATYGTGATAGTGTTTAGGGTTCATTGTTCCTATGTTCAAAAGAGAGCACTGCTGTGATTATGTCTGAGCTCCCAGATCAAAATGGGAAACACACTCTCACCCAGTATTTCTATGGCCAATGTGCTGTCATGAGACCTCAGCTTAACCTGGATACATAGCCCTGCAGCAGGGACATTTGTGCATCTACAAAAGTGTAGAAAACATAGAGCCTCTAGCTTCAAAGTCAGACTAAAAGCTGGTAAATTCCAGCCTAAGCCAAGAGATATGGCTTGAGATATTTTCTGGGGGCAAAGCTGTCTGGCAGGAGGATGCTGAAATGACTATTGATTGTTAATACTTATTTACATCCTAATAGGACAGTATGTCCGGTCAGGATTGGGCTCCGTTCTGTTATCTGACAGACACACACATGTTAAATCATACTCCTTAAGCCAAGCTGATTACAGATATTTTACGGGATTTTAAAAATTAATTTATTCATTTTATATCATGCCAGCCAAATCAAAGGAGGCACAGCTGATACAGGAGAGAAGCAGCACACATCTGACCAGTACCTTGAATTCCTGGGTTTTTCTTAATCTGTTTTACCCAGTGAATCACCAAATGTAGAGTCCTTGGAAGAACTTTTCTGAAATTTTTTKKGGGGGGGGGATTTGTGGATCTATATGAGATTTTAGCTTGTTCTATACATTTTCCTGAGATTCCTTTTTTTTCCAGCTAAACCAATAATACTGCAATTATAATACGTTTTATGATGTTTTAGACTTGGGACACAGTTCCTCTTTCTCCCTTCCCCCCCCCAAACCAACAAACTAACCAGGGAAAATTTAAATAAACAAACAAACCCCCCTATACTTTCTGTGATCTCTGTCATCTGTCTGACAGGGGTTTGGATCAGTTGTGTTTGCTTCTCTTTTATTTTACCCACGACTGATACTAAAGCTAATTGGAAGGGTTTCTGCTGTGTACAGGAGACTAGGAACATAGAGCTATTGGTAAGCATAATTTTGGACCCTGAGTTCACGTCCACATTTTTTGGGGGAAGTTGTGCTCAAATGTGCAATCGAGGCGATCATGGTTATTCTGCCTGTAAAGGCAGAGCTCAAAGGTGAACCCATTTTCCCCAGTGATGGTCTTTTCCTGCCTGGGAAGCCAACTGATCCACTTGTGGCTAGAACAAGGGTAATTGCCAGCCGGCAGGCAGTGTGGATAATCAGCGAGTTTGGGCCCCAGCCTGAATTTGCATGCCAAGCTAACATACTGGTACAGATATAGCCTTTACTCACAGGTCAGTAACAATTTCACTTTAAGTGGCTCAAATGGCTGCAACAATACTGATTTGCAGGGAATTGCTTAGTCCTTGTGAAAATCTGKCTTAAATAATCTGAATAATTCTTCAGTGATTAATTTTTAAGCATGCGATTTTGCTACCCGCACATAAAGAAGCAGATTTTTGGGCACACAAGACTGTACATGCTTGAGGGAAGCTGGACTGCAATCCCCATGGAAATTGGGCTCACAGTAACAAGGTGGGTGAGATCTCCCAGCTACTCAAATTGCTATTGATCCAGCTGGGAATCTGATCAAATGTATTTGTCTTTATTACCGACATAGTGAGCGGGTTGGATGGGGAGCTGATTTCATTTGCTGCTAGTCACGCTGGGGCAAATCTTAAGAGTCCCTGAAATGCAAGTGAATTATACTTGTTCAAAGCCTGTGGCCCTTTTGGAGTTTAGCCTACTGACCAATTTGTTGTAATGCTTTATAAAAGAGTCTAAATGAATGTCTGGTGAATATAGGGATTACTACTTGTCCCCAAATCAGTAAGTACTAGTATCATGCTACATGGAGCAGCAGCAAAATTTCTTATCCTACGGTGAGAAGCACTCAACTTCTTCCATGCAAAATAATTAAGACCAATGCAATAACAGATGAATCCTGTGTCGTTATTTTCTAAATGTAACATTACAGACACCACAGCGAGATTAGAGTTAGGAAACAAACGACAGCTGTAAAAGCTTTGCAGACACCTGATGAAGGAAACACATTCCTACTCACAAAAATAGAATCTACCAAGCTTATGAGCCTGGCAAGACCTTAATAAAAATCAGTGGGCAGCAGTGGCTGGGACCTAGAGGTCACAAGCAATTCCCCTTACAAGGCATCGTTATTCAGTGGTGTCCGTGAAGTGAGATGGTAGCATGGGGCCAGCTTCCCRGAGGTCATAGCAGTCACCGTGTTGGAGCTGTATCAAGGGAGGATGGACTAGTAAAATCTCCTTTCCACTTTGCAGACAGGTCACTGGTGGGATTTATACAAACACCAGTGTAACACAAGTATTTAACTCCACTGAAAGTAGACATGATTTGAAGTCAGTAGGAATTAGGCACCCATCCTGCTCTGGAAATTTGGTAAAATCCCATAAAGTGAACATCAGCCTCAGTGACTGTGTTAGATCAGTAGAGACTGATGCACCTTCAAGACACTGAGCTCTGGGAACCTCTCATCAGCTGGGCTGTCCTATAATGACCACTGCAGATGGTATAAATGCCTGCTACTTGTCTCATCTCTAATTCTGGTAACCTTTGCAAGCATGGCCTTGCCTTTCAGCCTGGTGCAGTGACTTTCACTTTATTGCACCCCTTGTACCAGCTTTCAGGTAAGCCCATATTGTCCAAGCATTTCCTCACCTTCAATTTCTTGTTTTTTGGGTTCCTGCCAATGGCTATGTGATAAAGAGAGAGCCTTGATATTCCTTTGCTTAGATCCACCTAAGTTTCACCCTCTTTGCAGCTCTGATTTCCAGRGGCTTCCCAGAGAGCCCATTAGCCCTGTTCCCTTTGTAGCTGGAGAGGTCGCAGTGCACCCTCCCACCCAGCTGAGCTTGCTGCTCTCCAAATCACTCCTGCTGCCAACTCAAGAGACCAGAGTGTCTCCATCTCCTTTAACTACATATTAGTTATAGCCTCCACTGTAGAAATACAATGAATTTGGCATGAAATGACAAAACAGAGTTGTTTATCACTCTATAAACCCTGGAGGGCCAAATGGTTTCGACACTCAGGCAGTGGAGTGATTACAAATCGAGCCTTTGGGCTGCAGCAGTCCCAGGGCTGCTGCTCTCTCTCAGCAATACATCCTCTGCCGGCTCTTTGCTTGCCAGCTCATTGCAAGGCTCTTTCTACTGTCCATTTTAGTGCAGTACGTGGGTTTCAGCTTTGTGCTTGGCCTCTCCCTTGTGTCCCTCCATAAACCCTGGAAACAAGAGAAGAAAACAGCAGCAGGCAATCAKACATCTGGCTGTCGGAGCCCAGAGTGGCATGCCGTGAGATAGCTGTTGTGCCATGGAGAGGGGTCTTGGGCATGCAGATTTCTAAAATGARGCTTAGCACTTGTAATCCCAACCTGTTTTTCGTTAATATGACCTTTGTTTGTAAATCCAGCACAGAAAGCTTTGATTCCTTCTGTGAGGTGGAGCTATGGCTTTCCTCCAAAAACCTTGGTCAGTGGGTAAGATTTGGCCTTTGGACTATTATGGCCAAAATTAACTGATTCTGTTCTTGAAATATAATATGCACAACAAATAATTTAGCTGCAAATACATTTTTTTTCTGCGTGCAAAACTAGTGTCTTGAATTTGCACCAAATCATGTTTCATATTAAAGCAAAGAAGCGGGGGGGGGGAAAGCTTCCTTATAAAGTCCTGCACAGTCATTAAAATCAGGAAAGCAATTCCTCTAGCAAATCTCCTTGTTCCTTCAGTTGTATTTCCTGTCACACTTATGCTATTTGTTTATGCATTAGGGGCTCTTGTTAAGAAAATGGCTAGTGGGTTAATGGAGAGTTCTCAAATACTTCTCCTGTGTGGCTGAGGTCCCCCTGGGATCGATTTAATTGTTCCTACAATGAAAGCGGTACCGTCTTAAGGTTCTCTAGCTCAGATAAACATCTTTAATCACTTTCATGTTGAAATAAAAGGAGCTTGGGAATGTGAAACTTTAGTACACTTTGATTCCTGAAAAGAGAACTTAGGGACACATTGCAGATACATATATAAATCAYCTTGCTAACATTACAGGAAGGGTTTCCTATAAGGCTTTCAGGATGCTTTAATGTAAGTAGCTCCTATTATTGCAGCTAATATATTTTGCACATGTGAGCTGCTCTTTGGATGCCGGGAATGCAGCTGTACAACTTCAGCTTCACTCTGAAGCTGAAACTGGTCATTATCGAACGTGTTGTCGCGTATCAGTCTGAAGAAAAATTCTGAAGTTTAACTTAACTGGAGGCTTGCCAAGCAGTAGACTCAAGCCAGGGTCTGTTCTCCTCTCCATGTGCAGATGGGACTCCCACCGACATTAATAGAGAAAATAATAAATAACCTAACAAACTCATAACGAGGTAGGCTGGTATCAGGCTTAATTATCCATGTTCATGCCAAGGAATGCCTACACCAGCAGGTGCTCCTGGTAATAAGTTACCTGGAATGAACTGTCACAGAAAGCAGCAAAGTCTCCTTTAATTTTTATTTTTGTTTTAATGATAAGCATTTAATCCACCACTGTAGCTAATGAGTAGGCATGGCAAAAGAGAGCTGTACTGCTGCTCCACGCCTCGTTTCTCCTACTTGCACACAAATGATGCTATTAATACTGGAAACCAGCATCCCAGTTTGCCTTCGGGGCTCTGCAGCGCAGCTGAGAAGAGGCACTGCCATTGCCGTGTACCTGCCTTCTCCACACGTGAGCAGCAACCGCTGGAACATGTCAGCTCTTCCCTGCTTAGAGAGAAAGAGAAGCTCGCTCAAAACACTTCTCAGTGCGTAGCTTTGTGTAACAAGCAATAAAAGAACGTGTTTAATTGTGGATCTTTGCAGGGGAAGGAAATATGAGTTCTGCAGGACTGTGCCCAGGACCCCTGATGGCACAGTAGCTTTTCCAGAGTGTGCTGGAGATGGAGGGTGGGATCCTGATCCTTTACTATTCATTACTCTGATGCAAGTTTACTAACTTCAGCAAAGGACATGGTGAAAATATCTTTTCTCCCATTAAATGGAGCCAAAACCTGACACTTCAGCACAGAAGTCATGTAGCATGGGTAGAACCAGGTCCCGTCCCCTTTCCTTTCAGCGCCTCATCATTTTCTTTAAGTTGAAGAGCAACATTAATCCATTTTAGATGTTATTCTCGTCCTGCAATAAAATAGGGCTGGTTTATTTCAACATACTGGAAAGCAAAATCACGGCCCTTCTCACACCTTCAGAAGATTTTGTGGTTTTGTTGTATCTGATCATTGCTGCACATCCAGCATTCTTGGGAATTTTACTGCTCCTTTTCGTTAAACTTGTTTTTACCACATTCCTTATGTAACGAACATGTCTGCAGGCAAATAAACACAAAGGCAGAACCTAGCAGCAAGTAAAAAGTCTTATGAAGTTCACATTCAAGAAGTTTTGTTCCACCACTTCTACAATCTTTTTTTTTTTTAATACCTGCTATATTTTCAAGCCACAAGAAAGAAATGTTATAAGAGACTTATCACGCAGAGCATAACCACTTGCTACCTCAAACTCATTTTTAAGGTTTCCCTTTCCTTGGGAACTTCTGTTGAAATCATTTCAGTGATTGAATCCTGCTTGCTTCAGGGCACGAGGGAGGGTGTTACCCAGAGGGGAAAAAAAAGCAGTGCATTGTCTACAGCATGACAAAGAAAATTAGTCACATAGGTATCATTTGCTTGTTTCCTTTCATGGCCTCTAATCCTCTGTTTACATGGAGTATATCCATCATACACATACCAGTATTTTCTGCAGGCTAAGACAAACTTGGGGCATTGTAGCGGACCCAAATAAATCAGCTCTCTGGTGTGGCCTCTTGCCTAGTGGATATTTATAAATTTAATGTTCTTCCAGCTTTGAGTCCAAAACCAGAAACCTGTCCTTTTGGCTACTTTAATGATCATAGCTACTTTTCCTACGGCTGCTCCTGCTGAATTACTTAAAATTTTAGTTTAATATATATTACTTATTACAGTCAGCTGATAATACTACCGATCCTTCTGTTTTAGTGGGCAATATTCCAGGTCTCTCATCGAGATAAACTGCCCAGTCTTCAACCTCGTAGTTTATCCACTTCAGAACCAGATTATTGTCTCGTAAAACTGTTGAGATGGTGCAGTTAATACTTGCTATTATTTTAGAGGCCAGAACCATAATCTTCATCATAAAGATTTAAGTCCTTTTTACATGCTTAAAGTTTTCAAACTATGGGTCATATCCTGCCATTGATTTTTACGCAAAACTTCCAGTGTTTTTTGCAGTAATTGGGTTCTTTCCTCTTGTGATTTCACACCATAGGATCAGAATGATGCAATCACATTCCTAATACAAATTTATGAACTTTGTATCATTGAATTGGTGCTATAAAACAAAATCATTTTCAGTCCAAAGGGCATGTGTGTGTATATTTGACAGACCTGTGCATCATTCTGCAAGCAACCATTTTTCTTAATATCAGCCAGTGAAACAAAGTTATACGTGAGTGATGTTGCTATTATTGAACTGATGGTAAGCCCAAGCGCTGTGCTGTTCCCTCCCTGAAATCATTTGATACAACAGTGGCGTTCCTGTTCAAACACTACAAATCAAAAGACACAGACTCAACTTCAAAGGGAAATTGAAATGTCCAGATGAAAGTCGAGATGAAAGTCCAGATGGAAAGACAAGTGTGCCTTGCTTTGGCTCATCAGATAAGTGGGGAACCAGGTGCATGTTTGAATTTTTCCCCGTCACAAAAAGAAAATCTTCATTCTTTTTTGGGGGGTGAGCAGATCCATCACCCCATCTATAAAGGGTCTCTGTTATTTCAGTGCTCAAAAAAACCAAGATTTTTTGAGAATTGAATCCCATTTTTTTCCCTTTTATACCAATTACATATGCACTTTTATGTTTGTTTCCTGTTTCTCTTAAAGCAAGCAAAAATAAAGCAGACTTGTGAAATGGCAGATTATAAACATGCGAAGATGAAAAAGAATGGAAAATTAAGCGTCCCTTTGAGAGTCTGCTGTGACTGAATGTCATCTGCTCCCTCAGGACAGAGCCTGGGGAGCACCTGATCTGGCCCAGCGAGATGGCATATAAATACAGTATAAACTTCGTCTTAGCGCTCCCCTGCCTCTCCCGCAGCCCTGCATGAGAGCAGCCTCCCTGTTATCCTGCTGCTGACTAGCATGAAACAAGGGGCCAAAATAGTGTCTAAACGGCATCACGGAATAGAGGAGCCTTAACCCTTCTCACTTTGCTCTGAGATACCACCAGTAAGGAGAGGGAAGATCCCAAGGCTCTTTGAGAGGCATGTGCCACCAGACAGTCCCTCCTTCAGAAGGTTACTTTCCCTGGTTAAGAGACTTTGCCAAATGCTAAAACCAGAGAACCAAAAGTCACCGTGACATATAACTTCTCAGTTAAACTACTCTTCTTATTTCTGAGATTTCTGAAAAAAATGCACTACTTTGTCAGTAAAGCATCAGACCACAGAAAAGAGGTTTGGGATTTTATAGAAAGTAAAAAAAAAAAGCAGCAAAATTGTCTTTACTGATAAGAAAAAAAAAACAAGCTACAAGAAATCTGTTATTCTTAAGTTGTGTTCTTAACACAAAAATATTGCATTCTTAGAAAATGAGTTTTGAAAAAAAGTAGTGTGATTCTACACATCTTTTGAGCTMTTGGGGATGCTGTTTACTTTAGCTACTATAACTATCATCTGTCACCCTCACTTATGTGGAGAAGGGGACCAAAGTTCCTTGTTAGCCAAAAGAAAAAGACAAAATGGTCACTAAAGATATCCTATTTTCTCTTAGCAGGATTTAAACCAAATCCTGACAAGCTCCCACTAGCAATAGGCACACCCAGGCACTGGGGTCTGTCTGAATGGGGTTTACCTCCTCCAGATTTTGCCTTCTGAAGACTGGGTGTGCCCAACAAGTTGGATGGCTCTGCCGAATAGTTGGTCATTCCAGAGGGAATTTAATCCTTGTAGCTTACATACCTCTCTTAGGGTGGGATAAATCATCTCCAGGAGATACCTAGCTCCACCCATTGACTGTAAAAGGAGTTGAAATGTCTAGTTTAGATAAGACACAAGTGGGTCAGATGCTATTTTAAAAATAAAATCAAGTAAGATGAATTCCATACCAGTTCTGTAATCAGTATCTCTTCTCCCAAAATTATGTCTAAAATAGAATTAACCCATGCAAGAGGAAASACTTATTGACCTGAGAGGTTTTTATAAATTCTAAGACCATCACAGTGTTTACAGCAAGAAACTTTCGGTCTGTGTCTCTCAAAGTGATTTCCTCTGTGGTAATACTGTTCTTCCTCAGTGCAAGGTATCGATAAAAGCTTAAAGAGCTAGTCTCCCTGTTTTCTAGTGTTATTTCATGGTCAGTAATAGATTGCAATTTATACTTCATCTCTCATTTTGTGTCTCAAGTCACTGATCCATAGACACTGATGATCCTTTGCTGCTGATTTGTCAGTGATTCAGAACCTGTAATGCCACTTTTCACAACCTGATCCTTCCTACATGGATTGTAACCGATGGTTTTAACATTCTAATCAAGTAAAATTTTCCCCCTAGTTTCATTAAGGCCACTTTGAAGTTGAATATATGCTCATAAAAGATCATTTTCAGTTCCTTCTGGTATTGCCTAGACCCCTGGCATTAGTGTACAAGCAATTAAAGAATTTATTCTCTTAATGTCCCTGGGTGTCTTGATTAATTTTGTTCTTGACATATTAATTTTTGTGCTAAATGAATGTTCATTTGTCCCCTCTTTTTGTTCTCCCCTTTTGTTCTTAATTTAGTGCTCTCCTGTCCAGGTTCAGCAGACCGCACCTGGGGAAGATTGCTTCTGCTGCTGCTGAGGTGGAAGCCATCCAAATTATACCGGCCTCTTCCTACTGAAGTGGGGCCCCAAAGCCAAGCGCTCCTCCTTTGCACCCTTCGTATACCCAGTAATTCACTTTAGGATCTTTAATTGTTAACTTCTTTTGCTCAAAGAGTACAAAGGATCTCCAATAAAATAACCTGGGCATTTGTCTCCTGAAGACTGTCCCAGGCTAGGCACCAAGCTGCTGGTTTTCACTGTGTTGCAGTTATTCATGTACATCAGATTGAGGGTGGAAATTCAGAGCCAGTTTCAAGAAAGGTGACATTGCGGTTCAGTGTGAAACACCACGCTAGCTTATCCCACCCTCTCAGAGCTCACCACTCACTTGGAGTAGGCTGATTTCAACTGAGCTATTTCTGTAGCTGCCAGCTGGCAAGTTGGCCCTTTCCCTTTGCTTCTGCTTTAGAGGGGTGCAAATCGAGAGTCCTTCAGCTGAAATCTATGCAGTTACTCAAGTGCACAAGTGGCGTTAGGAAGAGCAAGTCTTTGCTCCCCAAAATGATTTTCTCTCAATTTGTTACTGCAGGACAGTCAGTTGGTGTAGCTTCTCTTGAGTCCAGAAAAGAGCTTATCCCAGCAGAGAGGCAGGCTGCGACTCCGGTGCATGCCACCTGGGCTGCTCCTCCTCGTGCAGGAGCGGACCCCTCAGGAGCACACGGGATTAGGCCAGACCTTAGCCACATTCACCGCAAAGCAGGTTCAAGACTTTTCAGCCGTGCCAAGCCTGAACACGGGCCACATTCGCCAAAGGAGAAGGAAGGGGAAAAGTACAACCATGCCTGGGCTGAGCGCCCAGTGCGAGCCGTGGGGGCCGAGGCTTCCTGCTGCTGCTGCCGCCTCCRGCTGGGACGGGAGGTGCGGGGGACATTACCAGGGTGCCAGGAGGTGCTTGCTCCCTCTCTCCGCTCCTCTGCGCCAGCGGCGGCTGCTCCCTCACACATCCCAAATGCTCTCTTGGTGGCGGTGGCAGCAGCGACAGCGACAGCAGAGCTGCCAGCCTGGCTCTCCAGCCCTCTGGCAGAGGCAAAGGAGGCAGTGGGACGTGGGCTCATTTCCCCCCATGGCTGAGGAACTGCTTACCCTGGCTCTGTCTAGACCTGGCCTTGATCTTAGGACTGTAAATACAGTTTTCTAAAGAGTGCTAGCCAAAGCTTCTTCCTTCTAAAATCTCTCTTAATGCCATGGGGTTATTTTGCAGGCCATGCATCACACTGCCGTCCTTTTGGTGCAGAACAGCAAGCTGCAGTTCAATTTTTAAGAGATCCTTCCTCAAAATAAACAAACATCAACGACCCTTTCTCAGGCCCCCACGCAGCACTCTCAGAGATAGGATTTGTGCCTCTGGTCCCAAACAGTGAGTTAAGCAAATGGGTTTAACGGAGAGATCTTTGTCAGAAAGGGGGGTGTCCTGGTTTTGGCTGGGATAGAGTTAATTTCCTTCCTAGTAGTTGGAAAGGGAGGGGACAATAACATCAGTTTGGGAAGCCTGGGCACACCAGGGCGAGCTGCCCTTGGAAAGCCTTAGCCAGGGCAAGGCTTCCCTGCCGCTGGGAGGCTCGCGGAGGAAACCGGCCCCCAACCTTCCTTCCCCAGCCGCCCTCCCCACCCCTTGCTGCCGCAGACGATTCCCACCAGTGGGAGGGATGCTCTGCGCCGCAGAAGAGGGTGTCTAGTTTCTGGAACTATCCAAAATCGAGGCAGGCATTGTTCTGCTGCTGGGAAGGGAGGTCCCAACCGCTGTTTCTGCTAAACGCGCTTGTCACCCATCACTAGTGGTGTTTTTCCCTCTCGCTGAGCTTGCTGATGTCTCCTCTCCTGTCTCTGCCCGTTGCAAGTCATTCCCTCTTGCTGCATTTGTCATTAACCTCTCTCACTAGCCGTGGCCCCACAAACTGCTGTAGCCAACCATGTTTGCTGCTGCTTTATCAGGCAATTTATTGGTTGCTGCATACCTTAGCCTCTGCCTTTGCTTTTGTCTTTGAAGTCTTCCAGCAAGCCCTGCAGCGTTTCAGTAGTTTTAGAAGATGTCATGACATGCTGAATCCAAATGGAGCCTTCCTCCATCTTGAAGAAGAGAAAGAAAATCCTCTGAGGCCCCTCTCTGCCCAACATTTCTTCCCCTGGTGCCGCTGGCTTCGGATGATCCTTCACATTGGGGCAACACTAAACCCAAACGTGCTGAGCTGCATTGTTCAGCTGATGCAGGCTGGCAGGGCTCTAGCTGTCTCAGCTGAGGATTTGTCCCAGCGAGCACCCTGAAGTTGAAAAATACAGTCAATTAAATGGATGGAAAGTCATTAGCGTGGTGATATCTTAGCACAGAATTGGAGTGATGAACAGTTTGCTGCTTGAAAGACATTAATCAGATAGTTGGGTCTCCTAAAAATCTAGAACAAAATGAAAATCACAAGGTCAAAAATAAAAATGCTATGTCATTTCCCTGTAATCAGAAAGGATATTTATAGATAAGAGTATTTTCTTAATCATGGCTCCAGCTGATGTAAAAAAAAAGTAACATGATAGGAAGTTAATGCTGGAAAAATAATTAACTCCAAGAATACATGAATGTAAAAATAAATTTCTGCCTGCTGTCATTTAAATTTCATTCTATTTCAGGCATGGATAAACAAGGTCAGCTCCCTAAGCTCTGATTCTGGTTTCTTGGTCTCAGACAATCTCCATTACAAATATTTCCCTGCATTTTAGACTTGTGAACCATTTCTTTTAATAATGGGAGAGAATGGATAGCTCAGGTGATTAAGTGATATTGAGTTTTTCAGCTATATAAGAAAATACAATGGTGATTACCAGAGCGAGGCTTGAATACATACATTATTATTTTATTCCTTTTACTAAAGAAAACTTTAGGGTCCTTTTCAGCCTCTGGGTAGCTAAAAATTCAAAGTATCTACTTCAACCCTATGCAGCAGTCCAAGCAAACAAATGGTCTTGAAGTTCAGTTGGGATGGCTTGTTTTTGATCAAAGATGGGAGTGAATTTTGGAGTCAGGGAAAACAGAAACCTCCCCTTCATTTGACTCCCCTAACGATGTCACTGCTGTAGGATCACAAAAGAAATAAGGGTGTTCCCTAATGCAACCCAGCAGATTTTTATCACTAGTTGCATTTTTTTACCTTGTTCCTTGTATTTCCAGATTCTCCAGGACAGCTGAGGCTACATTACACTTGGGATTTAAGGTTAGAGGAAACAATGAACATCAAATATGATGCTTCCAAATCCATGGGCTAAAAGGAGGGTAGTGTGGTAGCAGGGGACTTGCATTGCTAGAGCTAAAAAAGATTGGGAATGAAGAGAACATGGGCAGATCAGGGCTGGAGGGGCAAAGCTCTGTTATCTGCACGGGTTTCTCTGCTGTCTAAAGGAGACCTTGCACTCTGCCACGCTGTAATATACATACGCCTATATGTATAAATAAGCAAATTAATTACACATAAGTAAATTAATTCATGCATCATGTCCGTTGAGGGGGTGGTGGTAAGGAAGCTGAGGAAAGTCTTGCATATATAAAAGTCCATATTCTGCTTCTGTGCAGTTACCTGCTGGAAGCTGATGATCTCCTTTAGTTTTTGAACCGACTGCAAAACAYCCTCCAAATTTCCCCTCGGGCCTTTTGAGAAAGAATGTCGAGAGGCAGATTTTTCTCTTTGAAAAACCTTAATGTTCCTTTTCGACTGGTAAGAAGCAGAGTGAATGAAAGGGCCCAAAATGCTTGCTCCTGAAGTGATCCATTTAGTTCAATTCCCAGCCCCTCCATCCCTTTAGTGAACTGTTGTTTAGAAAGGCATCTTTCAGCTGCTGCAGATGTGCTGCTCTGTCAATTATCAGGCTTAAATGGTAGGGCTTACACATTTTTGTCTCCAGCACATTCTACTATAAACTTCTTTACCTCTTCCTTAATGGCTTCCTAATGTATCTTAGTGAAAGATGGATATCCCGTACTCTCTTTTAAAAACACCTCATTCCTTAGATATTTTATCTTGACAGTTCTGCCTTCCACAGCTGGCAATGTCCCAAACACAGAAGCACATTTTTGTCTCTTGTAGGCCTACCATGACTAAATGTTATCATGGCAAGTTTATACTCGAGGTTATCATCGTGCGGCACTGCAACTGCTACTTGTCAGCTTCTTCCATAGAGCACAGGGGCGGCAGTAGAACGGAGAGATTTACAATGCTGCAGCATAGAAACCAAGGGTCCTTAACTCAGTATCAAATTAGCACATATTAAAAATCTCACCTCAGGTTGGCTTACCAACACAGAGCAACAGCTGTCCCGTACCAAGGCTGTTGTTCCAGATGGGGCACTCTGTGCAAGGGGCACTCTGTGCAAGTGCATCAGATGCCCTTCGGTGCTTGCAGAGATACTGGTAACCTCCGCATTTATCTGCTTCCTGAGAGAAACTAGTTGCCATTCCTGATTCATGCGAAGCAGTAATTAAAGAAATGCTTCAACCAAGATATGCACCATGGTTAGCATTTGTAGGAGTAACACATATCTGTGCTTATTCCATGCAGCCGAATTTGCTTTAATTTTGCAAAAATTAGGAGAGTGGGATGAAAATCCGCTCTCACTTCCAGTTACTGGAATTTTATACACAGCAATTTCTGCACATGCTTTTTTAAAATGTGTACCTAAAGAAATGCATGCCAGCATGAACTAYGTTGTGCCAACCTGATCCCCAGTGTAACCTTACTGCTGACATGCTAAGCCTGAACATTTTAACTCGAGATTCATTAGATATTTGAAGAATGGCTTGTTTTCTGAGATGTTCCTTTTTTTTTTCATTTTCAAAGTGATTATGATAACATCAATATTTTTTAGCATTTTGAGGGTATATATGGTACTTGCTGAAGCTTTGACTTTGCCATTTCTCCCCCACAGCAGTATCATCTTCCATGTAGCACCTCAAACTGACTTCTTATCTATATTTTTAAGTAAACTRAACAGAAACACAAAATGTGTTTATTAACAATGTTATAAGTGCACATTGCAAAAGCCTAGACTGGATGAATAATAGAATAAAAAAGCAAACCTGTGCAGCTACAAAAATGTAATTCAGACCCATAATGGGTCTGTTGGCCCATAATGAAAGGTATGAGTCTATGAGGGGGAGAACATTGAGATCAGTGCTGCTCAGGGAGATGTGCTTCAGCTCTGAAATGCTGACAGTTCACAAAAACTTCATTTTTCCTCATCAGTGCCAAGTTTTAAAGTTTTCAATTTTGGCTTTCATCAAGAAATCAAATCATCATCCCTTTTTTTAAAAGACCAGCATTTCTGAAAAAGACCTCAGGATTTTGTGTGCTCCACTGGACAAAATACCATAAATTTCTCAAGTTTATCTTTCCATGTCTCTGTTGTTGAGAGGAGGGGTAATGCAGCCAGCTAGCACCTATATGCCTATACTGGTAACCTGTACTATAATAGCACGTTCATAGTGAAATCGACTCTCAGTAAGAATCCTGATCCCGTGGCCACACTGTCTGACAAAGGTCACCAGTTTCATATATATATACTAGCTGGATACATTACCAGGTTTAATACAAATATGTCACACTCCTTCCTTGTCATACATGTCGACAATTTGATATAAGCTTAAGGCAGTGCAAAGGCTTGTCTTCCCCCACAAAGAACATATACAACTGTTATATACAGTTGCTCCACTGGAAAAATTAGAAAACATCTTTGTGTATTTGTGTATATGTGAGAAAAGAAAGCTGTTTCCCCTCTAAAGGAATGGGAAATAGCCCACCCAGCTAAAGGAAATAAGAAATATATTTTTGAACCTATGCTGTGTTATCTGTAGCTGGGAGTTTCAGAAAGCTTATTTGCTTATATAATCCTAAATCCCGAGCTTTAATCATCCAAGACACATGTGTTTTAGGCATTATTTAACAGCCATTACACAGAGTTAAAATCAGGTAGAAAGATAAGGGGAAAACTATTCCTGCTTTTGCAATATTTAGCATTTTCTCTGAAAAGCATGGCTGCCAATGACACAGTCCAGTTTCACATGCCCTCACACTGGGCGTACCATTAAGGGGTAGGGCTGCAGACCCCAGTTTGCATGGCAGAGCAATGGGAAAGCATGCCAAGCAGTTTGGTTTAAAAAAAGCACGATTACAGGCTGCTTGCGGAGAAACACCTCCCCCACCTTGCCAGAAAAAGGAATTCAGCAGCCTGGGGATGGGGAATGGATCAATTGCCAGAAATTAGGCTGCCAACTCRCTTCCCCATGTTCTTTCTCATTATTGCTCAAATAACCATTTGTACTCACACCAGATGCTTGTTAATCAAGGCCAATTAGTCTATTTTGCTGAGAAAATTTCCAACCGGCAAGACAAATAGTTCAAATAGCACAGAGGTCAACCAAAGCAGGACCACCGGTGACAGTTTCATGTGTGTTTAGCCAAATAGAAAGCAGACATGGCAAGGGCACGCATGTACAGTTCCCACGTGTATTGCATTGTATATTTACCCCAGGGTAACGAGTTGTACTTGCTTTGGTCAGCCAGAGATTTCAGACAGCGATTCAGCCACTTCAGGTGTTTGTCTGCATGTTGATTTAGACTAATATCCTATGCTGATTTCCTAATCTAAAAGTTGCCCAAAACGTCAAGGCAAATAAGGCTTAAAGGCAATAATATTAAACAAGATCTTCAGGGGTACTTTCTCAGATGGGTACCCTGAGAACAAGGTCAGCCCAGGCACTGCAGCCAGCCGTCCATCTGCATCTTGCCCGGGGATTTCTCTCTCCCYCCTTTGCAATCCCATGGCAACCATCCAACAACCTGACAGCTTTAAATCTCCTCCTGCATATGTCAAAGCAGGTTGAGAAGCCAGCAGGCTTGCTGTACTGCTCAGCTTTTCTAAAATTTCTTTTTTAAGTGACGTATGGTAACAGAAAGTAATGTGATCAGGCGATACCGCTTTGCAGATCCATCATGGCAAGAGGGGGCAAGAAAACACAACAAGAACCCCCCAAATCTGACAACAGGGAAAGGTAGTCTGGGTTTTGCCAAGATCTGCACCATGTCCCAAAAGTTCCTATTTCCTAAATACGCTCTCTTTCTGGAGAGCTGGATATGAGAAAAGGAAGGCCAGGGATTTACTACAGAGTTTCTTATTTCCTACCTGTTACAAGTCTGTGGTACTGAAAAGATTCTGGTGGGGGGAGCTTTGCAAACACAAACATAAAACACATCATTATTCCTGTTTTTATTTGAAATTGCCAATAATAAGAGTAATTTTCTCAGAATTTGTCAGTGAGTTTCAATTTCATACACTCACAATATATTCATGTTTGAAAATTACTTTTGGCTGATAAAAGGATGTTAATACCTTATTTTATCATGCTGTGCATTTTCTATTACATTAAATCAATAAAGCCATACATGACAATCTCAGTTAATACCAATATAAGTCACAGGTACTTAGTCATTTCTTTTGGTTGATGTAAGCTCGTTAATGCACCTCTGTTTTGGCCTAAGGCCCCCTCCCTCGCTTTGCAGAGAGATTGAATTCAGTGTTTATGTCTGTGTACTATCATGCCCTTATTTTCAGCACAACAAAAATTTTCTTTCCTAAGCAGACCAGGACCACCCAAAGTAATTTCATTCAAGGACTGGGCTGTCTTCAAACATCAGTGGCCTCTCAAGATAAAAGGTCAGCATGTTAATTCACCACAGCCCAGATCCCAAATCTTTCCCCTTCTAGAAATGAAAGGAATTTTTAAGAAGACCTCCTGTGCCTGAAGTTGTTTGCATTTTTGTCTAACGGGATTGTTTGGACAGGGTTGTCAGAGACTTTCTGAGCACTCAGACCACAAAACAAAGATGTGTTGCCCTGCTGCTCGCCAGGGCTGCAAGGGTTTTGCTCCTGCTCCTGTGCATAGGTGAGCAGTGTACGTCACGCGGGGGGCTCCTAGGGATGCTCAGGTGCCTGGGTGATTTGTCATCTCCGCGCGGCTCTGACACTGCTGCCCCACGGGCAGCTCCCGATGGCACGGGAAGGAGTGAGGGACACCCTGGGTGGCATTGCAGGGGACCACCACCCAGGGACGCCCCATGGCCAGCTGCTGCAGGAGCAACGTCAACAGGGCGCTGGTATGGAGAGGAGGGGACTGCGGGTTGTGTGTCGCCGTCCCCACTCAGTCCTCATCAGGGTACCCCAGGGAAGTGGCCCCACGTGAGGGGTGCTGGCGATGMTGCAGGGCACGGGCTGGGAGCAAAGCACCTCGCCTCCTTCCTGCCCCTGTGCCACCCGGACCCTGAGCCCAGAGGCGGGCAGAGGCAAAACTGAGCAGACGGAGAGGAATAAAAATGTGTTGTGTTTATAACGCTGATTTATCTGTTTGTTCAAGGAAAAGGAATGAGTATTCAAAAGTGGCTGGTAAAGGTGATGGCCCTGCCACACGTGCACATACGCACACGTTTGCAGAAACTAGTATTTATGAATGGACTYGCCCCGGGGAGGCTGGTGGTAAAGCGACTCTAATATCTCATTATGGGTGTAAACTGAAGAATTTGCAGATTAGTTCCTGAAAKATAGCTTGTAAAGCATAGATATTCATGTATATAATAACTCTCTTAGAGATAAAAGTAGAGTCCATATGTTGCAAGAAGTAAATAATCCTTTCTAAAATGCAACAGTATGTATTAATGTAAAACATGAACAGTTGAGTGCTCATTGAAGATGACTTTTAGAACATTTATTTTAAGCTGCTTTTTTTTCCTCCTGGCTCTTTGAGTGCCATAGCATTAAATCTTAAATTACTATGTGCGTTGCAGCATTCTTGTGTTTTTACTCTATTTCCTTTTTTTGGGGAGATTCCAGCTGTACAAACCACTTACACGTAATTGAGAGTGTATCATCATATGCTTCCCAGAAACTGGGCTAAGAAATACAAATGAATGTTGCAGCATTGCAAGAAATGTGCCCTACTGAACTTTTTGCTGAATTCCCTTCTTACAGGATAGATGTAATTTTGGACCCCAGTTTTCAAAAAGCTGATAGTTTAATTGTTTGTAGAATTAGTAGGTACATAAGAATAGCACATACAAAAAGATGTACTAGTTTCCAAATCCATACCAAGAACCTTATGACTGAAAACATCTACTGTATAATTTCCTAGATATTTCATTTGAGAACAGCAGTTTGATTACTTTTCCGTGAAATAAATTTAAAGTTTATTCACAGAATTAGAAATCAATGTAATCTCAGTGAGAGAGAGGGAGAGAGAAGTGAATTACATCCAAACTCCCTTAAAGGTTGGAAGACTGTAATTTAATCTTGTAATCTGATAAACCAAGACAAATGAGGCAATTGGCAAACAGGTATTTTAATCGCAATACCTCTAGAAAACCACACAAATAACAAACACATGCCAGATCTGAAAGACACATTCATTTCAAAGTGCTGATTTAAGAAAAGCTGGCCAGTATGTGACCGATTGAATTACCTCCATATTTCTGTGCTGCATGTATGCAGTATTTTCAACTTCAGACCAAGAACATGGCCTTTAAAAAAGGTGAAGGCAATATCCTAGCACAGTCACAACAGAAAGACAGTCTCTATTACACGCCAGAGTCATTAACCTAATAATTTTTTCATGGTTGTAAGTTAACCCCTGCAAGATTTTGCTTTCAGCTGCTGCTGCATATTAGAACTTTCCTTGAATTTGACTAACCCTTTGAACAGTTTCATCTCGTAACAGGCAGATTTCTAYGTCTAGCTTGTAGTCAGCATTTTATGAAACAGTTCCTATTGTTATGAAAATGTTTCTCTGCCTTTTTGTTAGGTGCTTTTCTTTCTAAACCCGGCTGTTGCTGTCTTTGCATTTTTCCGTTCAAAGGTCAGGTCAAAGGTACTGAATGGTTGACCATGGCTATGTGGAGTGTAAGTGAACCCAAGAATGGCCTTTCTGATTGATCATCTATTTAAACAGTGAGAGTGTTATGCCTTTGGATTAAAACGTAACCCAGGGCACTGGAAAACTGGAGCTACTGGCTGTTTGTGAAATATGCATAGAGAACTTTCTATTGCTTGCAGTGTTTGATGTGGATCTGAAATTCCATGTGAGCCTTCCAGGTCTTCTTCCCATAACCTCTGTGAATGTCTTTCCCTTTGCTTCACAGCTCATTATAAAACGAAGTCTTTAATACAGTGCATTGGCAAGGAGTTACTGTATCTGCACAAAGAACAAGTTAAATGTGAAATGCTCTTTTCAGCACTACCTCCTAATTTAAGGCAATTAAGAAAAAACCCCGCCATCCTCAGGTCTTTCTCTTAACCAGGGCTTTACTGAAGAGATTGGCTTGAATCCAGTTTGAGAGCTTACCACATTTTTGTAGGCACGGCATAATATTCTTTTTAGAAACATGTCCTTGTCAAAAGTAAATGTATTCTACATTTTATGCATGTGACAGTAGCTGCTTTTAATTTTTGCTCTTGAGGTTTAATGTAGTACATTGCAGCAATGTAAAACAAAGAGAAAATCTGATATAACCTGAGAACATCAAGCAGAATAAAGATCACTGCTAATGTTCACTCCCGCCTTCTGCTGTAACATTACTCTGTATCATTACTTCTGCAGTTAAGTAGTTATAAAATAGCATCCGTGACACCAGTACCTGTGCTTATGCATTACAATATCACTTAATGAGACCTACTTTGATGTAGCAACTGCTGTTTTGAACAGTTTCTTTTATTTCTGAAGACAGAATGAAGTCATTATGAGCAGGGAGAGCATCATTTTCAAATTATTAATTTCAAAAGCTAAAAATGTCTCCAGCCAATTCCAAGCAGCTGGGTCTGGGATTCAGTGAGCTAACAGACTCTCTGCTGACATTTCGTTGTAACAGCCAAGATGACAACCCTAACTCTACAAGCCATCTACTGAATATTAAAACAAAATGGGATGGATCCTGGGAGAGTAAGGGGGCACCTGTGTCTCCTGTTGAAGTCAAACTGTGAAAAAATATTGAGTCTTTAATACTTTCATCCTGTTCTCTAGATTCCACTTTTACTAGCATGGAGCTTCCAGGTTGTGGCTCGATGACTGCACTTGCTGAGAGTGCCGTTATGCCACAGTAGCTGTTTAGGATAGCAGGTCTCCATACCCTGTCAAAAATTATTCTGGTGACCCTGTCCATTGCATTGCAAAACCCTTATAACAATGCAAAAGGCATGACATCTTGTTCTGGTTTAGTGACATTTCGAATTGTTGCTTCCCAGAAAACAGGAGGCTATATACAACGCAAAGCATTGGAGGGTTGGGCTGTATATGTTTGTGAACTGTGAGACCATCTCTGAATGGTGACTAGCATTATTTGATTGTAAGGACTTTATAACTCAGATGACTCTCCTACCTAAGCATGTCATGACCATACCTTGGAGTGGTATTCACAAGTTACCACTTGCTTCCCATCAGCTTCTGGCATCAGCTCCTACCAGCCAATTACTCATTTTCCAAACAAGCTCTTTCATCAAAGAGCATGTGCTGTCCATTGATCCATGTTACAATTAGGAGCCAGGAGGGCCTCAATGACCCATGGGTCCGTGACTGAGTTCTTGGTGCTTCGGGGACACAAGAGATACCGTTATGACATTAAAAAAACACCTTTCACTCCAAAAGGTCTTTGGATTAAGAACTAGTTGTGAATTTGGCATTCATTAATTTTATATCTGAACAGGATCACTATGACTTGACCTTTGATTTTATCTGTGTTGCTGCAGCTGGTGGCAAAGTAGCAATGTAGTTTTTTCATTAGAAGACCATAATCTCGGAGAGAAAAAGACATTGCCAGCTGCAGTCTATGTCTACCTAGTAATCTGAGGTTGAAAAAGCCTGTGAGTATTAAGTGGTACGGCCTGTGAGTGGTACAGTAAACAAAGCATATTATGCAATACAATTACTTACCTGACATTCTTCTGGACAAAACATGGCATAATTCACGAGTGGCTTAATGTTCTTAGTTGCTTATGAAAAAAGGGCAAAGAAAAGCCTTTCTCAGCTTCCTCAAGGCAGAGTGGCTCCTAGTATTAGCGCCTCATTTGCCCTGGCTAAAGATAAATTACCCCCTTACACTACACCTCCTCTGCCCTCTGGCAGTGGATTAAGTAACTTCAGTCGGGGTATGCCACAAGTTATTTCTGCGTGCTTTTACACCGCAACTYGAACAACGTTCTTCTTATGCAGGCTCTGTATGCGTGTGTGTAGTTATTAGGGTAGGTCATGGCCCCATTATGCTAGATGATATACGTGTACATCATTAGAGACAACCCCAACTGAGACTGCACCGCAGCCCTACCTGCACCGAGTGTAACAGTTCACGCGGCCGAATGTGTTCCCCAGATGTGCTCCCCAGGACCAGACGCTGCAGAAAAGTCCCATTCAGCTGCCTGGGCTGTGCAGCCCGCAAGGGGACTAATGGCATGGTTTCAGTTAAGCATGTGCTTAAATGCTTTCCTGGGCAGGGGCCAGAACGATCTGTGTCCTGCTGGACTGACTTAAACCCACACGGCTCCAAAGACATTTGCAAGGGTTCTGTAGAGGTAAATCAAACCCCTAGACTTGGATACAAAGTGAGCTCCATTTTCCTCTCACCGTCCAGATGAATCCCATAGAAGAAACAGAAATCTACGGGATTTTCCACTGATGGCGTTTTGCCCAGCTCAGCCCTTCTGTGGCTGTCAGAGCTGCAGTTAAAGCTGGACCCCAAAACTTTGGCAGGCTGTCATTCCCTCAGAATGTGCAGTTTCATCAAATATGAAATGTTTTGCAAAATTGATCTGACTTGGCAAAAAATAAGGTTTTGGAACAGAAATGGGAAATATTTTTTCACTACATTTCCAACAATTTAAATGAGATTTTTTGATGTCTCAATTTAAAAAAAAAAAAAAAAGAAAAAAAAGCAAGCATTTGTTTTAAAATCTGAGCTTTAAGTTATAAATATCACTATTCAAAAGTCAGAATATCTGTTCCATGGTAAGTATAGCCACCTTGGGCTAAGAAGGGAATCGCTTTCAGCACAAAAGAGATAGTCATTCAATTTACCTATGGAAAATCAGGCAGGGTTTCATTTAGGTATAATTTAAATGTTTTGTTACATATGTTCAGAGAGCATGTACACTTGAGCGAGTGCATTCCCCGAGGCAGCTGACTTACTCGCTCAGCGTCCAGGGCTTGCAGGCTCCCAGTTAGCTCTCACCTCCGTCTGGAGGAAACTCTTTCAGGCAGAGACCCCGGGAACCCTGATAGCTCTAGCACAAGCCAAGGATTTAACAGTGTCCAGATACTCAGCTGCAGAGCTGAACCAGCTTCCCTGGGGTTTCTAAAAGGACGACGAGCTCCCCGAGGGCTCCCGTCTTGGATTGAAGGAAGCCGCAGAGCACAGAAAACTCTGCAATTCTCTGACCCGAGTCAGCTTGAAAAGTAACACCACCCTAAGGGAATGGGAAGACGCAGTGTCCCACCAGCCATGCCAATAAGCTGGTGGAAAACCAGGCAAGTAGAGCCCATAGTGGAGGTCCTCTCCCTGTGACACCTGTATGGGACGTTGCTTGGTTTCATGAGCCAGTAATTCATCACAAACATTCATCTGTTCCACAAAACTCTCATTCAGCGCTAACTACGTCTCAAGAAAAGAAAAAAAAAAATTAAGATTATTAATCTACCTGAAAACATTGTTTTGTTTTGCTTTTCTCTTATTTCAAAGACAACTCACGCATTCAGGGGCAGGGGAGGAGGCAATTGCAATTTGAGCAGAAGATAAAGGTCAAAGTCTCAAAATCCTTTGCCAAATGGAGCTGCTGCCCTGAACACAGCTTTAATCACAGTAGGACAATGTTCTTCTCTATTGTACCTTAGTGGGAGATCTCTGTTGGCTCAAACAAAATAGATTCTCCTCAAAGAATGAAATGAGATGACAATATAGATATTGTCTTTGAATGACCTCCAAAAGAAAATCAGGAAGTGCATACCAAACTTGATTTGAAATGTACTTATTGTACTGACTGGGGAAAAAAAAATCCAATGAAATATCCTGATTATACAATTCACCAACATAGAGTGAAATGAGAAATAGGAAATACATGCAAACATCCCTATTCATAGGTTTATGTGGTCTTTTCAATTTTCATCAAGCATAGAAGACAATGAATAGCAGGGGATTTGAAATGTACAGAAATATTTCTGCAAATCTAGAAGGAGTGAAATGTTATAAAAGCCCAGTTTAATGGAGTAAGAATTGCTTTTCCTTTTCAAATTGGTGTGTATAATTTTTTTGCAGTATCCTAATCGTCTTTCCATGATTATGTTTATTTTTAACTAGCATTTTGCTGTCAGACATTTGATTCTTTTCTCTCTATTGAAATCTTTTCATGCTATTACCTTTATCCTTATCCTATCATACCCGAATTTTTTTAAACAGGGGTCTTTAAAGTCTAGTGTTGATGCATACTTTCCTTTTTCAAAGCCTGGCTAGATCTGGGCACTGATCTAATGGTTCAATAGTGTCTTCTGTTGACTTTTTATTTCCCTCAAGGGAAAAAGAAATTCTGCCTTTGGGAACATAAGGGCAGTTCATCAGAGCTGTGAGCTCAAACTTTATCCAGAAACTTTAGGAACAAAAACACACTTTGTGAAATACATCTGTAAAAGCATGATGCTTTTTTCTTTGTCTACTATTTTTTTATTGGGCCCAAGGAATTCTTTCTTAATTTAAGTGATTACTAATACCATCTCTGCTTTGCAGGCTTTGTGACTGACTATTGTTTTATCACTGTGGGTTTTTTTTTTTTTTTCCATTTTTAGATCAATTATATCACCACATTTCAGAAGGGCACAGCCTGTTTTCAAACATAAGGCTTTGTTTCCCTGAACAACTCAGGTGTGAGAATAGACAGAGCAAAGGGCTATTTCCCTTAACAACTCAGGGCTATAAGAATAATAAGGGTGATGATAATGATGAGGCAAACTAAATACAACCAGTCTCCCAAATGAAAACTTCTGAAAATATAAATAAAAATGCAAAAAGTTGTCTTTTAATTAGCAGGAGGGCACAAAATGCTGAGTAATTTCATTGCCAGAATGCAATAGGAAATTGCTGTCTTCTGGCTGCTGCTCCAGATTCCTCTGAAATCAAACCTGACCTCAGGGCCTGTCTGACGAGGTCCTTGCATTGTCCCAGGTTTCATGAGTGGGACCACAGCAAGCCTGAATGACAGGAAGGGATGCCCCTTGTCCACGCAAGTCCACTAGCAGCCCATGGCTCAGCTGCCCAGGCAGAGCGGCGGCAGGGCTGCACTGGACTGCAGTGCTCTCGGCTGGTCCAACAGGCAGTCACGTTTGCAGCTAAACCCCAGAGCTCTTGGTGAAACCTGCCTCCCAGGTCTGTCTCCCTAAAGCTGCGGACAGCTTGAGTCCCCTCTCCTGATGCAAGGGCGGACCCCACCTCCCTGCCCCTCTGAGCCAGTACGTGCTCCCTCCCGAGCACCTTTGAGTCCAAGCCATAGGAAGAAGTAAGGATATCATGTGAGTCCTGCATGTGAGCTGCTTGCAATACAGAAGTTACAAGAAATGCAATTAGTCCTACAAGGCCCCGTAATAACGTTATGTACTCTTGAGCAGCAGCATCTGGCCCCATCTCTGTTTGGTGACTGTTGCCACAGGAGTGCTCTGCAAAAGAAGGATTTATATATAGACAGATAACGACATAAATGCATCTCCCTTTTATTACCTGTTGGTTTCCTATATATCTGTAGAGCACTTTATTCTGGAACACTCCTGTGCAAATAGTTACTGCACAAGCGACTCTGAATCCTAATGGTTACAGTGGAGATCTGGGCATGCTCAGAGGTAGGAGAGTCACAAGATTTGGGGTGGGTGTTTTGTACATGATTGTATCTTCACAAAGCAAATTTTCTTTGTGCTTTACTCTCTGGGGGATATGGCGGCAGAGATATTTTGCTATAGTTGCAAACATACCCATCTGAGCTTTGTTTCAGACTTGACTTGACAGTCACTCCCACCTGACCCAGCTCTCAACAGGCACATAGTTAGTCAAGCTGAAAAGTCAAATGTATCCTACATGATGCTCACCTCATCAATCCAATGTGACCCATTGGATCACATACATGCTGATGTGCCAGTAAAAAGATAAATATCGAGATAGAAAACAAAACACTTACTGTTATTACTTTATGAATTTGTACTTCCTATGATCATTTACAAGTTGAATAAAGCAACGCACCAAGGAATTTACATTCAAAGAAGAAACACTTGAGTAGCTGAAAGCTGAGCCAGAGACAGTAAGGTGGGGAGGAATAATTGAATCTGTTTCTCCACACTAGAAAAAATTGCCTGAAGAGCAGGATTATCAGCAAGGTGCCTATGTCCATACCAGTTAGTCTGAGGCATATGGAGAGCATAGGCTGAGTCTGAGGAGAGTAGACCTGCAGATCTCGCATGCAGAAGACAGGCACGTTCAAGTCCTTCCAATGCTACGTTCCCCTCCTTGCCCCCATACCCTTTCAACATTCACTCCTGATGGGGAGAAGAGGACGCAGTGACACAGCTACTACCTAAAGCAGGAGTAATATAGTGCTATACGTTACTCTATATTGATTTTCTTGCCTATCAGCAGCATTGGCAATATTTCTGCTATCAGGATGGATTTTATGTTATCTCTGTCCTGTTCACTGACAGTATATATTCCTGTATTTTCTCTACTGTGGTGCCTGATTGGATTAGTCCTTTGTACAGTGAATTGATCAAGGCCTGTTGGGCCCCAGGCTTCTAATATCTCTCCTAAAGTCCATACACAGGTCATGCTAGATTCGCATAACTCTGAACACGTAAGAAGATCTACAGCAGAAAAAACATGATCTAGAACCCAAACCCTTGCCTTTCTCTGGAGTTTAAATATGCATTCGCTGATTTTGAATACTACTTGGATTGGTGATGGGATAAATACTTCCCAAAGTCTGATCAGGAAGGTTCAGGGTTAAAAGCTGCAGCAAGCAGAAGTTGTGCAGGCTGCCAATTATTTCCAGCTGAGATTCCTGTGTAAGAATAAAGGCTGGTAGGCAAATAGGGATTGGTGTATTTGGAAGAGGGAGAAGGTTTCTGTTCCCAGGAGCTGGTGATTAGTCTAATATCTCTGTTTGGACTCATGGTTGAGCTGAGTCTGCCGGAAAGAGGGGAAGACAGTTCGAGCAAATTATTTTTCCTGAAACCCATCTCAGAAACCTTGGGGAATATTTTTCTGAGCTTTGTAGCAATATTATAGTGCTCTCGGGATATTAGAGATTGGTTGAGTAAGTTGCTCACATGTTCACTGAGAGGATGAAGCTGTTTTGTCTGAAAGACCTTCTAGAGAGGGAAGGCAAGAAAATTACTTGTCAAACAACTGCCAAAGATGGTGGGCCTGATTTCAGCTGTTATACTATGCCATGACAGGGAAAATGGTTTCTGGGATGCTGATGCCCACTGCCATGGCTGCAGGGTGTCCTTGTGTGCCTGCAACACAATCTCTCCCCTGGCAGCTCTTCACTGATGCCTAGGGATGCCTTTCCCAGTCCTCACAGCCTCATTTGGCCCTGCAGCTTTCTTCAGCAGCAGCTGAAAAAAGGAAGAAGAAACATTGGGGCATCTGCTCAGTTACTCTTCCAGAGAGATGCCCTTTCCATGCTGCCCTTGGGAAAGCCTCATTTCCCTGTAGGGTGGGCCAAGGGCCTCCCTTCACCCATTTGGGTGTCTTAGGCTCTTGTGGGCACCCGTTGCTCGAGTCCATGAATACCCAGAGGGCCTGTCCTTGAATAGACTTACCTATTAGAGGCTGCCTAGTAAATGCCAGAGTTAACAAACATCTAGATTACAAAAGGGATACAGATACGGCAAAGGCTACTGATGGCTAAAGTTAGCAGACTGCTGCAAACTTCTTTTATTCTTGTATCTTTGTGTCAACCACTTAGATCTGTTAAACATACCAAGAGTCAAGATGGAGTGCCAGGTAACACGCTCTATGACTATGGGCTAGTCGTGCTGTCCATTTTTCCTCTGTGATACAGGGATAATACCCCTTAGGTTCAGCCTTGAATTCGCCTACATTGAATGTCAAGCACCTCATCATTTCAACTGTTGCGAGTTATGTACATTGGAGGTAAGGAACAAGGCGATACAGGTCATGGGAAGAGTTACTGATGTCAAAGAAATACCTCAGTATTTTTATTTTTTGTGAACATTTACTTACTGTGTCCTTCAGTCTAGATTCTTCTCCTTGCGCCTCTGCAGATGCAGAGTTAGGATCTCACCAAGACTATCTGGCAGAGGTAGAAATGAGCTTGCTGCAGGGCTCACTGCAAGATGGGAGAGTGCTTCCCTGCCATGCAGGATAATAGAGGAAGGACCACAGGCGGCAGGTACTAATGCGTTCACCATTTCTGTCACTAGAGCTTTCCCTGTTTCCGCTGGCACAGATTATGCAGTAAGTGAGCAACACTGAGCTTAAAAACCAGAGCTGCCATCCACAGGTAGTGTCCTACACTGGTGCTTGCAAATCCCTGCAGTTCTCAGATATAAGGCTTTATTCTCTCTATAACAAGACTGAAAATACTGTGGCCCAAATTTTCATATGTGTGCAATTTTAAATGTAGTTATCTCGGTCATCTTCTCAGAGTAATTTATCCACCACATTATCATCCCATGGAAAGCCTACACTGACATAAGCATCTCACAAGCACTCCTGTAGCTCACTAAATGCCTGCCCAGTGCAGAAACTTTCGGGAGACAAGCCCAAAGCTGTAACTGGTCTATAGAGAGTTGCTGCCATCGCTATTCAGAACAAACTGGTAAAGCTGACACGTTGTTTTCAAATCATCCTGGCTGACATAGACAAACTTCACAGGATAATGTTCTGAACACAGAACTAAATTCAGTGTTGTCCTAAAGACTGCCCAGTCACATCAGAGGGACAAATGGAAGTTATTACAATTATCCTCCAGCAATTTATATCTATCCAGAGCAGTATTTGCCATCTCATGGCAGCAAGATACTGAGCTGCTCCTCAGCCACGTAAAACAGTTTTTCTCATCTGTGAAAGGCAGGTGTGAGGACGATAAAATGTTTCATGCATTTTAGTGCAGCATTAATGAGATGTAGTGGTAGACTCAGGCACAGTCTCACTGAAGTAAATGGCATGAGGTCGCCAGTCCCATTACTTTCAAACCAGCTGACATGTTAGAACAGGCTGCTCATAGGAGCTGCTTGGTCTTTTAATGTCTTCCTCCCTCCTCCCCATTACTGTAAACTAAGATAAAAAAGATTTAATATAAATTTTTGTAGCCTATTTTGCAAAATGCTGTGCTGTGGCAAGGTGGAAAACCTGAATGTTACAGGAACTCTGTTGTTTTTGTGCGTTGTTTCTGCAAGTCTCAGAGCTGTTCCTAAAAAGGAGAAGCACAGAAAAAGAAAAGAGCAAACAAAAAGAATGGATCTGCAGAGGTGAAGTGGAGCTGAGCACAGAAATAGAAATACTTTCAAGTCAGACACAGATTCAAGACTCTGGGGCTCAAGCTGTACATCATGTCACTTGCCAGAACAGTGAGGAGTTGTTTAATAAACTGAGATTTTGGTAGGTAGCCTGAAAGAAAAGGAAATCACAGAGGAATTTTTGTTGTTGTTGTTGCAATTTCTGAGAACCAGAAACTCTTCACATATACATATATGTTACAGGCTTGCATAGTCCCACTGAAGTCAAATACTTGTGTGCTTGAAGTTAAAACAATGCTTTCCTGCCTTAGTGGATCAAGGCCAGCAAGCTCCGCACCTTCCCGAACAATCCTGAAGCAGTTTCCTCCTCTAATTTGGCTCCCTTGGCATGAGAAAAAGTTCTCGTAGGTTGTCACCTCTGCTTAGCAGAGGCTCTTTTCATGGATAGTATGATGTTAAAGAAGAGATGAGTTGTCCTAAGAATACCTCAATGCATTAAAGCGAATATGATGAAAGGAGACAGCCCTAATCTGAAGAGACACAACCACCTCCACCCAGACTCTAGTGGCAAAAGAATATAGGGCGTGTGTGTTAAGGCACATTAGTCAATGAGTCATTTCTGGCAGAGAAATAAATTTATTATTTTTGATCTGCAAGAGCAAGAGGCCTTCCAGGTTCACAGGAAAGAAACCAGAGTGGTATCACTTAAGTTTGTAGACAAGGCAAAAGGCAAATAAGATTTTCTACAAATAGGCTAAGACTGGGGACTTTTAGTCTGCAATACTGCATACAGCAAAGGGGTTCCCATACCCAAGCCTGCTTAATTAGGTTACAGCAACATTTAGGATTAATTATTCCCAGCCCGTAGGAAAGATGGAGAAAAATTATTCCAATAACACTGAAAAGAACTTTGAAGACACACCACTGAAAAGGGACTATAACCCACCCCAAGGCTGTCAGCCCATTACTGCCCACGTTTGCTTTCCACTACACCATTAACTGCATGGCGAAATACAGCATGAAATCTGCCATGGGAGTGGAGTTGCTGCATGCAGGTCTAAGTGGGTTACTTGTCCATCCTCCCTGCTGCCCTACTGCCCATCACAGCCGGGTTTCCACAATAAAACCAGCATAAATACAACACCTGCCTGTCTGCCTGACGCTGTTACCAGAAACGGCATCGCAACCGCAGTGTAAAAAGTAATAATTCTATTCTCACCTCTGAAAGGGCTTTGCATATTAACATGTCAGAGCCTTGCTCTCTTTGGGATTGTACTGTCAAGGAGTATCCTCTGGCTGTCTGGTGGAAAGCCGGGGGTTTCTGAGGGAGTGGTCACTCGTACAGCCAGGGTTCGGTGCAATGGGAACTCTCTATTCCAGCTCCCCAAAATGCTGCTTTTGAAGCAGCCCCTCTGATCTCACCTGATGTAGCAATCCCGCAGCACATAAAAGATGTGGTGTTCTGATTACTGTACACAGAAATTTATTAATAACTGGACTAGGCCCCATTCACTGAGGTTAGCCTGCCACCAGATTCACCTCCAGTGAAGTCGCTCTCAATTTTAATTGGTTCCACTGAATAGGACAAGAAAAGGGGAAATGATGGTTCTGCTCTGTGCTTGCCCGGGGTGGTGATCATTGCGAAAAAAAGGGAAATCCCACTGCCCAGTTTGGCTTTTCTCATGCTGTTTGTGTCTTCAGTCTGCATGTGTTATATATATATATATGTGTTAGTTTGTTACTTCTCAAGCAATCAGAACTGTGCTAGATGTGTGGCAGAGCAAAAAGCTCAGGAATTCTACCCAGAGGATCATATAATTTTATGGTGGCATGGCACACGCTGTGTATGCCTGTTCACAGGCTTTTCATTACTTCTCCTACCTACCCAGCTACAAATTTCCTTTCCTGAACCCCAGTCCTTAGAAAACCTGAGGTTCACAGTTAAGAAGTCAGATGCAAAAAAACCCAACTCAAATGGAAATCCAGTGTCTTAGCTGTAGCTGCTTATAACAACACAAGAAAATCTTTCTCAGCCAGCAAAATTTACATTTTGTGCAGCTTCACAGCTTTTCTTGCATATGAGTTCCCTTAATAAATTCACAGTTTTGAAAAAGAGACTTTTCTTTTTCTCTGGTTGGATGGACTTACCTCCAGAGCCAGCTAAACAAAAAGGTTCAGATAACCAAACCAAGTTTTCTCTTTCTCCTCCCTAATGGCTTTGGCCTGAAGTGCCTACAGGGAAAATAACAATCTGCCAGGTGATAGCCTTAAATCAGGGAGACGAGAAAACTGAGAGGAAGCAAGCCATTCAAAAGCCCGCCCTGGTAAAGTTTAGCTGGCTGCCCCCTCGAAACTCTCACTGAGCCTTTGCTGGGCTCTAGTGTCTCTGTTAATCATGTACTCCTGGTAAAAAATGTAAATCGGCAAAGCATATTCTCTTTTTAGCACCCAATCATAAATAAAGAGAGGCAAACTTGTTCCAAACATATTAATGATCAATTTTTCTTGATTTAAGTTTCCCATTTTTTAATATATTCAGCCTGATTCCGCTGTCCCTTCCACCTGCTTGAAGCACGAGTGTGCCATCAAAGGCCCTGACGTTTCAAAGCCTGGTGCAAGACCAAGCCTGTGTTCCCCTGGTGTTAAAATCCCAATTCCACTGATGTCAGGACTTCAAGAGGCAGAATTTACCACACGGCCAATTTAAACCCCATTTCTTTCACTGATGTAAACCCTGACTTACGCATATATAGAGGTGCTCATCCCACTTCTGGATATTTTTTCTTCCAGGATGCTGTTCATAAGAAGAGGCTTAAGGAGATGAAAGAGGAAAGGAAAGAGGAAGGAGTCTAGTTAAGAGGTTTCCTTCAGCTTTTTATTGGCGGATAAAAGTAGAATCCCCACTGAAACCAGCAATGATTTATTTATTGGCAAAAAAGATCAATTGAACCTTATAGTCACTAGTACTCTGTTAAAAAAATAATAAAACTAACAGATATCTTAAATAATAGGTTTACATTAATGGCAAACAATGTTACCATCTGCCCTGTCAGTCAAAGTGTATGCTGAAATTCTTCACTGAACTGGAACTGCAGAAACAAAAAGGGATACAGGAGCACTATGGCAGCCTGAGTTATAAATTACAGGCAGTAGATGTATTGTTATAAAAGCTGTATCATTCCTTAAAATGAATTCAACCTTCTTGACCTACCCCTTTTCTTCAAAATTTCATCTCTTTATATGACCACTTCTTGGACCGCCGGGCCAGCATTCAGGTTCCTGAAGATCTGCAGCATGTTTAAAAAGATGAGAAACGACAAATACTTTGACGAATTATCTCTCAAGCCTGGCCATTTCTGTAGCGCTTCATGCATTCTGATCAGACCTCTCGGCTTTAATGAATTCGCCCTTGGTGGAGGCTGCGAGGGCTGGCAACCCAATGCTAGTGGTTTTGCAAGGGGGTGAAATCCAGTGATGGCTGTTGTGGTGGGCAGTGCCAAAGCCTTGCCTGCTTCTGGCCCGAGCTGGAGAAGCAGGGAGGGAGAATCAGCTCCGGGGAGGACTTGTAAGATCAAGGTAAACCAGATCTTTCCATGTGTGGAAATATTTTTCCTGGTTCCCGAACAAAATGGAAACATTTATGTGCAAGCGAAATTCTGTGCAAAATGGAGGTCCGATAAAATGTTACTTTGGGTCAATCACAACTTTCCGCTGTTAAGAAATCAAAGCATTTTGGTCCAAGTTTGGTCTTTGAAAGCTTATCGATGTGTTTTTGTGTGAAAATAATAACAATGAATTGCATGTGGGAAAAAATCATTTCCAAATGAAAACTGAAAAAATTCCATTCCAGAAATGTTCACATGGGCCACTTCAACCTTATGGGAATGCTTTGTTTTGGGACAAGAAGTTCTGAAAACAAAATACTGCCAGAACTGACAATTTTTTTCAAAACACTGTGAATAAGAGAAAAATGGCACTTTTCACTTAGAAGAAACTTTGATTACAAAACAAATAGTTTGGCTGTACTTTGCTAAGCTCCAGCATCAGGGTCTGAACCTGAGCATCAGGACACAACCTTCAGGTGGCATTAACTGCTGCTAAGGTGACACTGAGTGAGGATCCTGGCCCTTGCTGTTAGTCAAACAGCATTTACTGTTGAACTCAGGAACCTGATATGGGATCAATATTATATTCATATCTTGGTGGAGGCAGATAGTTCAGAAGTCTAATCCAAGCTCCAGCCTGTATCATTTTAAGCCTGTTGGCATCCTGACAGTTGGGTACAGACACCGTAAGTGACACGTGGATTTTAATTTAATTGTCTGTTTTCAGGAACAGAGAAGCAGATCTCTGTTTTGCAGGAGGCAGCTTCATTTCCTTGTGGGGACCATGTAAAGGGCCAAACTCTGCCTATGAAAAAGCAGGTCGTAGTCTGAAAAAGAAGGGTTGTTTCCCTGTGCCTCACTACATGGATATTTATTCGTTTTCTACTTACTGGCCAGAGCTGTCTAGGGGAAAGTGGTGAAGCGTTATCCGTGGCAGTGCAACCCACAGATAGACCACCAGATTAAGATAAATTTCCTAATTTAAGAATTATTTTGATGGGGTGGGAAAGGGCAGCTCAGTTTTGTCACCTCTGCCAACAGCCCCCCGGCATGCACGACTGCTCTCATTGTGGGGGAGAGTCCTGCCTATCAGCACGGACATTAGCTCTCAGCCATTACTGCAGGCAGAGCAGCTGCAGGAGCTTAGCGACCCCCCTACGCTTACACCGCCAGGCCATTTTAATTGCAACCCACAGCTTAAAGTCTTCATTAAGTTCTCTCTGAGCCCTGCCTCCTCTTCTGTAAGATCAGCCGCTTGTCACCCTGACCGGCGGAGCAGCAAGGAACATCTGCAGTTCAAACATGATGCATATGCAACAGCGGTCTCAGGATTAAAGGTCAACAGACTCCTCCGACACCCAGGACCGTCTCTCCCTTGCAGGGTGTCTGGTGTCTTTTACATCCCATTGTTCGAAACTCTATACTTCCTGCCAGGCTTTTTGCCCGCTTGCTCAGCCCAACTGCTGCAAGGCTGGCGCGGCGCCTTAGCAAGCTGGCCAGAGCTGCCCTCGCACAGTGGCCGCCCGCGAGTGCGTAGGGGCTGCCGCAGGCAAATAATCGGGTCCTTTCCTTGGTTTCTTGTCGCAAAGCCCAGGGAGAGGATGACTACAACAGCTGCAGTGCTGGCTCGCTCTTGACAAATGGTCCTGTCACTCTTCTTATTGATTAGCAATGTTATGACATTTCCCTTCAAAAACACAGATGTGGCACGGGCAGCGACAGGAGCACCGCTCTGGGAGGAACATAATGTTTGCTGTTGTTCCCATTCTCCTCTCTGCATCTGTTCATATCTGCGGCAATGGTTTCATGCGCTGACTGTTTTATCAAGAAGCAGTGGGAGCAGGTGAAACCTTTGCCTGGGTTAAAGGCAAATACGTCTTGTCGCATCAGGGAACTGAGCATGCAGATGACAAGCCTGGTTCTCTCCCACCCTGTACCAGYGTGCAGGGAGACGGCTGGGGATTCAGTCAAGCTGGCATTTGCAAGGGAGAGTGAAGGTGCATTGAATCCATACATGATTTCAGATTCCTCTTGTGAGGTTCTTGGGTCAATTTTTGTCTCAGGATGTATTATAAAAACCCCATACTAATGCCTATGAAGTTTCGGTGGTATGTTTGCATCCAGCAGGTCATCCGAGGAACAGTGGGTCCTTGCAGACCACTCTGCTTCACCTCCACGCACAGTGCCGTGCCCAGTCAATCTTGTGTGGGTACACACCTCCGTGCAGAGCCATATGTGAGCCCATGAGCTGTGTCAGGGGGCTTAGTCATGTGTGCAAAGCCTAGGGGCGTCTCAGCATGCCCCTCAAAGGCCAAGCTAGAGCCTGTCCATGAACTATCCATTTCTTGGGGGGGTTATCCAGGTGAATGGGTTTCACAGCCCTCCAGGGAAGCCAGCCTTTCATCCCCTGGAGCCCCCGAAGGGGATGTGTGCACATCAGCAGAGCTGTTCTCATGCGGGTGAGCCCTAACCACACTCCACCTCCATGGAAATCCTTTCCCCTGCAATAGAGAAAGGTGATCTAATATTGCCAGGTTGCAGAGGCTTGGAAAGGGTAACTAAGGAAGGAGGACACCAGGACTGATCTTTGGCATGAGGAGGAGGGCCTCTGACAGGGAGGGTCTAAGCTAGCATAGCTTCTAAGCATCTGATTAAAAAGGGATGGTCTGAAACACGTCTGCCTGAGCCAGGGTCTTGTGAGGGCTGGAAATCACAGGGAGGGGACCTGAAAACATCAGGACACCAAGTGTGATGGGCCGTTCTATGTACAGTTAAACTGTGCATTTCTGGGCAAAGCCTGTGCCAGTGAGCTGTGGGTATCTCCACATATCTCTACTCCGTGCTCAGATTTTCTCTGTAAAGACATGTCCTGGCCACTCTGGTCTGACTGCACCAGAGAGAAATCCCAGCTGGTATAGCAAGAAGCAACATTTTCCTCAGTAAGGGCATAGGAGCTGACCTCCTTGTATCAAATATTTATAGGCCAAAAGAGAAGTTTAGGAGGTTCTCTCTATTTTCACTGGCAAGAAGGAGAGTGACTTTTTTCCCCGAGCATACAAAATATGCTCAGTTTAATCGTAAAATGGCTTAAAGCCTTTCTTATTAGTCTGAAGCATTTAATTCAGCTTTCAGTGAATCCTTTGCATGCGTCACAGGGAAGCTAGTTAGAGAAAAAGTGCTTACCTTCCAGTCCTAAAGGCTCTTCTTTGGAGGTTGAATTACAGTACCGTGCATGGTCTGCATTAAGAGTCTTGGAAATTCCTAATAAACTGACTCTATACACAGCAGTTAATGAGCTTGTTGTTGCATTTAAGGGATCTCTGTATCTTTTGTGTCAGAAAAAGCAATGCCAGTATGTCCAATATGATTTCTTTCCTTGACCAAAGTCTCTTACAGTGCTAATACGGTTAAAATGGGCTGATCCACAAGCTTGATTTACATGAACTTGAAGCAAAGCACATTAGCATGATTGTGTAGGCATTACTGTACAGAGCATGCTGGTAATGAGAAGCATATTTGTGAATGTCTCTTGTACAGYTTTCAGCATATTTTACAGCCAAAAAAAGAGATATGGTCTAGAGGGAAAAAAGAAAAATACAACAAAAACATGGTTTTGACCCCCCAGGCAACATGATGTAGATTAATATGAGTTAAATGGAATGTGACCAATTTGTAAGGCATTTGGTTTGTATCTTGAGAAATTGAAGGCAAGATCATTTTTCCCTGCAATCAGAGTAAGCCTTAGGCTACAAGCTCTTGTAGTCTCTACAATTGCCACAGGCCTCCTCTTTTAATATACTAGTGTATCCTGGAATATTTCTTACAACTTTCATAGTCCAATGATGTGATAGATTTGCCAGTATGATACTTCTGCTGCCTTTCCTTGGGAAAAGCCTCCATTAGTTGTAATGTGTGCTTATAGCTTCTCTGAGTTTCATCAATTTTTGTGTAATATTTTGCCCACAGCTGTTTATTTATGCAAGAAAAGAGTTGCAGTAATCTACATCCTACACAGTATGCAGGGATTATACAGCAAGAAAAGCATTTTTCTGCCAAAGGTTCATCATTGTTTCTGAAGAAGGTTGTTTCAGGCTGGCAAAAGGCCAGTAAATTGTGGGTTCACTGTGGATCCACATTTTTTGTTTATGTAAGATATTTTTGTTTATATAACAAAAAAAAAACCTCAAAATGATGCAGTTCTCCATGTCTTATTAATGATCATAAAAACTCTTTGCAGTTTGAGATTTAGAGGTGAAAACTTTTAAGTGCTTTACCAAACAGGTTGTAAGACAGTATTCTCAGTGGAGTAGCTGGTCCAGAGAGAGACTATCTGAGGTCACAAGGAACTCAGTAGAAGGCTTCAAATACAGCCCAGGAGCTCCATACCCATGAAACAAGCTGGACTTCCTATAAAATTCATTTCCTTTATCACATCACACCACCTTCCAATGCCAGCAAACAGCTAGGAGACCATCTCAATCTCACAAGTTCAGCTTAAGTTTCTACCCCACGCTTTGCAGCTATAATTCAGGAAAAGATTTGCCTTTGCTTTTCAAACGACCTGAAGAAAGTGCTCCAAAGGCACAAATCCAGCAACTGACTTGAATATGACCTTCTGCCTTCTATGCTTAAGAAAAAAACCACCTATGATACGTTTGGCAGTCTTCCACTTGGGTGTGTGGGCAATATCATTCAGGAACATTTGGCAGCTATAACAACAAGATGTTCTGCAATTGTTAAGCTCATTTGTTTGAATAGTGGACAAGGAGGGACAAATAGAGGTTGCTTTTCATTTATTTATTTATTTAAGAATTAAGATACAAGGACTGAAAAATGGGCATTCGGGCAATCATGGCTTCAAGTGCAGAGGATTGGGGCAAAGCTCATGCAGGACCTCTTTGCGCCTCCAGATGCCACCATCCATGCTGCTGGTGGAGGCAGCTATGCAATTCTGCAACCATTAATTCAGAGCAGAGAAGAAGTAGCAGCCGTGAACAGCTCCTCCGGCCTACGAGTGAGCAATAACAGTGCCCAGGAAGTTCTGCCTCAGTCCTGGCCCCGGGTCCTGACTGGATGCTGTGTCCTTTGCAGAGCTTTGCATCACAAAATACAGAAATCTATCCTTGGCTTTGCAGGCAGTGGAGGGGCRTATTTCCTGTGATACTTTGAGCCGTGCTTGTTGAAGAGAGAGAGATGGGATTATGCTCTCTGCTAATGACTCCTTGTTAAATGCTGGATGCACAATGGGAGAGGAGGGCTAAGCATTTTGACTATTCACTGCTATTGCCACCTTCTGTACTGTGCTAATGGTTATGGTGTGCTAGCCTTCACAAGTGTGCCAAACCAGCCTTAGTCTCCCTCTCTTTTGTACTACTGGAGTTTCAGTGGTGTTATAGGTGGTTTAGAGAGGAGAGGGAAGGCAGATTTGCAATAGATACCCATCCACAAAGGAAACAGGAAAAATGAGTCTTCATCCTTTTTAACATCATCTGTTCTTCAAGAAGAATTTTATTGGTTTAAATGGGGTTTCTAGGAAACGGATGTCCTCACAGGATCACAGATTAATTTGCGTTGAAAGGGGCTGCTGAAGTCACCTTGTCCAACCTCCTGTTCAAAGCAGGGCAAGCTTCACAGTTAGATCAGATTGGTCAGGGCCTTGTCCAGGTCGATTTTGAAAACTTGTCAAGAAGAGCCAGTATTTAAATAGACAAACCTCTAGATAGTGCTTTGTTGTTCTTTTTTTTTTAACTTGAGTGGCTCAAACTGTGATATGCCACTCAAGAAGATTCATACAACAGTATGTGGTGCCACAAGCTGCTCTTCCAACCACTTCCTCATTTGTATTTGGTCTTCCTGAACACATCCCTGTTGGAGGAATGTATCTGCACTGAATTCGCAGGGTCACAGACCTTTATGTCATGGCTGGATCTGGCCTTTCCCATCCAACATAGTCATTCAAGCCTTTATTTTCAAGACTTACTGTCCTTTTTTACCCCACCACATTTCAGGATGCAGCCTCCAGTTCTTCAGGGTAGCAGCCCTGCCCTGCGCCCATCGGCCCAGGGAGATGGCAGGCTGCTTATCGAAGGCATGGGTTAGGCAGGAATTTTCTTTTCCCTCCTGCTCTCCAGCCTGAGATAATTGCAAAGCTGATGGGCTATCTCTCCTCCAAGTTCAGCAACAAAGCCTCACAGCTTGTAAGAATAATTCAGCCACAATTAGCGCTGGTGTGAAGCCAGGGCCTCCCACGGATGAGTCTGCCTGGTCCACTGCAGAAGCTACAATCTCTTTAATGATGGGAGGTTCGACTAAATTAAAGTTGACCCTCAGGCTTCTGGCAGCTAAATTCCAGCAGTAACCTTCCCTCCCACCCGTTCCTCTGGAAAAAATCCTACCAACAACAAACTACAAGTGAGAGGGGGAGGAAACCTCTCTGTTGTTAACCTTTACAGGACAGTGGATGTGTCCAAATTAGACAAAAAACATGATGTCTCCCGCTGAAGTGCCATAAATAGTGCTATCTCCCAGTGTGATCTTTGAGAGAATCTGTTTTGGGGAAAGAACAGAAGAGGAGTCCTAAAAAGAGCGCGTGAAAAATGATGAAAGTTGCTTTGAAGTGAGTCCGAGAGCTGCAGTGCTTTCAGCAGCTTCCCCCTGGAAGCCCTTGAAATTCTATCTGCAATAAAAGGTACCAAAAGAAAACAGCTGGCAGGAGCTGTTAAAGTGGAAACAATATGTAGTTCAGAAGAGATAAACAGGATGGGCACAGAGCAGAATGAAAAAGAAGGTATGGATCTGTTATGTGATGGGAACAGCCCTTCTGTCCTGGGCTGAGACTGCGTGACCAGGGAAATATTGCTGGCTTTAGGAAAGCAGACTGGGAGAAAACAGATTTAGCGCTTGGTTTTCATGGGAACATGCATTTTCGCTTTGCCCTGGAGGACAGGGGCATCAGATCTGGCCCCCTGATTCGTCGCTGAATAGGCCTCGGCTTGCATAGAACAGATTAGGGTGTAGGGTTGTCATGCTGAATGACACCACCAAAGCAGAAGCCAGTCTTCTGCACTGATATTTCTCTGGTACCCAAGACAACAGCAGCTGGAACAGGAGCCCCTTTGCAGTTTCAGGACAGTGAGGCACTCCTCTTGCTAGCGGGGCAGTAATGCTCTGCTGCCAGCTGTAGAGATGGGTCCAGTCCTTGTGCAACTCTGAAGCAATGCCAAAGCWGTGGCCAAATCTAAAGCCTGCAACCAAATATAAAGCCTGCTTTTGCCCTCACTGATACCACAGTCTTTGGAGACAGAAACTGGTGAAGGACTAACATTGGGGTCGGTATGGGATTCGTCTCTTTGTGCAATGCAAAGAAAAACATTGCTAATGGAGTGTGCATGGACCTTAACCTGTTCTGATTTAGAGATGTAAATCATAGATATTGCTGTGATTCCCAAATCAGTTCTGTAGATCTCTACTGAAGGGACTGAGAGCAGAATACGGCCATGGGAGGATGGTGAGGAATCCATGTGCAACCACATCTGTGAAAAAATCTCCCATGCTCTGATCTGCTATTGACTCTGCCCATGCCATTACTGACGGAAAGGCTGCTTAGACACCTCTGCTCACAGGGGAAGGAATATTAATCAAAACTTTTGTCTTGTCTTTACAGATGCAGTTCAGATCAAAAGCACTTCTGGGGGAAAACAGTAATTCAGAGATGTGGTGGGAGTGGAGCGGAGAGGAGCTGAGTCATACTTTCCATCTGCTTTCATTTCTGTTTTATACAATTCTCATTCTGCAGCTCCGATTAATTATTTGTGTAACCATTAGACTGTCCCGGTGTTAGGACAGAAGCAAAACTCTATCCCACATAGCTCCACAGATTTTTCAGGCATGTGTATTTTCACGGCCTCCAGCTAATTTTAGAAAAGGTGTGAAAATGTTCATATCAAGTCATTGTGCAGATGACCTAAGACATTTTACGAATAACATGTGGCATGATGTACTTACAGTTTCCTTGAGAAGTCAGCTTGGGCAGGGCCATGCTGAAGAGAGRAAAGAATAGCCAGGATTTATGTTTTCTAAACATATGTTAAATCTCCTTCATTTGGGAAGGATCTGGAACCTTGCTGAAGGCTAAAGGGTAACCCATAAGCAGGGAGAGAATTGCATCTTTGATAGTAAGTACTATTTTACCCTGTGGGCAACTCCTCCACCTTCAGATACTCAAAATGCTTTGGGGGCTTAAATGCTGCTGAGGACCTGGGTCTAAAATGCCTTTTCAGAAAAGGACTCGGGCACTCACATAGTTCCTGCAGCTCCAAGTGCTTTGATACATCTGAGTCTGCAAAACTCTTTYCCACTCGCATCAGTTTTATCCTGATTTGCAGCTGATTTAGCTCCCCATAAAATCAGTGGGCATCCCTCTGCTTTCTTTAATAGATGTTGGACTGGGTGTTAAAGAAGAGAAATTCAGTCTATGATGTAATCCATATGCACAGATACTGTTGAACTTGCTTATTAGGAACAAAACTTGGGATGGATGAAAATGAAGTGCTAAATATGTCCAAAAGTCCAGAGACTGAAGATGCCACCAGCAATGGAAAGGTGATTCCAATATATATAGGAGTACTAGACGGTATACTTCGCAATTTCATTTTCTCTTACAGTTAAATCCTCTGGAATTTAATAAAATCTTCAACCTCTTCTAAAGGCCTTTGAGCAACTGAATGAAATTTAATTATGAATTACAACCTGACCATGCAGTTCTAGATCCAGAAAAGTTACAGAGATACTATTCCCTATTACATTCTGTAGCTTTTATAAGCAGATGACTTAAGATAAGATAGACTTCATTAGAGCATTGAGTTTCATTCTTTTTAAATTCTTCACAATTCTTATAAGTATTTCACTGAGCAATTGGCAATAATATATTTCTACCTGAATGCAGGCAGCTAGCAATTGATCTGTACACTGAAAATAAAGATTTTCTCTTCATCATGAACTTATAGCCTAGATAGAGTAACTGCATATACTTTTTTTATTGTTTGCATAAATATTTAATAATAAAAATTCTTAAGCTTTTTGCATAAGGTCATAGGATATTAGAATGCCCAATAAGTTAAATATATCAACTTTGGATTTCCTTTCACGCCTCTGGAGGGTTAGTTCAGATTTTCTTTGGTATAAGTGCAAATTGAAGTTGCACTTTTAAATTTTCATGTTCTAAAGTAATTGAATATGTGCCTGTTTCTGTGCTATGAGGATACGTAAATTATTTGTGTTTACAATAATGCATATGAATCCTAGACTAGAAACCTGCAGTACAAAGAGGAAAACAAGGTGGTCCTTGACCCAGTCTTCTCTGTACGTGTCTGCCTTGTTCTTTCTCAACTGCCTCCGAACAAAGTAATTCTCTTGTTAATCCTTTAACTCCCACTTCATCTTTGTTTTACTGACAGGTTTTGTATTTCTGCTAACATACTTTTTCGTGACAGTGCAAGCCAAAGTGAATATGGTTTGTAAGAAGGTCCAATGATATTACAGTATAGTGAACACCATTCTCCATCCTCTCTTCCAGCTCAGTGCAAGATCTGGTTTGTCCAGGAGCCGGTCTTCACTGCCACTGCTGATCCAGTGTCTGATGTCCTTGAGACCTGGCTGTACATTGAATTTTCCATCCTTTTTGTATACAGAATCAATAATACATGTGAGGAATCGAACGGCTAGTTCCAGTGTGTGATTTTTTTATGTTTGCCATTTGTCTACCCTGATTTTTGACTTACCAAATATTGTTACCTCGGCTAATTTGAAATTTGAGCCTGTAAGGACATCTTTGGCACTCTGCAGAAATAAAATAAGTGAGAGTTTCATGTGCTCAACAAATTCTCCGTGTCTTTTGAGATGAAACCTAATTTTCAATCTTCCTGGCATTTTATTCAGGACTCAGTCTCAGTAACCTATTGAAGTTGCTGTTACTGAAAACCACAGAAACTCCATAACGCCATTTAGAGTTAGCCACGTCCCGTTCACCCAGTGACAGCTCTTTGTTTTCCGTCATCCATCACCAGCAAGCTTACCCCCAGCGCCTGAGGACGGGAGCGACCAGATCCCCACCGCCTGCACCAGAGCTCAGTCCTGCAGCCGCTGCCTGCACCGCTCCCACCCACCTTCCCGGGAGCACCGGCCCTCGAGCTGCTGCAAAACCAGGGCCTCGGGCAAAAGACAGCGGGGTGGGTTTTGCCTGAACTGGGAATGATGGCACTGCAGCCAAAAAGTTATGGGAGAGTAAAAGGGGAGAACAAGGACTTGTAATCTCATTATACCCCCATCCTCACTTTCCTCCCCCTGATCAAATTTAATTTGATAAAATAATGCAGGCAATAACTGCCAAAGCTCAAGCCACCCGGGGAATAACTGAGTGCATGCRAAATGATGGATTCAAAGCAGCACGTAACATTTCTTAACGCAACATGTTTCCCTTTAAATCATCGTTTGAGTCTTAACTCCTGGAGCAACGTCAATACACKGCCTGTCTCCTCAGAAGTGCCTTCTGGCAGGCAACAGTCTCTGTGTGCAGTGTCTTTGTCTAATTGCATTTTGGCAGAGCACAGTGAGGAGAAAATAGAGAAAATGAACTAGTTAATTCTGTGGTCAAAACCTGTCTATGGCTGGAAAGCGGAGGAGAGTCGAGTCCTTCGTGCTTTGCTGAACTGTCCTGCGTAGGATGCGAAACACTGCCGTCCTGGCCACTCTAAGCAAGCATTAAGGGGCAGGTTTCAGTTAGCTGCTCGCATTTGTGCACATTCACTGGTAATGGTTAACGTGACTGTAATTATTCCATGGATATACTTGGTTGGCTTTCCCACACAGGCTATTTGTTGATATATGTAAATGGGGGAGAGGCAGGGAAGTATTACAGGACACAGGTACTTTTCGCTGAGTAGTTAGAAGTATTTCTTACGAGTTGAAGCTTTGCATGAATGTCCTTGGCCAATACTTGACAAGGCTCTTCTGTACCTCTGTATTAAAAGTACTTTCAACTCAAGAAGACAAACACATTAAAAATTGTCTTGCAGAGTATCCCGCCTTACATCTCACGACATGAGCCTCTGTTTGCGTGTCTTACCTCTCAATTACACTGTCAGCTTTTGCTTTTCTTTATGTCTTACCTCGTAAAACATGCCCTACCCTCTGTGAGAAGCTAAAGCAGCTGGGAAAGGTGGCTGCCCCTCTAAACTGTGCTCCAGGAAGAGATTTAAGGAAAGGCATAGTCTCTTTTAGGAGGTTGTTGATGCTGCTGCTGCTCAGGGGAGGCAAGGGAAAACTTTGGGAGACAAAAATCTGCTTTGCTTGGGCAAAGTGCCTGGGCTCTGTACTAGAATAAAAACTGTGTCCTGAGACAAGGTTTTGCAGTGGGTTCTGTTTAACAAACATGCTTAATATTGCAGAAGAATATGGGCTGATGATCATTTCTATAGAGGTGATAAAAATTAACATTTTCTTTGTCTCTCAGTAACAAGGACATGCAGGCAGATGAGCCTGGACCCTGGTTTCAAAAAGCGTCTACCCATCTTTTTTAAATCAGTGGGAGCGTTCCTGAAAAACAAAGGTAGAACATAAAGCTAGCTTTATTTTTCACATAAAGCTAGCTTTATTTTTCACAATTTCCTATACGCTGACCGTGCTAAATCAGAGCCGGCAAATGACAGTCACATCAGGAGTATCCTCACAAGGATAAACGGTGTGGGAAGGTATCCAGCACAGTATTAATGCGGCCCCGAGTCTTGCAGCAGCACTCTGCTCTGCAGCAGAGCATCAAAGTTTGCCGAGGAGAGGAGGAAGGGAGAGTGCAGTCCAGAGGGGAGAAGATGGATTATCTTGTAGCTGACCCATTCTTTGTTCATCTCTGTGGCACCACATCCTTTGCCACACAAGTCATAAAATTTCCTACCGGTAGCTATTTGGACAGTGGCATAATAAACTCAGAAGGGAATGAAGAAACACATCCAGAAGTGTCAAAATAATGTGGCATACTGTGTTTGTACTAAAGTTATAATATAGTGGATTATCAGTAGTTACACCAACACAAAAGAAAAGTAAAACTGAAGGTTTTTTTTTTTCAGAGGATCAGATATATTTTGCTTTTGCAAAGTACCTTCACATACCTTGAGAAAAAGTCCTTATTGTTACCCTAAGAAGGAATGATTTCCTTGGAAATGAGCATGATTGCTAAAATCTCTGGCAGGAATACAGGCAAGAAAAATATAGTCTAGTATCAAAGTGGTCCGGAAAGACATGACTGAAATCATGGTTTTAATTTATTTTGAACAATTTCTCATCTGGTAACATTTTTCCATACTATTTTAATGGCTCTGGTACTCTTACTGCATTCTAAAATTAACCTTCACCTTACATGAACTAAGGAAATTTCATAACTGCATCCGTATGCAACATTGTATAGGATCGTTAGTTGCAGGTACTAATGGTATTAATTTCAAATATATTTCAATTTTCTTTAAAAAGTAACATAATGGAAACTGAAATGATATCAAATGCAATAATAATAAATATAAAAAAAGTATGTCTGCATAAAAGTAGTAGTCAGAAGCTCCCCCGATACTGGCATGCAGTTGTGTCAGATGCTTTAGGAGCACGCCATATGAGAACAAGTCCTCGCAGCAAAAGGCTATCCACTGCTATAGCTGACGGCGGTATGAAATAGGAGGGGGATTAGAGGCACTGCAAAATGAAGTGACCTGACCAAGGTGTGCTGTCAGGCACCGGAGGGGCAGCAGATAAAATACAGCACTCGGGAGTCCCTGATGGGTAATCTATCCATGAATGACGCTGTCTCTGTATTTCACGCAGTCCTTCTTGTACATGGACACAATAAACCCAACGAGAGGCAGGAGGGTTGGATCCCAGGCACTGCCAAAGTCAGCCCGGGGCAGTTCAATGCATGAGACCCATCTTGCCTCTCTCCAATGGGATTCGGGGCCAAGCCTTGCTGGAACTGGCGGGGAGTCGCAGGGTCGGCGGTGGGCGTTTGCTCCAGCTCCAAGTACGTTTGGTCAACAAAGCAACACCCAAGAAAATGCACCCGCCGCAATGTAGCGAAAGCTGGGCAGAGTGCCTGTTGTGCTGAGCAGGAGATTGCAAGATGTGCTTTCTCCTGGCTCTCAGCCACAGCAAAATATTTACAAATTGGCCATGATGCCTTTGAAATGAAGGGCACTTTTCTGGGCTGAAGGGACCGGGGAAGCCCCGGGAACCTGAGCAAAGAGGAGTTGTGGAGCCCGGCCGGGGCCAGGGCCAGGCAAGAGATGTTTCTGTCTGACCGGCTGGTGGGCTCATGAGATTTGAGGTGGAAATAAAACAGCCTGATGGCTTTTGGCTGCTTCATCAGGTTGTGGAAAAATATAGCCTAGAAATAAGTATAGAGAAGCCACTTTAAGGGATGGCATTTTAAAAGTTAATATACAGTTTATCCTCTATGTCCCCAGGTATCTACCACAAGACGATGGTAGCTTGCTTGGGTTTTTTTACTTGTTTCTTTGTGGTTTTTTTTTTAATTGGCACTAATCTGTTCATTTTTATACACATGGCAGGGAGCCTGAGGGGCAGGTAGACAGCTTTCAGATCATCTGTCCTATAAACTCACTGGAAATTACCCGGTTCTCCTTTGCCCAATTATTTGATTCTTCAAATGTTTATACTAAAGGAAGACATGAAATTGGCTCCAGGGCAGGCTTAACCTTTTCAATCCAAGAACTCCAAAATGGATTTTTCAAGCCAAATACCCAAGTTATATTAAGAGAGATGTACAGCAGTTTAGGCTTGCCTATTTGGCCGCTCGGTCCCCGGCTGCTTGGTGGTGGTTTCTGAGGGGAGTGCTGATTAGTGCTAATTGCACGAGCATTTATGGGTATGTACACGTGTGTGTAATGTGGACCCGTGTCTCCTCCTCAGACCATCACTCACGTCACACACACCATAGGCCCATCCAACAGCTGTGAGGTGAGCTGGAGATGAAAAGCTTACATCCCATATCCAATCCCCAGAGCCAGCTGGGCCCATCCCCTAAATGACTATATAAATCCTAATAACAGCTAAAGATTACATTGGCAGGTACCCCAGGCTTTCCTGCTGCCCCCAGGGAGCTGCGACAGTGATGTGATATCTCAGCTGGTCGTCTGGAAAACCCCATGATATGGTGTTTGCCTCCACTCCATCTGACTGCAGAGGACACGCCTCTCGGGAGAGGGGTGGAGGGACAGTGGCTAAATGGATGGCTCCCCATCCTCTGCACCTGATGAGCAGGAGAGGACCTTCTTGACAGGTCACTCAGGAAGGGAAAATGGCCCAAATTTCCTGACCACCCCAAGAAAGTTGCTGCCAGCCCCAGTGGGTGGCTGGTATGGCCCTTGCTGGCAGGACACCAGGGTTTCGGAGCACACCTGAAGTGGGAGAGCTGTGTGCTCCCAGGTGCTTGCTCACCAGCACCCAGCTCCTCACTGCTCAGCCCTAATAAAAATCAGTTTTGCTCCTCTGTTTGCTTTGCAAGTGTTTAAAGCGCAGCACCTAGTAAAAAGCCTGCGCCCAGCTAAGCAGGATTTTTGGACCACGTGGAAAGCCTGCCTTGACCCGTGTTGTCTTAAGGATTTAATCTCTTTTTGGTTCACTAGGAATGTCTGCAGTTAACTCGCCATGGTGGGAGCAGAGCCTGTAGTTTACGGTGGTGTGTGTGCTGAACATTTACAAGCAGACACTGGTAGCTGGGCTTTTTAAGACTAAAACTGAGGGAATTCACAGTGAGAGTAGCCAACTTGCCATTTTCTTATCATTGTTTTGTAGAATTACAGTCAGAAATAAAATTATTTTGCGGAAAGGTTTCCCTTCAAAAACATCCTGATATGGTGCATTTTAAAGCATAATTCAATATATACTTTCATGGATCTTAGCACTTCTGCATAAAAAAAAGAAGAGCCAAATTATAGCATCCTCTTTGCACCAAAAATATTAAAAACTGCTATTGGGGAAAGTTCTGATGCAGTATCGATGTTGTCATTACAGAATGTATAATAAATTGCTTACCACTGTGTACTGCATATAGTTCATTAAACAGTTGCTAGTAAAAGAAGAGGTAAATAGTATTTTTTCTGGAAGGGAGAGAGAACATACACTGAAGAGTCAAAACTTTTGCCTGGGAAAGACTTGCAGAAAGTTGTGCACGCTGACTTGTACTCTTCAGTCAGGAAAGACGAGATCTGGGATGTGATGGCAGAGGCATTTGGGGACTTTTTCTATGCTGTTGCTGATTCTTTCCTGCAGAGCTTGTGAAGCAAAACTTGCACAGCGTTGTACTGTCACCGGCAATGAAGTAGCTCCACCATCTGGKTTTTTTTAGAATTGCCTTTCTTCCTCTATTACACTGGAATGTATACATGTTTTTTGTTTTGCTTTGCTTTTTTTAATAGGTAAGACCACATATTGGAAACAAAAGTCATTATAAGATAAAGCTGTAAATGCGGGTGACAACATCCAGCTGGTCCTTGTGGTCCATCCAGCAAGAACTCCTGTCTCTGAACTAAGAGGAATCTTTGTTTTACAAGTGTCCCATCGTGTTGTGTTACAGCTACTAAAATCTTTAGAAGTCACTGTCCCAAGAGATAACAGTGAAGTGGAAGAAAGGATTTATTCTAAAAATATTTTTCTGAGACACATCGTATTTATTTAATTCCATTAAGACCAAGTGGAGTTATTCCTGAAATACAAGGGTATGAAAAAAGGCAGATCCAGAGCAGAAAAGTCAAAGGCTTTGGTGAAAGAATTAATAAAGCCAGTACCTTTATAGCTATCACTTTTTTTTATTGTTAAGAGCCTCAGCCCAAGCTCCTTACACCCTGGTTTCGAGTAAAAATCCAGTATGTAAGCATAAATTTCAAGCGGTACGAAATTCAACCCAGCCGAAATCAGCCTGGCAGCAGAAGAGTATAATCAAACCCAACCCTTGCCCATGGTGTGGCTTTTCCCAGTCGCTCCCATGTTAGTGTAGTTGGGGCCCATATTATGACCCCAAAGTCTTTATTTTTTCACATCCTTCCATATTTCCCTGAATCCATTAGCTACGGATTAGTTGATATGAATTAATTGTGAATTCTCACACACACACACACGATTTAATGCAGGTGGGCAAACTGAGTGAAGACACAAACTTTTCAGAGCTCTTTGGGAGCTCTAAGGGCTCCTGCCGGCACTGCTTTCCCCAGGGCTCTCTGCTGGTGCTGCCCTGCCCAAGGCTGTGACCGAGAACCAAGCAAGGCTGGTCCAAGTGGCGATGGCATCCCCTCTGCCACCTCCCTGCGGTCCTGCTATCAGCCCTTGCACAGTTTAGGGCTAAGCGGCTTATCTCAGTCCCGCCTGCCCTTCGGTCAGCATGGGCACCGCTTCATGGGGGACTGATGTACAACAGGTCACAAGCAGCCGCTGACCTCGAAAGGATAAAATGTGTATGAGCAGCCTCAGACCTCTGGGGGCTATACAGGGAGAAAGGGAGAGAGATGCTGGTGCCCTGGATGCACTGAAGATTTTTTTTTTCCCAGCAGTTCTAGTTTTAAGCCCCACTGTACATAGAAAATATTTATCCCTCTATCACATGTGGCTTAAAAAGAGCATACCTAGTGCTACAGAGAACTGGTATTTGTTTTTCCTGTTTGTGAACTTACCTGCAGCAGCTAAAATCCCATGTAGAGCCCAAATCTATTTTATAAGTGTTTTACTGGGCATAGCACAGCAGGAGATTTGGCATCAGAGCAAAGAGATGAAAGAGGGCAATAGTCATTGCTGACATCATGCCACAAACAAAATAGACTCTTTCACTCCCTTTCTTATACAGGAGATGTTACAGAAGCACATGGGCACTCACGGTTCTGTTATTTTGTTATTTCTGTTCCTCCCCCAGCCTTACTCCCATCCTCCCTAGAAATCTCTGCTTTCTTCTTTTGTTGTTGTCTTTTGTGGCACTCTTCAGGATGAGAAGAAAGCAATCCCAACAGAAAAAAAAGTAATCTCCTCATTTATGGAAACTGTACAAAAAGCAACAATATTCTTAACAAGATCACTCTAGAGTTTCGAGGAATTGTAGACCTTTGTTTGCTGGTGAGGAAATGGATTTTACACTGCAGACCGTGAGCAGTTGTCCCATTGCCTCCAGTCATACAAATAAACTGTTGCAGAGTCCATGACCTCAGTGTTGCTGCAATGATCATCTCACTGCTTTGATTAACTGAAGGACCAGTAAGTTTATGTCCTGAAATCAATGAAACTCAAGTCGATGAGAGAAAGAAGTGGTCCAACCGCAGACACACCATTCATTCCTCTTGGATAGCAATGCCCTCAGTACTGCACCTGGTGTTGGTTGGAGGAGAGCAGACCCCTGCTTTCATTCAACAGCCACGCTTGCTCCACCAAGGTAGCAGCTTTTTTTTGGCCAAACAGAAACCTGGAGTCCAGGAAGCACCTCCCGTATGTGCCACTGTATACTTCCGTAAGCATTTTTTCTAGTCATTAGTTTTCTCAGACTGGCCCCTATCCCTGGGTTATACTGAGTCAGCATCCTCAAGGATCCTGGGTTATACTGAGTCAGCATCCAGCCCAGAACCCTGTCCCAAAGCATGGGCTGCAGAGGCTCGCAGAGCCCAAGTCCCAGAGCAGGGGCAAGCGATCCCAGCCCACCCTCCCCTTGCCCCCGGCTATCAGCCAGCAGGGCACTGGGGACTTACCCAACCAGAGGCTGYACCTACATCACCTGTATTTAAAAGCTAACATCAGATCTATTCTTCAGACATCTGTTTAGTTCTGTTTTGAACCTCTCTATACCCCTGGCCTCCACAACAGCCCGTAGTTAAGAGTTTCATGGTTTAACTATTTGTTGTGTGAAAAAGTAGTTATTTTATTTTGTTTTAATCTCCTGCCTCTCAATCTATCAGAGTTTAAAAAATAGGACACAAAACCCCCCCCCCAGTTTTTAACCCTGTCATGAAGCCAAGTTGAAGAAAAGGAAGGAGTTTGATTTGAGATGAGATCAGGCTTCCAGAAGGACTTTTTAAACCTTCCTAATTTAGTTTATTTAAGCCCAGTGAAATGAGCGATGCTAAAATACATAAAAAGTCCCAGCCTTTAAAGAACCAAAATTACCAGAAGCTTCTGCTAGTAGAAAATTCCTCTATTACATATTTGGCAGCGAAGTGGCTGCATAGACAGATGACATGCCATTAGAGTCCATATAAGTAACCGCTAGGGAAAGCACCTGCTGTAATACAGAAGATGTTGTTAGAAATGCAAAGATCTGATTGAAAAGCAATTTATATTCCAAGCAAATGCATAATAAGAGAAGACATACTACCCAGCATAGAGCTTCCTGCAGAGGAAAGTGACACACAATAGAAAGTAGTTAATCCTGTGGAAATAATTAAACAAGATCAAGGAGAAAATATATTTGAAAATATACAATGCTTAGCCAAAACATGGGTGATTCAGCTTAATGAAAAGGGATTTTGTGCTCTTGGTCACAGTGTCTTGCAATCTAGAGAAATTCTTTAAATTAAGAAATAGAGAGAGGGATACTGAGTCTAATTCAGCAATGAGATCATGCTATTTCAGTGGCTGTACCTGCCTACTGTTGAGTAAAATGAACACGGGCAAGGAAATTCTGGTTTTGTTTCAGAATAAATGGTATTACTGCCTTCCTGTCCTAGATATCTGAGAGGGATGGGAACAGAGAGAGCAAAGGCTCTTTCATTCACTTTTTATACCAGTAAAACAAATGAAGTTGAACTCAACCTGTGCTTTCTGCCCTATTTCTTTGCATTGATCAGATCTTGCTCCCCTGGATGTTAACAGAAAGGGTCCTATTAAAGCTGGCAGGAGACTGAGTCAGACCCTGGAGTTATATACACAGAAGTGGGACAGTGATGAAGAAAAGAGGTAAGATTGCCTGGTTTGTGCCGCTCAACCCATAGGCAACACAGGGCAAAACCCAAGCTGGAAAAGGACAGAGCAGAAAGTCTTATGAACGTTGACCAGCTGAGCATCTTCTCTCTCCGGGTAGAAGAGAAAGAACAGACAGCTGTGTTTAGGGGTAGGCCTTAGGGAAAAAGAACAACTGCACTGATCCTGGTAAGACTATGGGACTTCCCTGCAAGAAGTATTGCTTGCCGATCGATGGCTCTCCTTGTCCACAGTCCTGCTCTGGTAGAGTTATGCATCTGTACCATATGGCCAGGGCATGCGGTCACACTAATCTGTGAGGAAACCAAGTTTAAATGTAAGGGGCAACTCCTGAGTGTGGTGGAGGCAGGAACAGACAGGAAGATAGAAATATTGAAGCAGAGACAGTTTGTCAATGAACTCTGCACTACACCTATCACCTAAGGCTTGAAGAAATCTCCAGGTAAAGCAAGGAATCTGCGAAGTTTCATATGCAAGTATGTTCAGGTTTTTGTCCTCACAAATCTGCCTTTCACATCTTAGTCTGTGCGTGTTCATGTAATTTAGAAGTGTAGCCTCATGGCCAGTGTTTTACTTACCCTCCCTGTCACTGAGTCCCCGAAGGGTGAAACCACATAGCCTGTCAGGGTGAAGCTCTGGGCAAGCCTGCAGGAGCTCACGAGGGGATATGTGATGTCCCCTGTGGTCTTGGGACCTCCATCAGCTGGACTGTGCCCTACGAAAGCATGCTGGCATTGGTATTTCTCCCTTAGGAACTGGAAAGTCACATACAGAGCCAGGTCTGGGTGCTGGCTGGGCTCAGGGTTTGTCTCGTGCGCAGCCCCCTGGCACATCTCTGGTGCTTGTCTGCAGGGGGGATTCACTTGGGGCTGTGGTTAATGCTGGATTTTTCCTTTCCAAGGTCTGATGCACAGCTCATTACAGTAATTACAGTGGTCGCTGGTGAGGTCCTGARTATCTGCTCAGAACTGAGTTGCCGAATAGGTGACTGCGGGCTCTTTACCTCTGAGTGGTTTTGCAAACAGAAGCAAGAAAAATGCTTCCAAAATGATAACAGCAAGAATCTGACTGCAATCTGCAAGTCAGATAGGAACACAAAGAGCATTTCATCTCCTTTGTGATTAAGAGTGAGCTTGACACATGGAAAACAACCAGACCACACAGACAAAGGAACACTGGAAATAATAACCTTTAAAGAAGCACATCTGAAAAAAATAACTCTTCCAATGTTTAAATTTGCCTAGTGAGTACAGATGCCAAATGCATTTCAGGAATAGCTCGGCAATGACTGAGTACAACATTTAATTAAGTGATTATATAATCAACCCTCTGTTTTATGAAGCAATAATTCAATTCCCAAGTGGGTAAGCTATGAGGCTGAAGGCCGGGCAGTTTATCACAATGAGGGAATCTGATTACTGCTGAGGAAAACATAAGGACAATAATGTTATTGTTAAAATACTAGTTTAATTAATATAAAATTAATAAGTCTTTTTTTTTTTTTWTTCATAGCAATGCATAGCCTGCCAGAAAGATGGTGCTTCCTCCCTTTTCCATGTGGAAGCGGTGGTTATTTATGGCCACACAGAATGTGCGGGAAGTTAATGATGTCACACAGTCAATTTATTGGGGATAAAATTACAAGAGTCATTTTATCAGGGAATGATATAGTTCTCTTCCTGGTGTATAAGTAGACAAGAGACYCCACTTATGCTGTAAAAGAGAGATCAGACAAGGTAACTTCATTGCTGGAAAGTTTACACTGGATTATTAATAATAATTCCACTGAACCAGAGATTCTAGCCCCATTGAGCTGTGACTTCACATATACACAATATATGATCTGGGAGATCTGATCAGCAGTTGGTGAAAATACATATAGTATCAACAGTATATATGAAGTTGTACCAGCCACACGACTTGTTCAGAGAAGAAAGTAACGCCTAGTGCAAACAAGGTAAGAAAAGGAGATAGGGAATGAATTGCATTCATTTATTCGTGTCTGGGTTTTGTTTACAGTTCTGTTTAGGTTATTTTATTACAGATTTCAGCAAATCAGTGTAGGGATAAGCATAGAGGGCATTCTTGAAAGATACTCAGAGTAACGTGGATGGAAGAACAATTTACTACAATATGAAGCATCAGAACCACAGGAAAAGCAAAAGGAGAAAAGAGCAAAAGGAGCATGAATTTGGGAAATCAACTTGTGGGCATGGTGATGTTGGGTTGATGGTTGGACTTGATGATCTTAGAGGTCTTTTCCAACCTTAATGATTCTATTCTAACTCCATATAGGGACAGGACAAGGAAAAAAGGAAAAGAGATGCAGTGACCAATGCGATTAATATATGCAGAGTGCAGTCTTCTGAGCTGAGTTACTAATGACTTCAGGAGGGTGTGAAACCTCCTTTTCGCTGCTGCTATTGCATTTACAGAGGGTCAGGAAACCATGTGCAGACTTAGCACTTCTGAGAGGCACCTGAGAAGATGTCCCACCTGCTTTAAGATATCTGGATGAAAAGAAAGAAAAATAACTAAAAACCAAAAGAGCCTGAGCATTGAATTTAGCCTATTGCAGTAAATTCTACTTTTACTGTGGCACTAGGATATTAGGGGCTGTATTGCATGCTGGGTTCCCAGGATGGACAGTTCAATGGACTGCATACCATGTAATCATTGATTTCGGTGCCTTGAAATAGAGCTTATAGGGAAAGCTGCTGGGGGAAATAGCACTAATATAGACTGAGACTGGTTACTAAAATGAGGAGGAAAACTATTAGGTTGCAATCATTTTATAGGAAAGTGTTCTTAAGTGAGGGAAAAGGAGTTTATGTACCATGTAGAAGAATCCCCGCAGAACAGTTTCAGCTTATTAGTACTAAATTGACCACAGCAAATGAGTGCCACTATTGTCAATGACCTGGCATTTTATAAGCACACTGGGGCTCAGTTTTAAACTATTTTACACACATAAAGAATGTGAGATGGAAGATGAAAGCAAGGAAATCCACCCAGCAGTTGCAGCTTCAAAGACTGCTGCAGGAGAGTGTTCTCGAGGGTGTGCACATAAGTACAATGAGATTTGCTTTGCTTCTGGAGTTTGACCACTGGCACTGAAATATGAAGCTTGAATAGAGCAGTGATAGCCCTTAACAGGGAAATTGTTAGGGCTATGCACAAGTTGCTAAACAATGAGGAATTTAACCCTTCTGAAAGAGAGGAGTCACTGATGGCATTTAAAAGTGGGAAAGTAATAACATGAATCGATGTGGGGGAATGACCTGGTGAATGGGACAGGTGCTTTGTGTCACAGCACAGCCCAGGATTTTTCTGCGCTATGTCCCAGAGACTTCCTACGCAGAGCTAGTCTCTGCTCTGCATGTTGGGGCTACAGGACAAGCTCACGGGCCACTCAGCTGGACCTTCCTTTAAGTCGGGAACATCACAACTCCCATCACTCCAGAATTTGAAGTCATGCCGCAACAGAATAACTGTCCTGCAAGTTATGGCCTGTGGTGACTGCTTTACTAGCTTCTTTAATGCAAGTGCAGCAAACCTGCTGGGTAGGTCACCAGGCATGATGATCCTGTAGCCCTTGGTCAAAACAGCCCATATCATCTTGTCCCTCCATGTCTATCTGTAGTGCCGTATCTACGTACCCATCCTCAGCCAGAGAGGTGGCTGGACAGCATGCTCCTTCATCAGGTGAAGAACAGCYGCCATACCACAACCTAGATGAAAAAGAGGGTAATTTATTTTCTACACGATGCGTTGCAGCGTTCTCTGGTGAGGCTTTCTGGGTTGTGTCAATAATCACAGCACAATCTCCTTCATCTAAGGCCCATTGCCGATGTTGATTAAACTCTGTGGTCAGTGAATCTAGACTTGAAGTTTTGACGTTCATAGGATTTCAGATGTCAAACTGGCAATCAAATAGCCAAAGCAGAATTGGTAGGAGGCCACAGGCAACACAGAACAGATTCTGATGCCAGTTTCCAAGTGCTGACAAATATTAACCTACCAAGACAAATATTAACCTACTATCCAGACTATCAATCAACAAGCAAAGTTGTTGATACACCAACAACAGATAGCAAAGATCACCAGATACTTTTATGCTCTTCTTTGAGTTTATCACACTTCAGCCCTTTCCTTCTCAAAAGTTTTACAAAAGCTCTGAATTTTTAACTCATATTTTAAAATGCACTGATCTTCCCAGATACAACATCTAACAATGTTAACGACGGCTGGTTTCAGAACTCCCAGCAGAATTTGTATGCAATTAATGTTCTCCTCCTCTGAACAGAAACCTAGAGGTTTGCAAAACACACCATATGTTTGTCAGTTTGCCAATGAATCAAGATGTTTTTGCAGCCTTCTGAGTTTCAATAATTAATGGTAACGTCTAAAACCTAAATCACAGTTTGGGGGCTCAGAGCAGAACTTTTGCCATGTCCAGTGTTGTTCAGCATCATCAGAGTAAGATATTTCAGGTGAGAAATTAAACATTTGTACTAACTCCCATCTTTCCCTTCTCTGCCTGATCTCCCATCCCATCACCATTGCTCCTTCCAAGATATCTGACTGGATTCCTGCAAAAGGCTTACTTATTATGCAGAGTAATGTTATTACCCGCAGCCCAGGCTTTGGTCTCAAACACCTGAATGTTCAATACTCCAGTGTAATCTGCCTAGGTTGACTTGATCTTAGTGACTAAATGATGTCTAATGGTTTACAGGTCTGAAAATATACTTTATTCTCATCAAGTGGCTTGTTATTCGCTTTAGCAGACTATTAGCAACCAATTAATACAACAAAGTTAAGCAAACAAAATAAATCAGTTAGGTCTTAAAATTGTATTCACAAGCAGGAGGGCTAATTTTATGAGCCATGTTTTTTCAATTATTATTTTAAAATGTAACTGCTTGAAAGACTGATCCAGAAGAGAATACTTAATGTTAATACCTCATATACTTATTTCCTTCACCCTTGGGTAATTCTTCTGACACCTCCTCTGCTTCCACACTTGTGCATGAGCACTCGTGCCTTAGTTGTGACTATGAGTAGGTTTCTTTTCTTTGAGGTGATGATTTTGCTTTTTGCTAGGCTACTAAAAGTCTTTTCCTTTTATTGATTCCCAGCTGATCTGACCTAATCCAGCCTTTTTCCACAGACAGATCTAAATTTGCAGTTCAAGATGGCTGATAAAGGAGCAGGAAATTCCTTAACTATCTATAATATGCTAGACTGCTTCCCCCCTTTTTCCCCTCCAGAGCAGAAGTACTGCAGGAGGTGTTCTAATAATAATGATAATGTCACCAGCACGTCTGCTTCAGAATTATAAACATCACTTGAAATGGGTTATTCTTTAGTTTGGCTAGTATCATGCTCATTTTAATATTATTCATAAAATGGCTAATTTGTACAATCGATGAATTTAATTTATATCTAGCCTGCCATATAGGTTAGCAGTTCCCAGGATCAGCATATTTTTAATAAAGCTGTTGATTTTTCTCAAGTGCACCATGATAATGTTGGTGTCGTGTCGACATGAGAGAACATGTGCTTTAGGACTTATTAGTTTTAATAATACTTTCCAACACCGCCCATCCACAGAACATGGAGTACATTAGAAACATTCAGAATAATTCCTTCAAGAATCAACCAATTGCTCCTGCCTGACGGAGGCATGGGATATACCAGCACCATTTGGGCCACTATCATCCTTTCCATTTCTGGGGTAAAAACACGCCCTAACAGCATGCAGCATGATATGCAGAACAACGTAGACTGGAACTGCCAGGAGATTTTCTGGACAACAGCAGGGTTCAAACCCTATCATGAGAACTGCGACATAACACTAAGTGATCACCAGCATTTCATTATGCGGTCTCTCTTTCCTTTTAAAGATGACACTGTCAGCAGCAGCAATAAAAGTTTCTGGCTTAAGCCATCTCCGAATATTTCTGGGTTTCCTATTAAATGACTACTTGCTTGCAGTGTGTTCTTTACTAAATTGATGTAGCAGCACTAATGGAGTGCCCAGTACAAAAAAAAAAGTGTTAATGCTAAGTATGGCTTGCACCAATATGGTTTATTTCAGTTTGAAGCTGGCAGCGGAAATCCCAGTACAGACAACATCTAAATCCTATTAAGCCTCAATGCGAGACAATATTATTGAGATACAACCTTGGCTGTGGCAAACACACAGGTTTTCTTTAAAGATTCACTCTCTGTTTTGTAAAAGCTATATCCAGTCCAGCTCTACATGGTCATTTTAACCCAATTTTAATCCCAAAAGTTTTGGTTTTCTTTTTGCCAGTCCAGTTCTCAGCTCCATGAAAACAGTCATGAAAAATATCTTCCTTCCCTTGAGAAAAAGATGGATTTGGAAAAAAACCCCACCAATTACTCCAGAACTGAAAAGCTTTTGCCATTCAAAAAAAAAAATGGAACCTTTGAGCAACATCCCTGTCCAGTACCCAAAATTATTGTAGCTGGAAATGCCAGTGCAGTGACGCCTGGGTGCTGCAGGATGAGTATCCCGTAACCCCAGGCTCCCACTTCCCATTAGAAAGCTCTCAGCTGCTTGCCCCATTTCTGCCTGAAAGATCACCTTCCTGGACTTCTGCAATGCAGTGGGTCCACCAGACAGGAGACCTTGCTGTCCATGGGACTCTCAGCCTGGGCAGGATGCCAGGCCTGCAGGGAAGGGTAGGGGCATGGAGAACCAGCACTAAAAGCCCACAGGGAAGACCTGGGCAGAAAAATTCTGACAAAAACCATTTGCCATTGAAAATTGCCCGTTCAGGAAAAGTGCTGGTGATTTTCACTCACCTTGCAGGGACTCCAGCAGAGCACCGTCTGCTTTCCTGCCAGCTCACCCTCTCCCCTCCTCTCGCTGCTAAACTTAGCAATCATCAAAATCCTGGGGGCTGAAAAAGCTTTAGGTTTCCCAGACGGGGACTGTGAGCTCAAAAGCCCTTGTGGCTACAGGTCATCAACCAGGACTTTCAGGGTTGCTGGGGTCCAAGGGCAGAACTGAGTCCCACAGTAGGAATTAGGGGAAGAGGTGCCTTGTGGATATCAGAGCTTGAACTCCCCCAGTGATGTTTCCTTCTGAAAGCCTTGAAGTGAGACATTTTTGATAGTTTTATAATTGTTTCCTTTAAGAAAATCCCTGCTGAGGGGAATTTCATAAGCTGTTTTGAGGCTTTTTTTGGTCTGAATTTCCCAGAGAATGGACAGTCTAGCTTTAGTCTGGATTCAAACAGAAAAATATTTTTCAAAGTATTTTTTTATTTTAAACCAAGTCAAAGTTTATAATGTCCATTTCTATAATTATTCTTTTTCAATCAAGCTGAAAATTTCCATGGGGGCAGAGAGAGAACAAATACAGTTGAACATGAAGACAAGAAGTCTGAGAATTTCTCCTGTATGGAGAAATCTTCTGTTGCTGTACAGCTGCCATCAGGACCTTTAGGTCATCCTCTTCTCATCCCCTGTGCACAAGAACCACCCATAGTATAAGGGAGTAAGAAGACAATACCTACACTGGGATGTTTGCCTGCCGCAACAACCCCTCAAGGTCCCGGGTAGCCACAACCATAAGGCTGCTTTAAACTTATACTTAGGTCTGATCCAGGCCTTCAGCTAGTTAGAAAAGAAGTGAAAAAAGTTAGAAAAGAAGTGAAAAGAAGTGAGAAAAGTTGGAAGTGAATTGCAGAAATAGCCTGAACATACTATATTTTGCCTTGCTTAACGTCAAGCAGGGCATGGGTTGGCTGGTCCACAAGATCCATCCATCCCACATACTCTGAATTCTGCAAACAAGACCCCATCAAAACAATTCCTGTATGTGCCTGTTGGTGTTTGAGAGTTGTCAGGGCTCGCAAATTCAGTAGTAAAGCAAACAGGAAACAGTCAGTGCAGTCTTGAGGAAGAACTGGGACAATTAAGTGTACAACCCTTACTGAATCCCACTGTCTGATGAAGGCACAAAAATGGGCAAAGGCAGGCAGATTTCAACATTGTCACACTGAGAGGAATAGAAAACTTGTTCTCTGCAGCTGAAAGGGTCAAAGAAATGCTGTCACCCTGCAAAATGCTCTTACACATGCTAAGTGCAAGAACGTGTTTAGCAGTGACAGGCACAGGACTGGACCAAGAGGTTGGGAAGTAACTCTGCGCCTGGTGTGGTAAGAGCAGGCCATTGTGCCGCTGCTATGCGCTGCTGCCAATGGTCAGCAAAATGGCCATGCCACTGCAGAGGCTCCAGGGTGAGGGGAGGCCAAGTACTCCCCAGGGAAGGCAGTGAAGGAACCTGCCACCGACTCCTTCATGGGAGCAGCCTGATGCTCCTGGGGCAGCCGGAACAGCAGGCAAGGAGGAGGAGGAGGAGGCCCTCCAGAGCATCCTCCAACAGCGATGACTGCTGCCATGGCAACAGCAGCTATGTGGGAGAGGCAGAGAGAGGCACCAGCTGTGGCTGGGTGATTGTTTTTTCCCTTATTTTCAGCAGAACTGCTCAAATGCAGCACTGTGTTGCTGGGTTAGAAGGACAAAAGGGCAGATGCCCCTCTGCCAGCTGTGCTGCCCGGGCAGTTCTGCCCATGGGCTGCGGGTACCAGTAATGCCACTCCAAGCACAGGACACTCCCAGTCCCCACTAGTCCCTGAGCTCCCTTGCACTATTTTCACTCATTTAACACAATTCTTCCTTGCTTTCTGTAGACGTGAGATAAAAAGAATCACTAAAGTGCCCCCACRGTTGTAATCTGCAGACTACGGGCATGGTCTGTTCTCAGCTGCACCAGCACAGGCTCCTATAGCTTCAGATTTAGTTTCTTATAACCAAACCATTCTGCCCTGATCCTGCTTCTTGGATCAAACTCAGCCCCTGGCATGACACGTCTGATCGTAGCCATGATCACCTAGGAGTTCGGTGTGCAAGTCTAAGCCAGGCTCCATCCATTCTCAAAGGCACCTGCAGAAGGTGAGTTATCCACAGATAAGGAGACGACTCATGTTCTGGAAATGCAAGTCCTTAGCATCAAATAGGATAAATTGCCCTCTGAGGGCAACAGAGAGCCACTACTCAACCAAATTAAAGTGCCATATTCAAAGCCTAATGTCTGATGAAGTGACTCTCATCTGCAGAGTAATGTTGCCTACAGACCTACGGAGTCTCATTCATCTCACACAATTTACTCCCATTTCTTGCTCCCTGCAGCTGAGTCAATGGTTCACATTTTCAGAGCCGTGCTACAGCCTCTCGTCTGCTTGGGGACCCCATGCCAGACACAGCTAAAGATGGCCCTGCCTCCTCGTTGCAAGATGCCAGCTTCGAAATACAATGTGTTTCTCCCAGACAGAAATTATCTGAGCAATGCGATTAGCAATCGTACCTATAGGGCACATTCTGAACTCCAGTTATTGTATGATTGCCCAGAAAGTCCATTGAAACTCAAATAACCCATTTCAGTACATTTACCAATTATCATGCAAGGATGGGTAAGAAACAATTTGCTGTTCAAAATCAGCAAATGAAATCAAGACAACTTTCATCTTTATGAGTTTCATTTGATTTTCCTGTACTCCAGATGAACCCCCATCCCCCAAACCAGAAGTCACAAGTGATTAATATATATATATTCTACTGAAAGCCACCAAGGGCACTAAATTAAATCTGCTGTGCTCTCTCGCACTCACCCGCACACATAAATGGTCTGGAAGCCTGTGCAAGGCTTCCTATTGGAGTGAGATTGCCAGCCAGCCTAAAAGCTATTAGTACTGGTTAGAGAGTCACAGAATGATTTAGCAGAATTTTAAATGATTGCTGCAGCAGCGTGCTCCACACTGGAGACTGGACGCTGTTCTTGGAAATGCATTTGGAAAAAGCTTATGATTTTAAAGTTATTTGACAGATCTCTTGGTCTTTTGGTTTTTTTAAGGATCCAAACTCATGCACATGCACACTATCTTTTCATGATTTACCATCAAACTTCCTGTTTTAAAGACTGATCATATGTAATGCAAATGTTGTTCATTTCAACCCTTCCTGTCGGCTATCTATGCCAGCAGTTGCTGCGCAAATGAATGTTTTCAGAAGGGTCACAGGTCTACTAACATATCAAAGGGCAATTCCAGTAACGAGTGACGGTTGTATATCATGTATATTGCACTGACTTGCAGCCTGGGTCTACCAAAAGTGCATGCTACTAGAAGTGTATTATATTGAGACAGAGAAACCCTAAAATCCCCCAGGTCCTTCAGCACCACTTTTTCTGATATGTAAAAGGAAAGCATCTAACAGCACATATATTCTGTTCACACAGACGGTTTTTAAAGGATCTTTCTCATCAGCCCACTGGAAAGAAAAAATCCTGTCAGCACAGAAACTGGAGTCACATTTGGATCTTGAACCTTGAAATTCCTATTTTTGGCAATGAAGACCAAGCAGTGTAAGAATCTGGGGGTCATAGGGTAAGGATGTGAGAAAAGGGAAAGATGGTCATTTTTCAGATGTCTGCACAGAATAAAAGCCATCTTTAAACTGAATCAGCCATTTGTAGTTTCCTGTCCAAAGTGGCAGATGGAACTAAAGGCTATCAGAGAGTATGATTTTGCCCAATCCTACCAACATCAGTTGTCATCTTAACAAGGACTTTACCTCATCAGGCCACTTAGGTTAAGAAGAAACCTTTTTTCTTTTGAATGACGACAGAACTGTCTGCGTGGGGAGAGCTCTCTTATTTTCCTGCAGGCACACAATCCAGCATGAATGGCAACCTCCAGTAGGATCCTCTCTCTGCAGCTTGTGCCAGCCATTGCGCTGCTAAAGGTTTTCGCTTCCTAAGATTCAGTTTGGACAAATTTGAATCTGGGAATATATAGCAACAGGAAAATCTCAGAGTCACATGGAAGACATGTTTTGCCTGCAGGAACCCAGGCAGAGGTGAAAGAGAGCTTGTATACTATAGAAAGACATTTTTTTCCCTTCTCATTTGCCCTTGTGAGAAGATTTATATAGAACACTTACCTATTTAGCTTGGCGTTTCCTTGCCTGGTTTTAGGTCTAAATAAATGGTCAGGATTTGAAACCATAGTCTCTATTGATCAACAACTGCAATGGCTCAGTCACAGAGAAAGGGTAATGCTGATTCCTCAGACTCCATAAGCCTTAGGCACTTAGTAAGGGCAAGTGGCTTTATTGAGTGTCCCTTCATCTGAATTCTGCCAGCCAGTAAGATCTTATGCCACAAAACACAAGCCTTCGTAATGATGAGTACTGAGGTTATTACTCAGATGGGAACGGGTATTTTTCAGATGTCTAGTCCAGTTATTCCATGCAACATTTGTTTTTGTACCATCCTAATTCCTATCAGAACATGTCACTGTCCAAGGGTGAGGTCCATTTCATGGTCCTCTGCTGGTCTTTCTGGTGCCAGCCCATCCTCAGACTGCCTTCCACTCCTTCCGCCTGTTGTGACACCCACCTCCGCCTCATTTCCCCACTTTGTCTTTCTATGTTGAGGCTGGCCTTGCCTGCATGTGATCCACCAGGGATGATCAAAGACTGGCAGAGAAATGATCTTGTAGGTTTGTTGTGGGAGGAAAAAGAGGACCAGTTTTCCAAATCTGTTTTTTTTTCTAGCTTTATATGGAGCCCACAGAACCTGCATTTGCAGATAGTTTCTTCCCTATTCGGCATGAAACACAATGATGTGAGCTAGTCATCAAAACAAATGAGCTGGGAGAGCATTTTCCTTGTGAAGCCCAGTCTCAGAGGGATGCTATGAGGTGTCAACACATCTTTATGAAGTTCTTGGTAAAAGCCATATAAAAGACGCTGTAAGCAGGAGCCATCGACCATTGCAGTCAACTGAAAGACTTCCAGGGGCTTTGGACCAGACCCTTAAAAAACACTAAGTGTGGGAATACATAATTCCCCAATAAATCCCCAATCTCCGAGAGGCATGGTTTTTTGTGGGAGGGAGAAGCTGGAGGGTGCTATGGTGAGTAGTGATGTTATCTAAAGCTTCCCTGTCTGGTCGCGTTGCCTTTCACAGARAGCAGGATTGCACCAGAGCTTCCCCTTACCAAATCACCCACCGAGCGTGGTCAGCCTCCTCCTCAGAGGCCTCACTGCCCTTTGTCAAGACCAGAGAAGTCCACCACATCCCAAAATCAAGTACCTGCTCTTTACTTCAAATGCACCGAAAGCCCTGGCACCCCATCACTTGTCAGAGTCATTCAAATTCAATCAAATACCCCCCTAAATTCTCCTGCATGTTTTTCTTTGCCCATTTTGGCTTCCAGTCTGGTTTTGGGCTGATGCCCGGCACCCCTGCTTTGAGCAAGGGTGGACGGGGCTGGGGGAGCTGGAGGGAGGGTGCAAGCTTCCCTGGTCTAGCACCACTGCACACCCACYGACCCACGGTGAGCAATGGGTCAGCTGCGCCAGGGCTTTTCACAGTTCAAATTGTGTCTCAGGACTGGCTTTGGCTTGGCTCCAACTTCACGTTTTCTGGCTTGGCCAAGTCATTTCTTCGTTCACCTTGTTATTCTCTCCTCCTTTTCTTGATACCATGCCACAGGGTTTTTTGTCTCAGGGCCAAAGGCAACTACACAGACTCTTCTGATCCCATGACAGGGGAAATGTAATAGCCATCCCAGGGATCCATCTGACATTAGTCTGAAGACTTCCTTGCTAAAGCACATAAATACGGTTTTGAAGGAGCTGATGTGAATAGGACTCCACATTTTTAAATTTCATGCAGTAGTGAGAGCTTTGTTTTACATTCCTGTGACTGTAGAGATGTGCCAGCTTTAGGTGGGCCTGACCTAACAGCCAGAAAGGGGGGAAAAAAGCCCACCAAACATATTTTCAAGATGTAAGGGTCAAATCTCCATAATTAAATTCACTGGCAGTTGGAAACAGGGCATAATCAGGGTTACGGTGTCTTAAAGGAGAGAACATATTCTCTTGTGTGTCTTTGCTATGGCCTACGAATGGGCCTCTGTATTTAACATTTTCTGGGTTACCTTTCTGCAAATTTGAGTGGAAACAGCAAATCCTGGTCCAGGGTCCAAGGTCCAGTGGGCAGATGGGTCGATGAAGAAATGTGAGGACAGGTCCATAACACAGAACACTTGGGGAAACAAAAAAAACAAACCCCAAGTTGCAAGAATAAAACATCTCCAAGCTCAAATGAAGTACTGATTTTGTAATCAGTTATAGAGAGGCCAATCTCTTCCTCTCTCTGTAATTGTGTGTATATATATATATATCTATATACACACATACATGCCAGACTATGAAAAGCTGTAGGAAAGTGCTGACTATGTTTCAACTGGTGTAGATTTGTGTATCCTTTGACTGGAGCCTGGATTCCACTTCCGCTGAGAAAATCAGTTATGTCTGTGAACTGGCAGGTACCATTTTAGTGCGTCTTTGTTAGCCCCCACCCCTCAGCTCTTATTGCTGAGCATGACGCCATATGGTATGGAATACCCCTTTGGTCAGTTGGGGTCAGCTGTCCCAGCTGTGTCCCCTCCCAACTTCTTGTGCACCCCCAGCTTGCTCACTTGTGGGGTGGGGTGAGAAGCAGAAAGGCCTTGACTCTGTGTAAGCACTGCTTAGTAATAGCTAAAACATCCCTGTGTTATCAACACTTTTTTTCATCACAAATCCAAATCATAGTACCATACAAGCTACTGTGAAGAAAATTAACTCTATCCCATCCAAAACCAGTACACCATGGTTCCTGAGCAAATAGAGTTTGTTTGCTTGGGTCGTTTTTTTTGGAGAGGTGGGTGTAATTGTTTTGTTGTTGATTTTTTTTTCCTCCAGCCATACATTCATTTAGTTTTTATGTAACTCTTCCCATTGATCCTCATGTTTCTGCAGTCATCCAGTAATATAAATTTGAGATGTTACAGCACTTTCAGGATGGAAGTTGTATGAGGAAAAGCAAAACAGTAGGAGTTTACCTACTCCCCGCTCTTGAAACTTTAAGTCAATCATTGAAACTTGTATCCAGTCTGTCACTGACTATTATCATCAGCTTCTGCCTCCAGCTTGTTAGTAGTGCATGCAACTGTTTGTCTTGCAGGTTCCATTGTTTTGACAGACACAGCCAGATACCAGCCAGCTCTGGTTCAAGCACACAAGGTAGGAGGGAGGAAAGGATCAACCACAAAAGCCTTACACCCTGGCAGTAATTTTACGCCCCTACTGAATCCCAGTGGGAAGCACAATCCCTGCTTCACTGCYCACCAAGGGAACAGGGGTGGCAAGGTGAAGCCGGGCACCGGCACCATAGCTGTCCGGGGCTGGGAGAGGCGAGTCCCACACTATTTTTCTACAGAGAGGGATGTGAGAAGGAGCAATTAATGGATCGACCACCTTCCACTTTCCCACTGGGCCATGCATCACCCAGCAGAGCTGATGGGAAACCCTGAGAGGCTGTACAGCGTTTCAGACTGGCATTCAATTCATTGTTCATTCATTTCAGCAGCAGCCTGTGGCTGTTACAAAGCAAATACATTTTACGGAGCTTCAGGAAAAGTTTCAACATGTATAAAATCCATGAACTAATCAACCTGCCAAAATTCTGTTTCTTTTTCAGACCCTGGTCTCTTCTCTCAGAAGCCTCCTTCTGAAAATCTCTTTCCTACTTCCCACAGCCTACTGCAAATATTAAGTTTATTTATTTATTTATTTTTACCAGCGCAGTATCAACTACAAGGGTTTTAGCCATCAGATCATTTTTTATGGACAATGTAGTAGAGCTGTCAACAAGAACAGATGTGTGGGAGGGTTGAAGAAAAGGCCAGGCACCTAATGCAAGAAATATTTAGGTCCTTTCCCATGAGTAAAGCCTGAAATCTCCTTGACACTTCACAGGCAGTGCTGTTCACAAGAAACTATGTGCATACCGAATAGAGCAAAAGGCTTCAGAGGGCTGATCGGAGAATCACATGGCCACAGTAACTGCTGTCTACTTTTGTCTCACACATGTAGACACACTCAAAGTGGGGCTGGGAAGGATATCTGAAAAACTGCTGCTGCTGCTGCTGCCARTTTCATTAACTAAAACACATCTCCCTTGGAAAAAAAAAAAAAAAAAAACAGAAAGGAACAGAAATGTCATTTGCTGACATTGTCATTCCCTGCTGCCCAGTAAATAAACATAACATCTATTTGTCACCATGGAAACATCTTCCATGGTCCAAAGTATGCAAAGGAGAGGTATTTGAGAAACTCAGAAGTCTGAGGAAATGAGCAAGTATCTAACCTAGAATTTCATGTTGTGTCTCTCCTGGAAGTATTCGCACTTTGATTTTTTTTTTTCTCTCTAAGGTACAAGCATACTTATTTTAGAAAGGGCAGAATGTACCTTAGAGACAAAGCTTAAACATTTGCTTAACGTGCTGCCTCTACTGTGCCTAGCGCTTTCTCCCTCTCCCCTGCCAGGGAGGGATTTGTAAATAACTGCCTTATTTGTACATCTAAAAGGCACTTGTTTCTCCAGGGACACCGCATTTGTTCTTCTCATCTTATGCATCGAAGTTAGAAAGACATTGCCCCGAGCAACATAAATGTTGTATTGATTTACATCAACAAAGCTCTCCTTCTGCCCACATTGTGTAGGCAGTCACCTGGAGATGTGACAAACATGTCTTCTCCTTCCTGGGGGACTGCGGTGCCGCTGTCAAGGACCTGCCCACCCTGCCTGCTCGGGGACAGATGCCCTCCGAGGTGGCACCACGCTGGCACCCCTAATCCTCATAGAGACATGCCTTTCATTTACACAATATATAAGTTACTTAGGACCTGGACACCTCCTTTTGCACTTCCCCTATAGCAGCTGCAGCATGATCAAGGTGAAAACAGTCTATTCTCCTGGAGTCTTTTATCATAAGGGTTATGCTCACCTGCAGACATTGGAAGAACACCAAGGTGCATGTGAAAAGACATTCTTGTTTCTAGGTATCTAACGAGCTACAGACTTGGGAAGATGTATCCTGGTAATCCATACCACCTCCTGGGACAAAGGAAACCAGAAGAGAAAACATTTGCGTTTATGAGTACCTCTAGACAGAGCAACTTGTTACTTGTCAGCTATCCTAGCCGTGTGCCATGTACTGCCCTACAGGAAGCCGGCATCACACCAAGGATCATGACCTTCACAAAATGTGCGTGTAAGCAGTGCCTTGCACATTTAATTTGGAAGCATTTGTGGTCCCCTGTAAAGGAGAGAGCCCAGCTCAGGACATTGGCAGTCAACCAGCAGACTGACTGCAAACAGCATTTGCATTTCTACCTACAGTCCAGCTCCAGAAGTCAAAGGAGGTGTGAGGTCTGAGCTGCTGAGGCTGCACAGGTATGAAGAGAAAGCAGGAAACCAGCTTTAAAATGAAAGTGAGGGGCAAAGAGGGATTTGAGACCTAGAGAGGGTATTTGAGACCTAGAAGGGTATTATGGTGGGATCACTCCATGAAAACACAGTCACTGGGTTTTAAACAGGGACAAAGCAGAGGTTAACAGCTGGAAAAGGAGTGACATTAAACCCAGCTCCATCGTCTAGGAAACATCTTATGGTATGCAATAGGAAAGGTATCCAGCAATTACATTCAAAATTATGTTTTATATTTGATTTATTTGTGATTTTTGTTTAAAGTCTTGTGCCTGACTTGAAGTCTGACTTTAACTCTTAAGCAAAGCAAATAGGTGTATTTAAGACTAAATCTTAAAGAGGCATACCGCCAAATTAAGCTCTTCTGCTAGCACGGGTGGAAGAGAGAAAACACGTATTATCTTCTGTCAGCTTCTTTTGTATTAATGAAATATCTCAAATGCTTTTGGCCATTTTTCTTGTGTTTCCCTATGGAAAAAGTAGAGGGGTGTATACCCCGTGCATAGAAACAAATACCTTAACTGGATGTGCCCAAAAACATTCTGATGCAGACAAGAACCATGAAGGAATCCACTTGAATTCCAGAATGCTGGGAATGGTCACTGGAAAAGACTTAGAAGGTTTTGACAGGTAAAAAGTCATCAACTCAAGGATATAAAGTCAATTTTCTGCAGTCATAAAATATCAGCTCTCACAGCTTTTTACACCCTTCCACAGAAATACAGTTGAACAGCACACAATCTCAGATCCAAACTTGAGATTTTCTGTTCAATTAATTGGTTCATTTTGGTGAGAACCACTTTCCTTCAGTGGAGCAGCTCCTGGTTTTCAGCAGTGTCACAGAGAGGAGAACTGATTCCTGCAGAAGTTCTCCTTTCTAGTTTTGATTTCTCTTCAGCCAAAGAAGTGTCATTAACATTACAAAGTGCCAGTGAGTATGGAGCCTGTCTCACTCCTGCACCCTTCTTCTGAGCAGCACAGGAGCAATATCCGATTTCTTTTCTTTTTTTAGCAGTTTATCACTTCTCCTCGGGAGTGCAAGAACTGCTCTTAAACCTGACACACACMCCCCCCTCTTTCGCCTAGCAAAACTGTTTTTCCTTCATCATCTTTCCACAGGCTCCCAGTGCTGGTCCTTCACACCCAGGGGTCACCTCCCTACCTGAGATACAGCCCAAGTCGTGCTCCTGCAAACAAGCCAAAGCAAAGCAGGCATAGGTTTTCGGAGGAGTTAGTATGTGGAGTTCGGGTTCATGCTCAGCTTTAGTATTTCTGCATTTCTGCCTTCCTGCATTTCTTTGGGTTTTTTTAAGATTCTTTCTTTCCCGCTCATCTTCCTGACATTGTACACTCTCCATTAATGCATCTCTTTGTCTTCTTTCCACAGATGGATATCTCTAACCTGCTTTTATTTCTGTGATGCTGCTCTTCCTCTCTTCCTTTACCAGTATGAATTCCTCCTTCTCATGTCAAGTGACTTGTGCCTTTTCACCCACCTCTTCTTCCTAGACTTGAGACTCCACTCATACCAATGTACAACTGTGTAACTATCCATCATCTTTAGTTAAGTAGTCTTGATTTATTCACTGTGAGAAAATCATTTGTCTACACTGATTTCTCCAGTACCAAGCTTTGCCTATTGCTTTTCTTCTCAYGCCTGTTGACGCAACTATAGTACATGCCCTAATAATACCTTTCCAACTGTTAACAATTACTTTTTTCCCCAAATACAAAGGGTGGATAAAAGTTCCCCTTCGGACACATTTTTTAACATATATTTCCCCACATTCTTCCTTTATTTAGGAAAAAGTGCATAAATCCAAATAAATAATGGGATCCCGGGGCATTGACAATGGAAAAAATAGAAGAGACACAAAGGTGCGTAGGGTGGTATATTTTTGCATTGCCTTTCACTTTGGGGAAAAAAACCCCTTTTGACTTGTAAAAAAATCCCCTTCCCTCCTACAGGTTGCAAATAAAAAAATGGCCAGTTTTTTCCATATAATTTCTTGCTGATCTGTGCAGCCCTGGAAAGTCAGAGGTGGTACTGGTTAGATGCAGCTATGCTGGCTGAACTTTGGCAAAAAGCTGGTGCAGCTTTTGCTTTCATTGTACTCAATTTCCCAAAGTACTCTTGGCCCCTCACTTTCAGGAACATTAAAATTCATTGAGTTTAACTGTTCTTTTTTATTAAAAAAGGAAAAATGGCACACTTTTTTAGCCTGTGATTAGGAAGTACTCGTTTATTTATAGACCCATTTGTTGCCTAAAAGCATTTCTTTTACATAATTGCTTCTTCAGACTGTTTGCTTATGTCGATCAGAAAACGTATTTTGGAAGATTAGGTCATTTGTACTTGTGCAAATCTGAGCAATAATTCAAATAAAGCAAGGTCAGTTTAAATGAATACCATATCTAGCACAGGGATAAACCTATTAAATTAAAATCACTGAACGTAAGACTCTGCTGATCATGTATTTACAGTGGAAAATGTCAAATGAAGATACTTTCTATTTACTAATTTATGTCAATGCCACAAAGATGAAATGAAATTCCCTTTAAAGTTGAAAGGTGGTTAGTACATATCAGAAGGTCAAATAGGAACTGATTTCCAGTTGGCAGTAAGTTAATGCTACTTCCATCAGTCATTGTAAATAGCTAGTAGTTGAATGCTTTAAAAAAAAAACAAAACCAAAAAGCCAAGAGTGGTAAACAACCCAGCCAGCCAACCTAAGGAGCAATTACATTTGTAGTATCTATTATTTGGTTTTTGAAACAATGAGATAATTCTGTCCGTAATATTGGAGTTTCAATCATTCATGGATAAAAGCATAATTTCACGTGTATACCTCAGGCCTGCAAACTTYACACAAGTGCTTAACTTCACACACGAGAGTAGTTCCACTGGATGCAGAGCTGTAGTCCTCTTCTGCCCGTGGAGGTCAAACTGTTCTTTTATTTCTAATAGTCAGAATTTGTTGATAATCATTACACTGGATGAATGATCTTCACGTTGTTTGCAAAATGTTTGTGTTAAAAATTTAGATACCTAAATTGCACAGGATTGTCTTTGTTTCTCCCGTGGATGACTGAGACGGGAACTTACTCAATGAAAATACCTCCATCCTCGGTGTTTCAAGAAAATACAGAATTATATGCTTCAGCTAAAGAATGTACCCAAAGGCTTTGCTGAATGAGGTCCCAATGAATAATAGAGGAGAGCTGCACAATGGTCATTTTGATAAACATTCACTTCTGCTAAAACTGGAATATTTCAGAATCTTTCGATATGCACAGAAATCTTCCTGAACAGCTGAAGGCACTGGCCAGCAGGAAGCCCAGGAACAAGAATGAGCAGACCTGGGGACCAGCTGCATGAAGAGCCTTCCATCAGGCTTCTCACTCCTTGAAACCTTTGTGGGTGTGACACGGTGAGGAGATTTGGCACATTTGCAGTAGGTATGCTCGTGAGTTCATAAATCCTGGGCAATCCCACAAGACTCGAGTTCCTCAGTCCCTTGGGTGATGGGAAAGAACAAGCAAAGATGTGAGGCCACAGGTCAGGTTGCTGCTTCTGTTTATATGCTGCTTGTAGGCATATTTTATGTATGCATTTATGTGTACATAGAAATACATATGCATGTAGAAAAAAACCGTAGCTAGTGCATGGGTGGAGGGCCCCTGTCAGTACCACAGCCACGGGACATGAAATTCCTGTCCTGATAGGAACCATGTTGTCTAAAAATTGAGTTGACCCGTTTTCGATCCTCTTTCCCACAATCTCAATGTTTGGAAAACACTTCCTGTGGTTTTGCACTGCAGGCTGGCCTTTGGCCAAAGTCCCGTGTCCAGCAGCCTGCTGCCTGGTGAGCCMACTCATGATGCAGCCACCTGACCACCCTGGCACACGCTGGGTATGACATGTGGCACGGCACCACCTCACCCATTGATGGGCTGCAGATGTAACCATCCTAATTCATCACGCCTGTCATTTGCTCTGTGATGCTATGGTTGTCTTTTACACAAACAGTCCCTCTTGACCTCCCACGACATGGCAGCTACTTTTTTGCCCCAGTAAAACATCGCGTTAGTCAGGAGATGGCAGCAGTCCCAACGCCAAGAGATGTTTCGTCCACAGAGAGGCTGTGTGGTTTTTCTATACTTGGTTCATCAAGAAGGGATAAGTCATAATTTGTAAACAAAATTGAGTTTAAATAAATTTTTGTGATGCATTCCGCTTCAAGCATCCCCTAAAATGTATCACTTAAAGCTAGCATTAGAAGAAAATGCTATTAAGAGGGCATAAGGTAAACTTATTTAGTTGCTCAAATTGTATAACGCAATGAATTAATATGGTAATGTATCTTCAGAGACCAGAAGTAGATAATAGAGGTGAGCAGAGGTTTTCTAGCTTGGCTTCGGAAAGGCAAAAGTAATTTATCATTCTGTTGCAGTTTTGGAGGGAAGCATTTCTCATTTCTTCTGACTCTCTCTGAAATTCTCTTAGTTTCATTTTTAAACCATCTGGTTTTTGAGGTTTTGTTTTCTTCTTATTTCAGACAGAGTTCCTATTGAATTTAGCCATACATAGCTTCCCCTGGAGAGGCAGCAAGCACCAGACACTTTTAGTTTCAACCTTGTGCTTACAGCCTTTAAGGGGCTGTGGCAGCCTAGGACTTGCCTCTCTTGGACAGTCAGCTCACTTCTCCAACTAGCATAAGCAGGGTATGGAAAGAATAAAATAATCCATATTTTTCTTTTGCTTCTGTTGTCAGGGTCAGGGCCATACTCCAGCTATGATCGGTGTTCTATGAATAACGCAACTCCTTTTCTTTATGGCCACACAAATACACATTATGTCTTTATTACTTACATGCATTGTCCTATATGAGCCTATTTTTAATTAATAGAAAACAAAGCCCTTTTGACCTTATCCACAGGAAATATTGCCTCATTGATGCTAGCCATAAATTAAGCTAATACAGCCTGAGTGTCCAACACATTTCTCTCAGGTAACATTCACTCAAATATTAAACAGGGAGAGAAAAGAAGGGAAATCCTATTACTAAACCATTGGCATCAAGATGGACTCTGTAATTGCTAAAAGGCATATCAGAGAGAGAGATTTTATTGTGCCATAACAGCTGCAGAAAGTAGAGAAAAATATCTGATACAGTTGAAACAGAGGGAAATTTTAGCAATGCAAAATCTAGTTGCCCGAATGGTAATGTCATCTGATGCTATAGTGAGGCAAACATCTTCAAAGGAATTCAGTGGAGAAGAAAAACCTTTACAGTGGAGAATAAAAGCTGCTATACAAATATATACTAATTAACCTTACTAATTTGTCTGTATAATTAGATAGTCTCTTTGTTTTTCCTTTTGTTTTTTTAACTTCGAGCAGGGCACAGCAGTAGCAATACAAAATATTTTACTTTGCCTTATGTATGCTCAACGCTGGCAAACAGTAGACATCTCCTCACAAATGAGCTGTCACAAATTACTCCTTGTTTGGTGGCGACATCCTTGGTCTACATCATAGCTACAGGAAGCCTAATCAATTATGCTCCTAAAATGAAATAAGAGCTCTATGGTGCCAGGGGCATAGCTCATAAAATTAATTACAAGGCAAGTTTACATATTGAAGTACCAGTTTATGAAGGGACTAATAACTTTTGATGAGACTTTGACAGGATATTACTCACAAAGATTATGAAAACAGAAAAAACTTTCGCAACTGGCCACTCAGACAGTGGCTTGCATCTCGCAGCTGTATGTCCCAGCCGTCACCCAGGGTCTGCCCCTTTCCTTTGTCAAGTGCAGACAGATACCCAATGATACCGCAATATTGTTACCCATGTGGAGAGCACAGAGCTGTCCCCCTTAGCTGCCCGCATCCGCTCAGGCAATGTCTTCGTCTCTTTGCCTCTCTTTCCTAAAATTTTATGCTACTTCCTAGGAAAATCTGCAGGTTATGGCAATGTGGGGAAAACAGAACTACATTTTTTTTTAAGACTGGGCAACCCCTATGATGAATAAACCAGGATGTTATTAGTGGCTGCAGTGAGGACAAGGCTGCAGAGTGAGCCCTGGGGTCCCAGGGAATCCAGCCAGGAGCGAGACTTCGCAACTGCCCCGACCTCAGGGTACTTCCAAGGGCTGATAATGGGAAATAGGATTACTCAGGCATTGGTGTTTGCTCAACTGTGGAGCATAAAAATGTAAAAGGTGAATAGTGACAGATGGCAGATCTTTGGGGGAAACAAGTAATTTTAATGGTAGAAGCAAACAAAGCAAATCGTGGCATGGATTAATGTGGAGTCTTTCATGCAAAGATTGAAAACATGTTGCTAGTCAGCCCACCAAATGGGTGAGAAGGCAAGTAAATACTGCTATAACCATCACACCACTGGCTAAACTGAGGCACCAAAAGGACAAGCACCTTGCCGGTATACTGCAGCCYGAGGCAATAATGCAGGAATTCCACGTCCAGCAGTGGGTGCCAGCCACTGGCTTTCACCGGCTCACTGAGTAACCTCCTGGTCTGGCTAAAGCTGTTTAATGAATTGCCTTTATGAAGCTTCAAGACACTGAGACCCACGTAGAACGTCAAATGATGAATAGCCTGCCTCAAAGATGCCATTCATAATCAAATCTTAAATATAATTCAGCTGAATGGAGTCATTGCTCTTCTATGTACCATTTACAAGCCTGGATGATGGTCTCTGTGAACTGGCACAGTACCTTCTCCTGAAAGACAAGCTATGAGCTATCCTGCACAGGAGCTCGAGAATGAGCTGCACAAAACCACACTGATTAACTCATCATGGAAAGGGTTACAAGAGAAATGAGATGTGTGAAACCAGGGTGTGCGTCCATGTGTGCATGTCTGTGTATAAGCATCTTAACTTTTGAATGCATTGGCCAGTTTCAAGTAGGCACGATCCACAGGTAGCAATCTGGGAGATGCTGTGGTTTCCCAAGTATTGAGTATGGGGAAAACAGGTTGCTGAGCAGGCAAGAGGGGGACCCTATCCATCTCCTGCTTGGGAAAAAAACTAAACGATGAGCCAAGGACATCAGCCAGAAAAGTTGAAAGGAAAGTTTTACAGCACCTTAAAGCAAATCATTGAATTCCCAAGCACAAAGTACAAGCGTGTTCTTTAAATTATCATTACAGTGTTCCTTGTAATTTAGACTGGGCAACAGATTTTCATTTAAATGGAGGTCTCCTCAGAAGTGCAGAGGGGCCTTTGGGGAGGTGCAGGAGAGGAAAAATGTAATTTTTCAGGCTCCAAGTGTTCTTTTGTGTTTTATAAACAGCTGAGTGACAGCCCAGTGATTAATAAGTTACATAAATAATTATAAGCGACATGTAGCTGAATCTAGTCCACATTCCAGACATGGTACATTAAATAAAGAGAATTCTGCTCTTCCCCCAGAAGAAAATTTATCTGGCGACAGCAGATAAATCAGAAATGATACTGTTAAAGCACATCCAGTTCTTTGGAGAGACAGCTCATCAAAACCAGAAGTTTCTACCGAACCCACTTTCTCAAGCAAATTGTTTCATTTACTTCAGTCCTACTTTGTACTCATTCAGTATAAAAATTACTTTCTTCCTTTATTCATCCTCTCTGGTTGAGCTTATTGTTTACCCAGAAGTGCCTCTGTGAAGAAGAGTTTTGTGCCAATACAGCCTCATGCATAGGAAGGTAAATGCTAGTTTGCAGTACCGACACTGGAGCTCACCGGGAGGCTCATCAGATGTGTTTAATTGGTCATGTTTTACAGCACCATCAAGAAATTCAAGTTGAATCCATCCCCCTCCCTTGGGTTAGGCACTGAAAGAGACAAAATTAAAGACAGTGCCTGCCAATGTTTTTGTTGTAAAGACACATTTATAGTACACAGGAATTGAGCAGTATGTCTTTAAGTTGTTCCTGAGGTTTTTAGAGCACCTTTCTGTCTCCCACAGCAAAATGTAAGAGGATGTAATAGAAAAGAGTAGTCTGGCCCAGCACAATGCCGTAAGGTTACGTAACACCCTTGTGTGAAACCCGGCCGTGCCCCAAGGTCTCCTCATTGTGTGGCTTCCAGTTAGAAAGTCATATGATGGGAGTGATCCCAGTATTCAGAAAACATTGAGAAGTATTTTGAAATGTATCTAAGATGATTTAAAAGTACTAACTAATGCTTAGCACCTCTCTTCCCCCCCAAGTTCTTTTTGTATGCGTTATTCAGGTGTATATATGTGACCATGATACTCTGATATACCTCTCCCTTTCTGTGAGTGCTTCATGCCTTCCTTGCTCTTACAGGGAAAGGGGGTCTCATAAGGAGCTACTTTGGTGTGCGTTAATTTATGTCGATTTTATATTATAACACTGAGTGGGTTTCTATATTTTGGAGTTCTAATGAGCTTGTGGAAATAATAAAAAAGAAGAATTCTGGTAACAAACACTGTTCTTTTTCTGAATTTCAATAAAACACTGATCATCTGGTATATCATCTTAGCAGACAATAGCCACATTTCCAAGAAATGTGATTACTTCAATAATGAAAGTGTGTTTTTAATGACTTAGACTGTGAAATGAGGCATCATTTCCTAGATTCATAGATTTTAGGGCCAGAAGGGACCTGAATGATCATCTGCTCCCAGTTCTCTTGTAAAAACGTCACGAATTTTTTCACTGCTGTTCCCGGTGTTCTGGTGAAGCTAAGCACAGCTTTTTCCAAAGTGGATTTAATTGTAGTTGGTTTTGTTTAGGGACAGCACTTAAACTTTCTATATTTACATTAAATTGCATCTTCATTCCTTTTCTTGCACTTAGGATAATTTACCATTTTAAAGGCAGCTGGTTGACAGCCAGAGACACACTAAGATTTGACTCCTAAAACCATACATAGACACTTATTTAAATTAAATTTCAGCAGAGCATCCCCAGAACAGGAGTACTGCCTTGTTATTTTCCAGTTACCGCTCCTGGCAGGAGCAGCAGTGATGCTAGTGGCATCATTAGCAGGGGCAGCCACCAGCTTTTTGCTGGGCCATGTATCCCTTCAAAATGGGTTGTATGCTCATCAGCTTTTCTGAGGATCAGATCACATATTCAGGGACTCTTTTTTTAAGTGTTTCTCATATAGGAAAGTTTTGGCCTAAAAGCTCCTGCCTGGAACCTGAAGAAGCAGAGAACTTGCCAGCACATCTTATCCATGTCTTGCCTGCCCCCTCCCCAGGGTACAAGGATGAGCACTTATTCAGCCCTTGCTTTCCAAGCTGTGGCCATGGGCAGGGAAACCCTGCCAGCATCCATGAGATCTTCTGTATGAATCTTATCTTCCCGACTTTCTTTCTTTTTTAACTAACCTTGATGTCTTGTTTTCCCCAGTGTACATAAAGGCCTTCTGGCAGAAATGTCACCTTTAATCTGCTCTTTATACTTCTGTAGTACATGCTAGTGACCCCTATTTYATTTTGCAAACTTCGCCCCGACACAGCATCAGCTTAATTCCCTCATTTAGGTCCTAGCCAAGCAAAACTCACCTTGTTTTCATCTCTTGTTGCAATTCATTCAAAGCCCTTCCAAGAACTTCCAAGATTTATTCTGTCATTTTAATCTGTTCTGGGGAAATAGATTATCCAAACAGATGCACACTTTATTTTTAGTTTCTGATTTGTAAGCTGCAGTAAAAGTGGAAAAAATGCAATCTTCAGTAATAACTGAAATTTTCAGGGAAATTCTGATCCATCTCAGTGACTATATGAGAAATGCAATCAAACAAGGCAAGAGCTCAAAATATACTGGGGAGATATGGTTGAGAGGGGAACATTTGCTTGTTTATTATGGCACAGAACTGCTGTGCAAAACAAGCCTCTCTCTTCTAAGGCTTCAAGTTCATTGCAAAAATAAAATCCTCCAGCAACTGATGGAGATGCCGTATAACCACATCAAGTGTCCTCTGACTCCTTATATGCTGTTTTTGTGGCTGGTTGAAAAATGAACCCAAGTATGAATTTCAAATGTTTCTTTTCGTCTTACCATACTGCACATCATAGTATTGTTCTATTAAAAGTAGCTTTCAGGAGAAAAGCTCAGAAGACAACATGCTGCAGATCATGTGCAAATTGTTATAACTACTTTAGTTGCATATTGCAATTTTTAAAGGTTTTAACTTTAGAGACAATGAATGGATCTTACAAAAATGAAAGCCATAGAAATAAATCATCCATCAGTAATGAAAAAAAGAGAATGATATAATTTCTATTTGTCAAGGTATAATGATGTCACCACCCATTTATCCTCTGCACTTAAAGGTTGAAGCTGTTCAACAAATCTCTCCTGAGCCACATACATCTGTTGCTTTAATGGTGGATATAGCAAAGCTTTCTGATTAGTTCACACATCATTCATCAATTAGAACAGAAGGTAAAAGTTATTTCTCCCTACCCACAGTGCTTCATTAAAAAAATAACCTTTAATGTAATGAACGACAGCAGAATCGAGAAATAAATAAGATGAGAGATGGTGCTTTAGGAGGTCACTCTTTGAAGAATTCCAACTTTTTCTAGAGCAGAGGGAAATGAGGAGACGTGGACAGAGGGGGACTTAACATCTGGCACGAATACAGGCTTTTCTGTGGCTCAACACAGTGGCTATTAGTATAACCAGGTAAATATGCTACGTTACACACGGCTTTACAAAAGAAATTACTGAATAATAAGAATGCAGTGCTACTTACACCAAAGTTTGCACTGAGTTTTATCTATACTGGTAATTTATCCTCAAAACTCTTGCAAAGCAGAGTGGAGTATTTTAACCAACTCCAACCAATTCCAACAGGGAAGCTGAGCGATTTGTCCAGGTTTTCATATGAATCTTTAGCTGAGCAATTTTGTTCTTATACAGCGCATATGCTGAAAGATAGAGTTCCTGTTCCTCCAAAAGTATTAGCAAACAGCTCTCTGGGTTGACAGGTAGAATATTCAGCTGCAGGTGAAAGATATGGATCCTGTTTTCAACAATTTAATCAGAGAGAGCAGCAACAACTGAAGAGACCCATTGTGCCCCCTCCAAAATGGAGTACAGCCTTATCTCCATGCCCTATGGCCATGCAGGTAGTGAAGGCTTTCCTCAAGGACAGGGGACTGTGACTGCCTTCAGGGAGAGGAGCAGATCTGAATCCAGATTCCCCATTTTAGGTGAGTGTCCTAACCACTAGGCTACTGGGTAGTCAGCATGAATCTAGCCCAAGGCTTTCTCTTACAAGGGTCCCAAAAGGAACTACTATTTTTTTTCTGTTTTTCTTTTTGCATCTCAGGTAGGACATTTTGTGTTAAATGAATCCATTTTATTAGGAAGGGGTTGAAGGAGGAGATTTGTTTTGCCATTTAAAGTAATAATAGTAACTACTGATTCAATCCAAATTGAATTCTTTTTCTTCATTTGGTTTATCCAGCAAACAAAAACATTAGGATTAAGCCAGGTATTAATTTGTGACAGAGCTGCTGCAATTACAAAGTTAGCTGCCCAGTCTGGTTTGTCCTGCATCAAACATGGTGAATAGCTACAGGCACAGATGACAGGACCCCTCAGGGTGATTAAAATGAACCTATTTTCATTTTCCTGGAAATGGACCTGGAGCGGTCGCAGGGCCAGTTACAACACCCCACTTCAAGGACAGTAATGCACTGCAGCRGGATGGGAAGGTGAGCAGCCCCAGCTGCTTCTCAGGTGGATCCCTGACAGCGCCCTGAGCTCTTCGCATTGCTCCAGCCACGGCTGGTTTTGGCTAGACCAGCTTTGCAGAGCCCTGTCCTCGTCGTCTTAGTGACGGCTGTCCAGTCTSCAAGTCAAAGCATGTTTTTTCTCTCTCACAGTGCCACGAGTAACATTAGTGTAAACCCTGAACTCATTTGTTTCCCACTATAACTTCATCAGTAGTAATTATTTCAGCTGAGGAGAGAAATCAAACTGGAGACTGAGCCCACCACCCATTTAGTGGAAAAAATACAGGATTGGGCTCTAAGCTGCTGACTGCCAGGGCATGATAAGCCCAGAAGCAATCTCCTTTTCAGTAACAGCAGTCACCAGCTTTGGTACATGGCAGTCAACTGCAGTGAGGAAACACTTTCAGGCTCTTGCCAGCATCCCTGTGACTGTCATCCCTATTATAGCCCCTGCATTGGCTTTGCAGAGCTACAGCAGCTCGTGTGAAGTACACAAAATCTGTGCAAGCTGGGGGTGGATTTTCCATCAATCCCAATGGGCTTATGCTGGTGTAAATTGATGGAAAATTAGAGTTAGAGGCAGGACATCTATTATCGATTGTGATGCAGAAGGCAGCAGTCTTGATTTTCAGTTTCCAAATTGTCTGTCAAACCAGCAGACAACTTGGCCATATCTTTTGTTTATAGTCTCTCTTAGTTAGAAAGCACAGTTTATGGTCCGAGTACCAGTCATGCTGACTGTACAGTCGTCAGCACTCAAAACACTGTTGCTGATTCAGTCTGGGTTCAGTTTTGCCACCCTTAGGAGAAGCATCCAGGGAAACACTTGGTACAGGCTGACGTATATTTTCCCCGTGTGATCACCCTGGTCTGGTAGGGATGGGGTAGAGCCAGAGATGAGATGACCCCATTCATTCCCCATAAAAGGGATGATGTTTCTGGCACCTTTTCCTACACGGAGCTGGGAAGAGATAGACGGAGCTGTGCCCTCATGAACAGTTTGAGCAGAGATGAGCAAAGCTGTCACCCAGCCACCTCCCTGAGATCTGTGATTTCAAGTAGTTGACAATGTCAGCCTGTGACTGAGGAAGCTTGATGAGTCAAGCAAGATGCTGTAAATCTTCATCTCCATTTCCTCCAGAGTGAAAAATTTCTCAAAAGCACTCACGGCCACAGGACGTGGCCAGGACCACTTCTCTCTTCTGAAACATGCAGTGAAGTAAAGCTTGCTCAGAAGCATCTCACCCTTCCTGGCTTTATGCAATGCATTAATTAATCCCACATTAGCATGGGGATGGACTTCCTCCCATTGTGGGTATCTTCTTCCATCTGTAATTTCTATTCTCCTGAAAGCTACTTAGAAAAAGCATTGTTTCCTATTGATCAGCTAGAATTTTCATTATGCCCATGGGTTATGTATGTAGAGTAGACCGCACACAAATGTGATATTCTAATGCTGATTGCACTTGGTTTGCTCCCATTTGTTACCTATTGATTTTTAGAGCTTTGGTGTAACCATGCCTGCAGTTAGTAAAACCCCCCGTGTCCCAGTGGAATGACACAGGTTAAACAGTACAGTGTATTTGTGCCTGGATGCGCATTTGTGCAATCTGTGAATTTCAAGAGCTATAAGCACAAGCTCGCCTGTACAAAATACATTTTAAGAGCTGACATTAAAGTTAATATGAAAGTTCAGAGGTGCAAAATAATTTAAATGCACAGAAGAGGTAGCAATAACGTTTCTAAACTGAGGCAGTGAATTATGTATATAAGAAATATTAAAAATGCAAAGCTGACTCTATTTGCATTCGGAATGCCCCCTAGCTGTTACCAAGGAGGAGGAAATTGCTTTATGCTGAATTCAAGGGCATACTGCTTAGTGCTGTATTTAAGTCAAGAAGGAATATCACTCATTTTTATTCTACCACTTAACTTGGGCTTATGTAATCTGTCTGATAGCCGAGTCAGTTGTCTTATATTATTTTTTATCACAGAGAGAGAATATATAATTCAATCATTAAACCTTTATTTTCAACCGGTTCTGAGATCCCTCAGAACCATATTGCTGCATGTAAATTATGGGCTGTCATCAGTCCAAGATGATGGAAATATCAGTATTGGGTCGTGCTTTCCCAAATCACTTTTGGGTAATCACGGGACAAAATTAAACTTATTCACCAGTTGGGGAATATGTAGATGATGTCGAACAATCGAATGATGCCTGGTTTGCTTGCAGGGAGTGGGGGTACGGTGTCACTTCAGGGCACCAGGATCTAAAACCAGAAGCCTGGTTCATCTAAATGGATTTAAACCTTGTCTGGAATGAAATTTGTGAGTGAAATTTGCCTTTCTTGGCCCCCAGCTCCAACAGCAGTGATTGTGGGCTGGACATGAGCAAGTGGCATGAACAAGTGCATGAGCAAATGCCACCAAAAATGACGAGGAGGCAAAGGTCTTAAGCACAGGTAGCAAACACACTGGCCACTGGGGTTGAAGCCCCTGTACTGCAATCACCAGCAGGGATTTTTCTGTAGTCTTAACAGCAGGGGGAATTAAAGTAGAAATAATTTTACAATCTAGTAGTTCCTGTCTGTCTCTGATCATATTGTTTCTTTGCCACTTCCATGTTTTCCACCCTGACCAGTGAAAATCAACCAAATTTTCACAAAGCTTTTATTTAAAGTCAGCTTCAATCCTAAGACCTGTTACACAAGTGGCAGGAAAATATCACAAACCAGCTGCTTCCACCTATGACTTTAAAAAGAGAATAAGCAGAGGACCAAAGTGGAGTTTACACATCTCTCACCCATAAGCTTCTGCATGCTGACCCAGAGACAACTACTTTTTTGTGTTCAGAAAGCCAGCACTCCTAACCAGGCCTGGATTTAAAATGTCTGATCAAATTAATGCCAGTTCACTGTGGTAAACAAAAGGAAATGGTAGCAAGGATGAACATACGCAAGGGAAAGATATGTTTAACTAGACAAGCAGTTTGCTAATGTATCTGTTTACTTCCATTTGTATTACAGATGTACCATAATATTAGCTTTCAGCAGCCCTGATATTTAACGAAAAACTAAAATAAAAAGCATTCGAAGTGCATCACATGTCCCAGGAGTCTCCCCATCCCAACAACTGGACAACACAGTATGAATACAAATTTTCCAAACTGCCACATCCTTACAATTAAAAGAAACGATCCTTTCCTCCTCAGCTCTCCCATACAGCCTCTCAGAGAACAGTACAGAGAAGGCTTATTCAAGCTCTGTGTCAGGTCACAGTGTTGCCTCTACCTTTAATGCTAAGTAAGGATTTAGGGTTGGAGGTGGTACTGAGAGAAAAATCCTGTATACTGCTATCAGGATATTTTAACTCACAACAGCAGTAAGTTGTCAAAAATGAGCTCACTTGATGTCAGGAGAGTTATCTCAAGAGTAATCCTGGAGTTCTCATGGGATCAGCTGTTTTCCTGAAAAGACCAGGTCCCTCCTGATGTCTCAAAGAACAACYGTTATTGCATGGTTTTGGTCACTTTTTAAACAAAGGGACAAAAGATGGTAGAAGAATTACAGCTAAAGCCAGGAAGAAAAACACTGGAGACTAAATTCAGATATGGGAGTAAGAAACTTCCATTAAAAGAGACATTGATGTGAATGAGTGTAGCTCACTAAGGGGAAAAGCAGAGCTGGAAAAGTGAACATCTCCTTAATGAATATCAGAAACATGGGGGCAGGAGACAGACGAATCAGAGGTCATGTGTTGTATCACCCGTGTCAAAAAGAAGCAAGAAAATAAATGAGACTTGCAAGAATAGACTAAAGCCATTAGAACAGGGGTGGCTGGGGAGGGAGGGTTGAGCACAGGGCTAGAAACTAGCAGCGTGTATGCAGAAAGAAATGAAGACTGGATTCGCCAATCTTTGGCAATTACTGTAACAGAAGACTTTTGGCAGAAACGGCCTTCGTCTGTGTTAGGGGCTAAAGAGTGGTGAAGGGAATTGCACTGTATGGGGCAGTGCGAGATAACAGGAACAGCTGCTCCAGAAAAGTGGTGTTACAGGACAGAGGTCTGAAGCCCRCACTCCGCCGGGCATCGCTGCTTGGAAGAATTGGAGGAAATATCCATGGAGAAACCCAGASGAAGAATACCGTTAATGTTTCAGCCTGACGTATTTTGTTTAATATTAAAGGGCAAACTTATGCTGACTGTTAAATCGATATCAAATCAAGACTGGAATCTGTTTTACGATCATGGACGGTGAACCCCTTACTGCTGGAGTCATAAATGATGTCACATTTCAGCAGTCCTGTGGCTGCCAATATTCGGGGCAGAAATGCCCATTTTAATTAAAAACTTTAATCTGAAAGACAAAGTGTCACTTGCTGACGGTGAGAAGTACTCCTTCGTGCTCCTCACACACTTTTGAGGCTCTGTGYGGCGCAGAAACCAGTCTACGTCCTGCTCAGCAACATCCCGTCCCTCTGGCAAGGCCCTTCCTGAAGAGGAACCTACAATTTACACTGTCAAAGCAAGTTTGATGTGAGAGCTGATAAGAGCACAGGTCTTGAGCTGGCCTTTGGGGATGAAGGAATGCCACCTACTTGTGTACAGCACAACCCGAAAGTACCCTGTGCACTTCTAACACAACTTCACTGGGATTGGGAAGTCCACTCCCTTATCTCCCTCCCCYGTACCACTGAGCAACGTAGCATGTGCTTTAAATCAGCAGTCCTTAGTCTGGCTTTGCTATTATTTTTGCTTGGCATGGGCTGGACCCAGGATCCCCTAAAGACAGGTGTATTTCGCATCTGAGTCTTTGAATCAGATCCCAGAGGATTAATTTTATCAAGGATTTCATATCCTAGAATGATTGAAATCAACAGAGACCTTTGCCACTTTCTTATTTATGTTGCCCCACTTGGAGAATACATGCCAATGACTGGGAAGGCTGCACTACAAGGTCATTTTTTATACCTTTCAGAGTGAAGCATTATTTAGGCACATGTCAAAACTTTCACAGGTCTTAAGGATTAAACATGAGCCACAGGTGTTTTCTCAGGGATGAAAAGGTTTGCTGGCATGGAGGATGTTGAAGCAATGTCTCCCATAAATCCAAAGACTGTCTGGAGGACTGTGAACAGGAATGTCAGGAACTGACTCCCTCTTGCCGTACTCCAAATCTGTGCTGTAGATCCATGAAGACACAGAAACATCAGGATCTCATCACCATGAGGTCCACTCCCAGGTCAGGATTCCCTGCATGGCCTGTGACTGATGGCTGGCCGACCACAGCTGAAATCAAATCACCCTGTTCAGTAAAACTTTTCCAGTACAGTGACAATTACAAGCTCTTCTGCTAGATCGGTSTCCTTAGAGAAATAGTAAACTTGGAGGAGATTTCATCAGACAGAAACAATGTCAAGTCAGAAACTTTGCATTGCTCTAGTCTAGTAAGTCCCTCAAAGTAGCTGAGTACGGTGATTTTGCTGTTGTGAAACACATCTGCGTTTATCCACCAAAGTAGCATGAATAAGGGGGATTTGCTTAGGTCTTTGTCTTCTTCAAACAGACAAAAAATATCCTCTCTGCAAAATTAATGCATGCTTATAAATTGTAAGGCTAGCTGTCTCCTTTGCTTTTAAGTTTGCCCCAGATCTGTCAAAATTGCTTTCACAAGTGTAGGCTGACATGATGATAATCTAAAAAAGACAGTTTCTAATTGGAGCAGGACATATGTTACAGTCATGCCACTTTACAAGGGGAAAGTAATGTTTTCTAGTTCATATGTTATGATAATTCCCCTTGAGAAATTATATTGTTTCTCCTAGATCAGATTTTTGCCTATACGGTGTAGCTCTTCTTGCAGTAAATAACTGGAAATATTCTGGGAGTTTCCACAAAAAGCTTTTGTGGAAGAGATTATGGTTTAACATATTACACATCCTCCATGGAGAGCATTCAACATCTACAGCAAAACATGTCTGGTGTATAATTAACATCTTGTTTTACCTCTGCTTTTCAGTTCAGAAAAACTGACAAATGTATATTTAAACAGAAAATACTTTTTACACATCTCACAAATGAAGGAATAGAGTTTATTACTTCAAAATTTAATAAAAAATCTGCCTTTTACTTCAGAGAGGTAGTTTTTTTTTCTATGGGCAGACGTCTTCCACCTTTGCCTAAAATAATTTGTAGTAGATACTCTCTGACTAAGAACATTGAACAAAATAAGCTGACAATCTAATGCAGTGTGATCCTCCTTATCAGTAATATAAGAATATTACTTTTAATTRCTTTATTTGAAAATGGCAATAACAGCCTATTAACCTGGAAATTAAATTTGGACAACTGTTCCTGTAAGATAATATATGGATTCGATTTCATTGAAATCTCTGTCTTTATGTGAGTAGCTTTTAGCTAATTTTGTTGGCTGCAAATGGGTCCCCCTATTTCATTTAAATGGGGACAGAAGTAAAAGGAATGGAAAGTTTCACAGTGAGATCCAGGTCTTTGCCTTTTGTCTCTATGAAAAATCCTTTTCCTCACAGTGTAAAGGTTACTCTGTAAATTATGATGTAACTATTCTCTAGCAAAGTTCTCTGCCTTTGCAGCATTAGCTCCCTGGTTATGCCAGGAGCCAAAGGCCATGAATGACAGGCAATGCCTTTACTGATTCAACGTGGTACTCAAAGATCTGCCCTGTTTTACACGGTATTTGAGTACATTCAATAGCAGCAGCCACAGGGTATGTATTGATCCAGCAGTAGCAACACTGCCAACTTAGCCCTGACCTGGTGCTCACTGCACTCTGACTTGTGTGCAGGGATGGAAGTTGCTCCTTACTGTGAAATACAGCACAAAAACTTCAGTGTTGCTTCCACCTGTAGGGTCCTCCAGCCCTGAATTCCATTTTTTTCCCCTGATTTCCATTTAGTCAAGCTTTTCTCATTCCCAGTGTCAGGTCAACTTTGACAACTCACAAGAGTCATCATATACTTCCTGTAGGGTCTCTCCTATAGGTGCCTATAGGTGGTCCAAACAGGTCATGGAGGACATACCGCTACATGGTGAATATAGTGAGAGTGCACAAGGAGGGCAGTGTGACCGCAGCCCCGGTCTCCTGCTCTCCACATGAGAGTGATAATCCCCGTGACAATTACACCATCTAACACTCCACTGAAGGAACTAATGTTCTGTGATCTCCATTCAACAAAATTCTTAAGTTCCTGCTTAAGATGTATGCCCTGCTGCCTCTGGAGTCAAAAAGATTAGTCATGTACTTGCAGTTAAACACATGCATGAGTATTTAATACATTTTAATGGTTCTGTATATTCATTTGTCTGTTAAATGGCTGCAGTCCTGGACATCACCACTGGAAACAGGATGAAACTCATACATCAGATGCCTTCAGCCCACCAGACTCTGTTCCATGGCTGGAGGGGGGTGCATAAGCAGAAATTTTGTATCATGCAACAATAGGTAGATATATTTTTTTGTAGATTGATATGAAGTACTTGTATTTGTTGTTTCTCTGAAAGAATGCTTTGAGGAACTATTAAGAAAGGGACTATAGGAAAACACAGCTGTACTTGAAATGCTCTTTCCCTGCTCTCTCCATGTTGTGCAACAGACCACAGATGTGATTGTGCCAACTCACACAAACTGAGAACCATCAAGATGGACTTTCACCATATATTTTCATTTTCAGCTTCTGGATCTTCTATATTCTTTAGTTTAATCTATTAAACAATTTTCATAACATCAGCTATTATTCTGATTTTATTCTGAGATTTATTCAGTGAACAATAAATAGTCTGGTTATCATTGAGCTAAATGAATCCTATTTTAGGTAAGTGGTCTTTGACTATTATTATAGTTCACACTTAATTGCTGAACAGAACAACAATCAAAATGTTTGCTTCTATTGGAATAATTCTAGTCAGTAGCAGCTTCAACAATTACAATTCTTTAGGTTACACCAAGTAGAAGACAATGTTATTTCACAGCAAGTTTGTCATTTCAACAAAGAACTTGTTTAAACAACCTACTATGTAGTGCAAGAGGTGGCTTCAGCAGCGCAGTCACTCAGAGGGCTGTAGACCTGACTTAACCAACCTCTTAAGATGAGTTTATGACTGCTTTGCATTGTTAAAGCAACATGGGTAGCTAGAGCATACCAACCAGTCTGGCACAGGATATTCTACCATAAAGTGCCATATGGTCATTTACAGATGTGGATGCAAACTCTATTGAGACTTTAAGCAATTATCTGTTAATGAGATGCCATAGCAAGAGCTGTACAGAGTGTTATTCTTTATTTCAGAAGCAAAGCAGAGAAGAACACTGCATCACCTTGAATAGGACTGGAATAGATGATGGTTTCACTTCATTGCTAATGTCCTTTAAGTCTGAGCAGCAAGAAGTTTCTCAGCAAGAAAGAGATTCACAGTCCAGGCCACTGGACTCTGATTCAGGTTAAACTATTAACAAATGCACTAGCTGAGACAATGATTTGGGCACTGTGTACTCTAAGGTTCCACTCAGAGGATGTCCTGAAGCACATGTACTCATTTAAGAATTGTGAAATGTTCTCCTTACATTAGCTTCAGTGGATTTATTTGCATACTTAAAGTTACACGCATGCTGAAGTATTTTGTTTTAGCTGAAGGCTGTATGTGATGGGAATGTCCTACTCATTCTTTGTTGCCATAATTAAACAACCATCACATAAGACCTCTGCCCCTACCAACTGAGTGAGCTTCAAAGCAAGAACTTAGTGCTGACTCTACTTCCAGATACCTGTCTTCACAGACAGACAAGCCTCCATTATTTATTTTCTTCATTATCTAACCATATTTTAATGTTTACTGTCTCTGCTCAAAGAAGTGAAGGCTTTCCATACTGGATTTTTGTCATTGCTCATCCACAGTTGAATTGCCATTGAATAGAAGGCAATGGTAAAGGTCCCATCAACTTCCATTAAAGAAGGACTGGGACCCCAAGTCAGTTACTGTGTATGAAATATATATCTCCTTAGTTTCCTCCTTGCCCTGTCAGTCCCCCAGTATGAAATTAGGAGAAATATTTCCTCGTATTTCTCATGTCTGAATGTTATATCACTTAAGCCTGCATAATAACATTCTGGAAGTGGCTGGTTAACAACTGGCACAAGCACAAGCAAGTAGCTTTGATCAATCTTAAATCCTCATCCCTTGACACTTTAATCAAAATAATTTAAAATTCTATTAAGCACAATATGCAGAGCATTAACACTCTGAACCAGTGAGCAGTTAGAGTGTGGACGCTGAGTGATATGTCTGAATAACAGCCCTGTTAGAAAGGCTATCATGTTTTGCTCCTTGCTGAATCATCAGGGACGATAGTGGCAATATCATTCTTTCATTGCTAATGTATGACTCAAAGGATCTGACAAGGAGCTAAATGTCTGATTACCTGGGAGAAGCTGCTTTACTGAAGTGTAAGTAAAATCTTGTGTCTTTTAAGACTTAAGTGGATTCTGGAGCTGCCCATCACCCAGGAGTCAGGGCAGCAACCAGCCACCTTCTCAACGTTATTCTTGCTGCTGTGCAGTTCCCCAACCTCTCCAGTCTAGCTGCTACTATCTCATTTAATTCAGATCTGCTGCTCTGTCTTGAGGCTTCTTCTCTTTTTCACTGTTCGTTTCTCCATTGTTTTTCTAAACACCACAAAGCCATATCCAGCATCCCAAAGGAGAGCAGCAAGAGGTCCATCCACCAGTCAGTGGGCAGCTGCCACCTCCCAGCGCAGTTACCGTTTAAGAATTGAAACCACTTAATTGCCTTTCAAAGCTTTGTACTGACTAAATGTACCCATACTGACCCAATTTGTTTAGAGGGTTTTTTTTTTTTTTTTTTGGTGGTAATGCAGATGTCCATCTGAATAATGACAAAGGAGGGTAAATGTTTTGGATTAATTTTGGCTGTGCCTCTGCGGCCAAGCCCATCATGAGAAGTGCACACAGAAATCACAAATATCCTCACAAGCCCCCTTCCTTTGGACTAGAGCTCTGGTTTTATTTGTGCAATGCTTAGGCATGCAGATCTGAGGTAAAGTTCATATTTCAGGAAATATGTGCATATAAAACCTCATTTTTGTCTCCTTGTTTAAAATAGAATGGGGTAGATTTAGGTGATCTCTCCAGGCTCTTTCAGCCCAATTTTCTATAATTCTGTGAAACCAGATAAACATGGCACCTACCCAAAAACACAAACATGTTTTTCCTACTATGTTATAAATGGGCCAATACTTCCATATAGATTGAATCATGAAGGGTGATAGAGAGGAACTTAGATTTAAGAAATGAAAGCAAAGGGAAAATTACAATAATTTACTAGTTGAGACAGAAACTAGAGTCATTCCTGAATGCTGTTTATGTAATGCAAATAATCACTTGAAACAGCCAGAATACTATTATTTTTACCATCAAATGTCATACTTGGGAAATGTAGTTATTACAGTCCTGTGTACATAAAAATTTTTAAAAAGCCAAAAGTATGTTAAGAAAAGCTTTGAAACCTCTCCTCCAAAAAAATCACAGGAAAGGCCAAATTAGTTGCCAAACTAGCTCAACTATTACAGTGCAGCTTTGCCACTGGAGTATATAACAACAATCTCCCATGAATTCTTTTAGTTACAAACAGTTAGATCAGCAACTGTGATTATCAAAATCCAAACCTGTGAACACAGGGAGCTTTTTAGCATAGCAAGTGAAATCATTACTAATTCCCCACTGCCAAAACACATACCTCAGCGTGCATGTGAGCACAACCTCTCATGCAGTTTTTTCCTTCCCAGTAAGATCTGGTAAAAAGCTGCTTCACTAGGTTTTAAAGCCCACTGGAGGTGCTGTACATTAACTGAGAAGACTGATCAACCCATACAGTATTAAAAAGACATTTGTAGACTCATTTAATCAATAATGTACAGTATTAGTGTGCAATTTAGATCGAGAGAAGACAGCTGTAAGATTATGATACATCAGCTAATGAAAAAGCAAAGAGAGTGTGATTCACATAAGTAGAGAGGCCGAGAGGCAGCTCCTCAGCTGGTGGGAGCAGTGACGGTAGCACCCCTGGGTCTCTGAGCCCATACCCCAGCTGAGGATTTCTCCCAGAGCAAAGGGCTAGGTGAGCTCTCTCTTGCACAGCATCCTTTCCATGGGTATAAGCAGGAAGTTTTCTGAGCCACAAAGGCACCAGGCTTCTAAAAAAGTCAGACAAGATGATGAAATGGCCCTATTTGACCTTGAAATGTTTCAGAAGTTGACAGTCACCCAGGATATGTTTACATACATGTGTGCCAGCCTGATCTGAAATCCTGTCTGATTTCAAGACTCTCTCGAGCAAGAAGGATTTCTGTGGGAAAAGGAGCAAGAAGAGGAATTCTTCATGAATTACCCTAAAGCTAGATAGCAAACTCATATGGTAGCTTTCAGTGTCATTCTACAGAAACGGTTATCCAGTCCTAAGGGATGGACTGTTCTTTAAAATTTGGCCCTTTTTTACTGCTAGAAAACTCACAGTTCCCTTTAGGTGTGAATTCCCCCCAGTAGGCTGTGCTGGCCTTATGCCCTCGTTCCTAAACCAGTTTGGTGCAATGAGTGAGCTGCCATACAGAGATTGGGAAAGTGTAGAGAAGYAGTGCTTACCTGGGTCACCATCCCTAATGCACTGTGCCTTGGGGTCAAAACCTGCTTTGAGCTGCCCAGGAGTTTCTGCTAGGACTGGGACCAGCAAAAGAAGCAGGATTAGATACCTACAGCTGGCTCTTCTTCCCATCCTCTTCCTATCTTCTTCTTTACATCCCAGATATAAACCTCTCAGCCTGTTTACAATTTATTCGCAAGCATATATAGATTTTCATAGACATTCCTTACCCAAGCGCTTGCTTCATTGATGAGGCAGATACATTTCAGCCTGCAGAACATGCCAGGCTCTTGGCGGTGACAATTGCCTCATGGATGCACCATCTGCTGCTCTCTCGGTGTGACTGGTTACCTACTTTTCATGGCACATTTCTTTTTGCTGGCTGAATGACTCCCAAATCCACAAGGTGCTCTTTGAGAAAGCTGTGTAGAGTCTCCTGACGTCAATACTTATGCAAACACGTATTTCCATTAGAATAGCCTTGCTCATCTTCATGTTCTCCTATGGAACTGTGATACTTTTCCTGTCTGCAATTTTCGCTAGCGGAAGTCTGCTCCTTCCATTTGTAGGAACGCACAGGTAAAAGACTATCTTCTACCACCAATGCTGAAGAAAGTAGCTGTGATTACAATATATGAACTGGCAGGGATGGGTGTTTGGGAAAACGGGAAGACTTTCCAGATTTCCTTAGTCTTCTCCTGCATAAATCACCACATGTCTCTCTGTTGTGCCAAACATCACAACTCCATGAAGGGTACCTTAAAGGGAGGTGGCGGGGAGGGAAGGTCAGCTGCAGTAAATGTTATTTGCTTGAGATGCCCAGGATTTGCTTCAGACAATGAAGATTTTTCTTGCATGAAAAAGCAGGGATTTGGACTGCTATTAATACAAGTTAAAAATAATTGGAAAAAAAAATCACATTCATAAAATTTCAAGTTTTCTGATATTTTCTGTAATCACTAATTCTTGGTAATGTTCACTGTCTTGCTTTACATAAAATCACTGCTGATACAAGTTTAGTTTTATGTAATACTCCATATGGTGGATTCATAAAAACCTTCTACTGGGAATACCACCATAAACTACTATTTTCTGCTATAAAAAATAACCATTAAAGTCCAGACATGCACAAACAAGGTAATCTGCCATAAATTTTGAAATGGTAAAATACTACAAATGTAAATGCATTCAACTCCCATTGCAATGCATGTAATTTCCATAGCTTTATTAGAAATCCTGCAGTTGCAGTGGTTTGGCGATAGGTTATAAATATAGTAGGAATGAGTCAGCATGCAAATCCCTTCTGTGGAAAACAATTTGAGAGATTTTATAGCCCAAAGCTGTTTATTATTTTGTAAGAACAGTAATGCAAGTTCATGTTCAAAACCTGCTGAGAGAAGAATTTGCAAAACATCCTATTACGGAACAGGCAGAAAAAAAGCATAAGACCTATGTGATAGCACTGGGCTAGAACACTTTCAGATCCCCCATTTAGCTGATTTTTTTTTCCCCCTCATGTACTTATTAGGGTCCTTGTGAGATTATCACTATATCACACTAATAAAATGAGAGCACAGCTAAGGCTTGGGATTTCATATCTCAGTTAATGCAACAGTCCTTAAAACCTGAGACACACGGAACAAAAAAATGGTTTCTGGAAGCTTGGTTTATATAAAAGAGTTGCAATTCATGAAAGATTTTGGGTTGGTTTGTTTTTGTTTTTCAGAATAATTTTCTGTTTCTGTGAATAATAATGAGGAGAGAATATACTTCTGATGATTCCAAACCCCTTTATACTCAACTGATTCAAACGTTCCTCTATTTTACATAATAGATTGCAATGGACAAATTCTATAAAAAAGATCTAATGATGTTGCCTAGGTATACTAGCAAGTGCAGAAAGCTATTTACTTTCAAGGCTGTCTCCATTATGTGCTTCACACTGCAGAGAAACGCTTTTGATGCCAATGAATAAATAATGAGGCAGGTTCTGCAACTGGACTAGGGTTGGCAGCAGAGGCAAAAGGACATTTCCCAGCCCTTAGTGCCCTGTGCCAAGCAAAGACCTTCTCTGGTGTGAGATCTGCTCAGGTCCTATACAGTGCAACGCTGGCCCGAGACCATATAAACACCAGCCAGGCTGGCCCTGACAAAGGCAGCTGCGTACGGCCACACTGCGTTACGCCACTTACAAGCACAGAAATCTGAGCTACGTGGGGCTTTCTGACGTCTCGCAAATCTAGGCAGAGCATATGTGTTCGCTAACTTTTGTGGATTAAATAGAGCTGTCAGTGTAGCTATAAGGATTACATTTTTTTTTTAACCAGGCCCATCAGATCAGGGCCATAAAGTTGCTACTAGAAGTGAATGAGGTTTATCTGTTTACTTGGAATCTAGGAGAAGAAAGATAACAATCAGGTCCAAAAAATTTCTTTAACATTTCAACATCATTTTGGTAGGAAAATGAAAGCCAAGTCGGTARTTTGGCAAGGGCAGTTTGCATGGAATGTTGTAGGGGTTTTTTTCCAAATCAAAAGAAAGTATGTTATTTTGCATCAGTTTTCATGGGGGCTCAGCTGATTGCTACAATGCTTGATCGGAGTTGTCATTTGGGTTTTTCATATTCCTGCTTCTCCGAAGGCTGGACTCCTTTGCTAGATTATCTCTCCTGTACGACCTCCCCACCTACAGATTGGCATGAAGGGAGTCAGATGCCCCCAGTATATGATGACAGGTATGGCCCCACCCATAGACATTCATACTACAGCCCCAATGAAATGCTAAATAAGATTTGAAAGATGCCATTCAAGTGGAGCCAGAAAAAAAAATCTGATTCAATTTGATTTAAAAGAAAAATCAAAATGTTGGGACTCAGGAATGCCCATGTTTTGTTTTCATCAAATATAGTCTGCTTTTGACATTTTTGGACTATTTTGAACACTTTCTCATTTTGAATTCTCAGACCAATTTGGGAGAAATAGAATTTTTTGAAAACTGTGTGCAAAACAAACAAATCTAAAACACAATTACTCACTTAGTCAAAATGAGGAATATAACCTAAGTCAGCTAGATAGTGAAGAGATATAAGAAATGTGTATTTAGATGAAGACACTAGTTTGGAACTCATGTATACAGAAGTCATAGTTATAAAAAGGTAACTTAGCCAACACTGAAAAACAGTCATTCCTATGGTATATTTAAGTTCCACGTTACTTACAAAAATTATTTTTTTACTTAAGAACCAGTAAGAAATRGCTTTTTAAGAACTTTCCATTCTGATTTTTTTTCTATCTCAGAAGTATCGTAACCATAAATCAAATCCAAATAATAATATTTGAGACTAAAATCAACAAGGGCCACATCTGTAAAATGTATCCAAAATGAAAGGGGCAGGAAGCCTCCATTTTCTACAAGCAGCTAACATTTCCCTGTCTAAATGACCAATATCATCACTGCAATTTCCTTCTCCACTTTAAAAGAAAGGCATATTTCCATATGCATGACAGAGTAAGTAGGATTTTTTCTATTAATAAGAATAACAGGCCTTGGACTATTCCAGTCAAATGCTGATCCCACATTTAATTACATTATTATTTTTCTAAAGAACATACTTTCCCAACAGTAGACAGAATTGCATGAAACTCTATTCTCCCTCATGGCAGTATGAACGCAGACTAACCCCATCACTACTAACAGGACAGAGAAAGTGCAGTAGCAGAAATCTACATTAAGAGCTGAAAGTCACTAAAATTGTTGCCACTCAGTTTCCTACTTAAGCCCCAGCTCCCAAATTCAATAAAATTTTGCCCAATCTTAGATCCATTATGCACTTCTGCACTTTGCTTATCACAGCCCTGGTATAAATAACCACATAAAATTCCTGTTCTCAGGTAGTAAAAGACATGAGGACACAGAAAGCTGCGGGTTAAAACAGCTCACGGATGACATTCTCCTCCAATTCCATATTTTTTCCAGATAGCCAAACCCACAACAGCTATATGTAACCAATATCTCTTAGGTCCTTAATTTTTGAATAAAGTCAGGGCATGTTGGTGCTGACACCCAAAACTGCAACTTACTGAGCAAGTTTTGAGCTAATTGTCACCATCAAAAGCAGATGAATAGAATAGCAGAATTTTACTTGTCCTCCTCATCAGATATAAAATGACATAAAATTCCTTAGTTATCTTTCTAGAGCCTTTTGAGTGTAAAGTAGGCTGCCTGTGTAAAATATTTTTAAAATGTAAGGCCTGTGGCCAAGTCTTCAATTGCATGAAACTCTGTCTTAGAACAGCTCAGAAGGAGAGAAAAGAAGGCAGCTTTGAGCGAGTTTTCACCTTTTTTTCCCTACAATGTCCATACATTACAATTGTAATGTAATTACAATACATTGTATTGTATTACGCTGTTGGCAGAGCTCCTCACAGGGACTGCCAACCTGGTGGAGCACCAGGAGATGTGTTATGCTCTAGTCCTGCCTCTATGCTTGAAAGCCACACTTCTCATGTACCTCTTGTAATCACTGCCCTGCCTCCCTGCGGGAATGCAGGAAGCAGCAGCAGAGAAGTGCCACTGCTGGCCTTCTGCCACCTCAATGTCCTTCTGAACTGGGGCCCAGGATCTGAGCTCTTCTTGAAAACTGTATTACAGGGTGTGCATTTGCAGGAAGACCCACAAAGGTACCCCAGTTATTGACACACTCAACAGAACAATGCCTAAAAGCTAGGCGCACGTAAGGGAGCAAGATGCCTGAGGACAGCCCTGTTGCAAAGCTGTAGGTAAGGTCGCTTAGAGGTCCCCCACAGATGTGAGAATGCCAAGACACACTCAGAAGGGTATTTGGGGATTTTCTGGCATTGGAGAAGGCACCTGAAAAGTTTCCTTTTAGGGTCTGCTATCAACTCTGCTAGGCTCAGGGGAGACCGTATTGCTCTCTAAAACTACCTGAAAGGAGGTTGTAGCGAGGTGGGTGTCGGTCTCTTCTCCCAAGTAACAAGTGATAGGACAAGAGGAAATGGCCTCAAGTTGCGCCAGGGGAGGTTTAGGCTGGACATTAGGAAAAATGTCTTCACTGAAAGGGTTGTCAAGCATTGGAACAGGCTGCCCAGAGAAGTGGTTGAGTCACCATCCCTGGAGGTATTTAAAAGATGCGTAGATGTGGTGCTTAGGGACATGGTTTAGTGGTGGACTTGGCAGTGTTAGGTTTATGCTTGGACTTGATGATCTTAAAGGTCTTTTCCAACCTAAATGATTCTATGATTCTATGATTCTGTTAACACTGCATCTTTCCAGAGCAGGAGACTTTAGCAGAAAGCAAGCATAGACATGAATCTGGCTTTTAAAAATTTCATCTCAGTTCTCTGAGCTGGGCTCCATGAGCCACAATACTTAGCAAACCAGCCTCTGAAATTGGCAAGTTTCCACCACCGGCTCACATATGTGCAAGTGTTTTTTCAGGCTTGTTTAACGAAAGTTGTGATTTCTCATTTCTTTCCTCTTCCACTGGATCATAATTTAAGATCTATCATTCAAGACTGCCTGATCTTGAGCCATGTCCATATATCACACAGAACATTAAAACCTGACCTTTATACACAGGATAATAAATACCTGTGAGTCACTTACAAGGTAGTAACTCACTCTCACAGTTCAGCAGAGAGTAAGGGCTGAATCTCAACACGAAAACCTTCAGTTGTTGCCAAATATGAGAGGCCTTATAATAATACTTTTACATTGGGAAGCCAATAAAGAAGGCTAAATGTATTTCAAAAGCGTGATGATACATTAGCAAATAGAAATGGAGCTAAGCAGTTGCCAAAACAACTGGAAAATCCAGGCTGCTGTAATCTCCACCTGCATAATGCAAGGAATTACTGGATTTTTGCTAGAAGCCAGGAGCATCTTCAGCCAGCTGGGTTGGTCTGACTTCAACACAACAGGCAGTGTGTCAGCCAACACAGTCATCTGCCAGCTTCTTCGCTTTTATCATCTGATTCAGCAGCCTATGCAGGGACATTGCTGCTGCGAAATGGTGAGTGGGTTTGCAGGGCTTCTTGTCTCTCAAGCTCTGCTCTTTGACACCTGAGCCACTCCAGCTCTTCTGAGGGGGTGCCTGATGCATGGCTGGTGAGCAGCTGTAGGGAGTCACAGGCAGTCTCAGTATCTGCAGATGTAGCCCTTGGACCAAAAGGAAAGATGAGCCTTGCATTTTTTTAGGCTTCCATCAGGCAGCACTCTCTGTGTGAGGCGAGCACAGGCATAACCTTTAGAACACAGTGCAAGAAGAAATATTATCATGATTTAAAGGGTTGACATCCGATGGCCAGGTCTCTTGAAACTCTCCTCCGCCTCTTGATAGCTATAGTTAATATTTACACAGAGAGCTGTTGAATCAAAGAAGAAGAAGGAAAAAAAGAAGCCTTGATGATGTAATTTCAGCAACCAGGAACACCCAGCACAATATTGTGTGCATTCATCAGCACACAATTTCTATGTGACATTAATATTCTTCCCTTTGCACATTAAAAGGGACCAAGAAGCAAGAGGGCACAGCCAGTGCCTTTTTGCTCTCCAATGCATTTCCCCACCTTGGAAGCAAGGCAGTGGAAACAATGGGTACATGTCTTTCGTGCCACCTGAGCCATCATTTTTCTGTCTTGTTCTTGTTCATGCCATGCAAATATGAGCTGAGATCACCAGCTATTCTCCCATAATTTTGGCAGGAAAGTGGTAGGGGGGGAGTTACTGCTGCTCGCCTAGCAGTGAATTACAGGCTTTTGCCTCATAATTTATGCTATCCTGAGAGGAGACTCAAGAAAAATTAATTTACACAGCCTAGAGAAAAGACTGCTAAGGAGCCCCTGTCATGGGTCACGTACTGATTTCATTTACACTGGTGTAAATCCTACATACCATGACCAAAATCAGGGGCATTATGAAAGGCTTATAAGTAAAAGTAGACTTTGGTTCACAGTCCCTAAATACTAGTAGCGAACAAACTTGGAAGGCCAGGAGATCATTATTTTCAGTATGGGAGCAAGGAAAAGGAATAGCACAAAGTGAACAGAAGAAACCCTGAAGTGAAATAAAGGGAAAGATGTTCAACGAGAAAGATCAATGAGATATTGGAATTACCCGCTGAGGGAGGACACGAAACCATGTCTGTTTTGTTCCCTTCATTACTGGCCAGGGAACCTAGGAGATACTTTGAGAATTCAGTGCTAAGCCCCGTGAAGCAGGCCACACCACCAGCCTTCCCCTTGACTCACAACAAAACACCTTCTGCCTGCCCACAAGGGCACTTGAGGTCCTTGCTCATAGATGCCACCTGGTTGCTAAGCCACAGGCAGCATGCAGCAAGAATAGCATGCTGGCTTCTCTCACCTATGGTGCCAGGGGTGTCTGGACAGAGACCACAGGAGGGATCCTGTCTCCTCTCAGACTACTAATCTTCATTGCTTTTGTGCAGAACAAGATGGGCAGAGTCTCCACAAAGAGATATTTTTTCACCCCATACAGTTTGTTTTCCACAAGCGAGGTACAAAATGTACCTTTTCTTCCTGGAGGCTTGAGCTGATTATTTCCTTCTGTGAGTGCCTTGCCTTCATTTTGTCAACAGAGCGAGAGCCTTTGGTCCAGGCAGGCATCATTTTGAAAAGACAGCCCCTGGCATTAAAAGGTAGAGACATTTTAAAAACTAGTGGAGAATTTTGCTTCATTAAGTAGCCCATAAAATTAGGAATCATTGAGCACCACGGGGAAGATACCAGAATTAGTCAACATTATAAATGCCTGGTTTCACAAAGGAGCACATAAAGGTTTTAATACAGCTCTACCTGCTGATCTGCTGGCAGATATTCTGGATGTGAACTACTCTCACTTGAGCAGGTTCTTCACTCCTTTCCACACCACAGTAGCAAACCTCTTTGAATTAGAAAGGGCTTATTCTGCATCTCAGTGATAGTGCTGAATTTACATATTAAATTGTAATGTAAGAAACCCTTGGCAGAGCTGCTTTTGGACTCTACCAAGCTGGTGCCTTGCAAGGTACAGAAACTTTTACAGGAAGCTGTGCTTATAATCTCCTGCCTTAAGAAATTCCATAAAATCCAAAAATGTATGCAGTGTGATTTGTTTCCCTTAGACTGAAAACAGAAACACTGCAAAACAGAATCAAACCACGAGTAAGACTGTTACGCACATGTTTTTCAGCCTGCAAAAGTCAACTCTTTCAGAGGTCCCATAGGTAGCCCTGCATGATGCTTTCAGCAACAATGCTGAGGGAGGGAAAAATGTTTAATTAGGAATAATCTTTTTTCTTTTTGGTGTCAGAGAACTTATGAGGACTTTCCTTTACTCTGGTAATTTCACGAAAAAAATGTACGGCTCCTAGTCTGCCCTGCCGGAACAGACGTGTATGTACACAGTTCCATCCAATGCAACATAAAATAGCTTTTTTGAAACAACTGCAATATCTATTATTCTTTTATGGCACATACTCAGTACTTAAATAAACAAACAAAAAAATCATTATCATTCATAATTCATCCTCTATTTATTCAAACTCTGTAGTAGTCTTGCTGGGCTACCATCTCTTTAGTATGACTCTTTTGTAAGCTGGGACGCTCTATCTGCTGGCACCCCTGCTTTCTTTTAAGCATCTAATGCAAAATAATAATGATCTTGTGAATACAAATAACATTTACAGCATCAGAGAAATAGTTATAAAGCAGTTAAAAGAAAATGCAGACATTCCTTTTCGAAGCATGTTAGTCCTTTCCTATTCTTCTCTTCATTCTGTAAATTAACATTTTTTGCAGATAAAAAAGACAAATTCATAAATTACTGCATTTGGCAGTGGAATGTAGCAATGGTGGCAAGGCACAGCTGGAGAGTTTGAAATGTGGCAGCTTTCTTCGAGGCCATCATTTTCCTGCTCCTTTGGGAATCGCTGCTAAATGTGGCTACTGCTAATGTAATGAATATGAATCCATGTAAATCTCTGATGCAGAGCTGGGATCAGTCCCCTTGTGGGCAAAAAGGAAAATTTATTTTTTTCCTATGCAGATTTTTTGAGTGTGTATGTGTGTATAACTCTGACCTTACTTCGGCAGCTCACCTGCTCCTAAGTAGCCAGGTACTGTCGAACTTCTCATTTTTCATTCCGCAGCAAACTAACAATATGCGCTCCCTCCCTTCTGAAGATCCCTGGCAGAATAATACACCACCTGTTCAGCCCCCCTTCCCACCCCCCTCCTTACTAATTAAGCTCTGAAACTGTTTCCAAACAAAATTGGATTTCTTTTCTTCTGCTCCCCCCGCCTTCATCCCCTGACTGCACCTTTGTAAACATTTTTGATCAGGCGTGAAAGGCACAGAAACAGCCACAAATAAGAGGACCTGTCACTTCAGCCAAAGCCATTAGTGCTGCGTGGTGAAAGCTGGCGGGGCTCATACTGAGCAACTGTGCGACATGCCCAGGGATGGACAGCAACAGAGAGGGTCCCTAACCGGTGTCCAGAGGGGTCTCAGAAATGATGGGGTGGACAGGACAGAGCTTCTTGGCTCTTCTTCTGCCCTGAGAAGGCTACTGGTTGACTGACTTGTTTTAAAAGTAGGACATCTGAATAGCTGACAGACATTTTCCAAAGAGCGGGTGGCTGTGTGAGGTGTGCATATTCTGAGTTTGTTTCCACCACGGAACAGGCAGTTGGAATTTTAATCCATGTAACTTTCGTCTCTGTGGTCGTACAGTGCCTCGCACAATGGGTCTTTGTCTGTTGCCAGGGTACTACTGCAAGACATATCATAAATAATAATTGTAATAACAGTTATAAAGCTAAGGTTTTTTTTAATGGTCTCTAGAGCTGGAAGTCTTTTCTGGGCAATTGGCATTTTTGAAAATCAGGTCACCTAGTTACGTTCCTAATTCTGAATGCAGAGTCTTATTTTACCATTCCTTTTCTTTAAAACATAAACCTCCAACTTGGCTCACATAGATAAATATTAAGTGAGGGGGAAGCAATGGAAACACTTGTCAAAATAATCCAAGAATAATTACTGGATTCCATTCACAAGTTTTTGGAGAGGAAAGATCAGGCCAGCCATCAAATAAGAACAGCTTCAGCCAAGCTCTAGAAGTAGAAGGACATTGTTCTGCTTGACAGTCCTTCACTGAGGTGATTAACAAGCCTGGCTGATTACCCTTTGGGCTCAGATGTACAGTTAGGGTATCGCACATCAGCTGAGCTATCAGCACACTTCCTATGTGCGTGGCCTTGCAAATACAAAATTATGTGACTTGGCTTCACCCCCTTCACTGGGACTAATCAAAGTCGTGTTGTCTTATATTTGCTGTCACTAAAACCATTCATGTAGATACCACAGGCTCAGTTGTGGCACTGAAAGGCAACACTGGCAACTATTTAAAGCAACAGATTGATTGCAGTTGGGATTCATATAACCAAAAGTAGAGCTACTCCTGAGACAGTCTGGGTGCCATTCACCTTCTCCTAAAGTGCAAGTCTTGAAGTGAGAGAAATTGCACCTGAAAACTGCATATTTTTCTCTCCTGATTATGAAGGGAGCCAAGTCAATCACCTCAGACAGACAACTAGACTGGAAGCAAATAATGTTACCTGGTATGTGTCCTGTCCCATGTGCCTAAGCTCCCAGACAATTGCTCTGTCCTCTAACCTGAAAGTTCCAGTTTGGACTCCTATATCCAGGTTTATATGCAGCAGCAGAGCAGCATATAAAAAAGTGTCGTGGAAGTCCTTTGGTTCAGTCCAAAAAGAAAGTGCTTACTGGGTTCAAACTCCTCCCGGGAACCCCACCTCACTTTTCTTTTCTGGACTAGGGCAGAATTGAAGTAGTGACCAAAGGAGAGGCCATGCAAAGGCAGTCTATTACAGTCATCTCCTCTAACATATTTCACGAGAAATTTCATTAGCCTAGCTAGGATCCTGCTCTGCTGCACTTCCAAGCACACTAAATGAGGGTTGTGCCACATCTAGAATCAGAAACCAATGCAATCAATTTCAGCTAATTACACATCCAACTTGTGAGTTTGTAAAGGAGTTGTACAGAGCTCATGTCACCATGTATAGATGGACCATTGCTGGAGAGCAGGGTTTTGGCAAGGATATTTTGTGTGTGAAGACATGGTTTTAAATTTATGAAAAAGTGCAGAGAGAGTTTCAAAGCAGAATTTGGTTTTAATGTTTGTGGACCTACTTCTGCATCCACTGAAATTAATAGCAACCCTGCCACTGACTTCAGCGGAAGAACAGCCAAGGTCTTTATTCCATAGAAACTCTAGCAGTAAAATACAAGAAATTCATTTTAGCTATTATATTTTGGAAGGCTGACAACAGCTGCATGAAGAACTGAACCTGCATCTCCCAGGGAGACACATAACAGTTAAATCACTAAGCCATTCCCTTTGATATCCATGCTATATTATAAAATTAATCTTTTGTAGCAATTAATTAGAGTAGTTATGAGGAAAGTCATGCAGTCTGAGACTCACATTTATTGCTCAGTGTGGCCTTGTTTGTTTAGTCAGATTCCCTTAAGCCATTAATAGAGCTTTATGTTAATTTCCTTAATGCTTCCAATCAGCATGTTCAGAGTTACAACTCCACTAGGGCTTCACAAATTATCCCAACATATAGTACAAGTAAACAATAGATGCTACTTCCCTCTGCATGTCAATCTCCCTGGATACCCTAATGAGATTACATCTATGCCAGTCAAAAATGTTAGAGATAAGTAAATGAAACTCCTTGGGCTGTGACTGAACTTTCTGACACATTCAGCCCTGAAGAGGTTAAAAATAAAAAGCTGCCTGGGTTTGTTGCTGAAACTGTGAATAAGTAAAGAAAGCAAGTACATTCTTTAGCCAGATTTCTTTTCTCCAAAGGTATTTCTCTGGAAATGCTTGAAAAGCTGGGTAAAGCACAGTCCCAATTTTCTTGAAAGGAAGTGAGCTAAGAGTAAATCTTGAAAATGCCAGACCTAAATACTGAACTGGAATTTATTCAAATGCCTTTCATGTCTAATGCATAAAGCCTGGTTATTCCATCAAAGTCACTTTGAATCAACCCTAGGTGCTTAAACATGTGAAAAACCTTAAGCTCATGTAGGAGATTTTGAGCTTATGTACGTAACTTAACAACCGGCCCAAATCTCCCATTGGTCTCAGATTCCAGTAGTGATATGGAAACAGCCAGGCACTTGTCTCAGGATGCCAGCAAATGATAACTACATTTGTTACACTTTCCTAAAGAAGTCAGCTAATGGTAAAATTAAACACTACTGTGCTAAAAATAAATGATTGTGCGCCTTAAAAACAATCTAACACACAAAAATCCCCAGTCTAAAATGAGTGGCAATCACTACACAGTTGCTGCTTAATGCACTTGTTTATGTGTACTTTCTTCTTCAGACTCTAGAGCAGCTACTCACAGTTGCAGAACTGGAGTGATGATCCTCAAGTCCTTCATTTCTGCAACTGTGACTGGTAAAAAGGGGAGTCTGAGGCTGTTTCAAAAAGCCAGGAAGCCTTTGTAACAGCATGTAAATGGCAGCTTGAAGGCTGCAAATCTCACGTACAGAGAGACCAGGTGCTCCATTCTACGGAGGCAGAAGCTCCCAGTGTGGACAACGGATCAGACCAGGGCAGGCCAAGCCCCCCGAGCTGCTTCAGGCACCGGACCATGGACCCCAGCATGGGCTAACTGACCTTCTCACCCAAGGATTTAGCCACTGGATCTATGTGTCTTTCCCCATCTCCTCAAAACCTGCAAGTCACCCACAGTTGAGCAATCTCAATGCCGACTGATGTATTTGTCACAGATAATTTAAACTTGGGCATGTCAGCATTACTTGTGAGAAGAAGTTTGATCCTTAAATATCTCTTCTTTGCTGAGTGGAGGACTAGCTCTTTTAACAGTCTTTTGTCTTGGCCCTGATTAGCAAAAGCAATCATAAGTCAGTGTCTCCATTTACATGCTGGCTTCTCTTCTTATTATTTACAATGGTGGGTGGGTTTTTTCTCCATCTTGAAAAATTATTTTTACAGCCTCATTTAATTTTTCTTCCTTTTTTTTCCCAAACCTGAGCTTCCTACTTATGGTCAAACCTTATACTCTGCAGATATGTATGTTCACTGTAGTTCAAAGGCACTGCCTTTCCATCAACTTTTTGGAAGAGGCTGCACTAAAGAAAAGCTGTGGGATGCAGAACCTACTATTGAGTAGCTCATTGAACTCTGAGATCTTTGCTCTAGAGATGAACCTAGAGAAAAAAGATGAGACATATTCTGAGAGAAATGGATATGTGCATGTCAGTGGTATATCAGTTTCTAATCAATATTAAACCTCTAACTGCCAAGATCAATAACAGCTTCAGGGTTATAGCTGTCACATAGTTTCTCAAACATATCGGCTAATAATGATTTTTGCTTTGTGTTTTTTATGTCTAGCGGATGAGGAATCTCTACTTTCATCTTTAATATTTTCAATATTGAAATTCATATATGCTCTCATGATCAGATGTCAGGGCCATGAGTAAGCTTATCCCCTAGCTTAACAGACAATAAACACACCACAAAGATCCTACACTCTTTCCAAAATGTAGTTCTGTAATGTTGAGTTAATGTGGAGTCAGAGACTCTTTTCAGTAATGGAATTGGTCAATAGCTTTTGCTTTGGGGAACTGTCTGCCAGCAACCAAAGTAATACTGCAACAGCTCAGCATGATACTTAAATGGGAAGAGTTGTTCTCTATCGTATTGTTTCCTGTACCTTAAAGAATAGCTGGTAAATTGTCACTGCCTACAGATCCTCAGGAATATGACAGTATCTGATTGAATCACCTACTTAAGAATCCTTTTCTCCTATGTTTTTCCATCAGGAATGTTGACTCTCACTATCTTACAGACAAGTGAAACAATTGCATTTCCTGTTGAAGTTGTAGCTTTGTTGTAGTTGCAAAGGTATAAAGTGGGCAGGGTCTAAGCAAAAGCATAATATATTTTATGAGACTAATCACTGTTGTAGGAAAAAATCGATACACTTTTAGGCACATGATATTTTAAATATGAAGTTTAACTGGATAATTGCAATTGTTGGACTGTCTGAGAGAAAAAGTAATTAGTTCCATTGGAAAAGGGATGGATTACAAAGCTGCAAGTTTTTCAGCTGTAGAAACTTGGACTGTTCACCCAGGAAACTCTAAGTGCTATATGGTGTTTGCTCTTTAGGTGTACTATCCCTTGAAGCCTAGGTACGGGAACATGCAGTTGCAGTGCACCCTGATGGAGAAGTGACAAGGGTTTTTGTAGTGCCCCCAAAGCAGAAAAGGAAATTAATTTTATATATTTCTTCCTGTCTCTTCTCTCATTCTGATAATAGTGTGGCTGTGGGGGCTCTGTTCATTCACTGGGTACAGTCTACGTTATTACAGGAGCTTGAGAAAAAGCCCCACACAGTAAGATCTCTTTGCCAAATTATTACCCTCAATGCCAACTGCTACACAGTGGAGAAGATAAGGCTTCCTTTATTCTGCTGTGTCCTACCATGAAGGAAGGGCACAGATTTTGTTTAAATTAGTCACACTAAAATTTGGATTTAAAAATGAACATTTTTTTTAGAGAATAATACTTCAATATGCACAGTGTATAACTGATGTACACACGGTAGGAGCAAAGATACTTGCTTTTATTGTTTCAATTAATAAATATATTACAGGAAAACAGAGATGATCACCCCCAAAAGTAGGCAAGATCTTAAAAAAAGAAAAGCTCAATTTTTAATGCAATCCCCCTTTCTCCTTCTCTTATCTGTGAGTTTTTGTGAAAACCAAAGCTTACCAGGAATGTCTGTAAGAGATTGTTTTTGCTTGGTTTCAAAAGTGTTTTTCTTTGTTGGCATTCAATGGTTTTACAAGAGAAAATAACAAAAGCAAATAAAACCTGTAACCATCCCCAGTGGGGCAGAAGTCAAACGAGAGAAAGCTGATGTCTTTGAGCTGACTGAGCCACAATAGACAGGTCTTAACAGAGTAGGGCATTCCAGAGACTGCGTTAGGGACTGTCAAACCTACCTCACTAACACCAATTAACTGGGAGATAGGGGGATCTTAGAGTTTGGATCAAAGCCTTTCTTGTCCAGATGAAAGATCACATCAGCTTTGAAAGAAAGCTCCAGATGTCTATGGAAAAAAAAAAAAATAATCCCTCTTCCATTCAGCTTGTTTTTCAGCGAATTTTGAATTACTTTGTCAAGAAGAACAAAATAACATCCCAGCTGGAGAATGTGTCAGATGTTTCATTTAAAAACAATATGAAGTCAGGAAGGTGGTAGCCAACTTAGAGGGACTGTTTGATCCTTTCCCAAGATTCCATTGCTTTTGAGGCAGAGCAATATTAAATCATTCGCTCTAATCAGTTCTCCATTTAAGAACAAGCAATCTTTAAAAAAAAAAAAACCAAAACCCCAACTAACTGCATTCTCCTCCTTCATACAAGGATGTCATGGCATCAGCATGTAGTGCATGATACAGCAAACCACATCCAGGAATAGTGACCTCACTGTGCTGTAACTTACTAAAAAGGTTACAGTGGTTATCAACCAAATTGGCTTAATAGTGTTCCATAAAAAGTTATGTGAATAGTAAATTCAAATATATTTGATGCATTAGTGGATCAGAAAAACTTACCGGAAAACACTATCTGACACCATGTTCATTGCCTCATCCATTTTAGAGAGCATATAGATGAGCTGATAGCTTTAGAAATTAATACACACAAGTGCTTCATTGCTAGCAAGGAACAGACGTATTAGGGAACATAAAAGAAATGCAGTCAAACATACTACAGTCTTTGTTTTGGGTACAGAAAGTGCACACTTAGTGTCAGTGGGCATTTTGCCAGAGTAAGGCTGCAATATGGACTCATCCTCCGTTTACTTGTCGTAATTCCTCTCATGTGCTTGTGTTTTAATTCTGAGTGAGAACACAGTCAAGGGACACGTGAGTTTGTTATACAAGTGGATCAACAGTCTCAAGTTATTTTAGCATTTGTTGGGAAGGATTTTCAGGCAAGCTTTCAGAGAAGGATTTTCAATGCAAGATGTCAAGATGAAATTGTTGGAGCAAACAAAATGGATCTAAGCCTAGGCATTGAAATAAGAAGGGTTTGTAGCTTAGGAAAAAGTACCCAACAGCTGTAGTCTGCTAGTTCAGGAACGAATTCTGCTGTACCAACTAGTATGTTCAGAAATAGTTTTGCCTCTGCCTGCTACGACTCTGGGCATTATTTAGACTCCCTATAGAAATATATTTACCACAAAGATGGGTTTATACCAAAGCCAAATAACAAAGTACTCCAAGTTTTGGTGAAGTATGGATTGAATTCGGAGGTCCATTTCTCAGTTGCTTCTCTCTGAGAGGAACAGGAGGACAGTGTTCCCTCTTAGACTTAGAATTCACCTTTGTGCAGTAATCTTGTTTGGACAGAGATTGGTATGTCAAAGGCACATGCTGAAAACTGCAGAGTGGAAAACACACAATGGCTTGAAATACAAGACCTAAATTTATGGTTCCTTTGAGCTGTGTGAGTGTTAAAAATTTGGATCAGAAATGTGCAGTACAAAATCCTGATTTTCAGATTATTTTGAAAAGAAACAAGCTTTCGGGTATTGTGAACACTTGTTTATATGGTGTTACTGCTGCTTGGTTTTGCTTTGATTTAAAATTACAGAAGCAGAAGTAAAAATATTCCACCCTCTTAAAGGCCAATAAAATGCATGAAGTATCTTATAAATAAAAAGTCCATAAAATAACAGACTTGGAAATATTCATATAAATATTCTCCTGTAAACAAACCAGTTGACTGAGCAAAATAAATTTATAAATTTAGGGGAGAACAACAGCAGAAAACAATGAGCATTCATTCCCTTTGGAAACCAAAGTGGATAAATAGGTTTAGTCATCTCTGTCCCAAGAGAGTCTCAAAGCATGCATTTTTTTCCATGTAAAGTGCAAAGAATTGCATTGCATTTTGAATTCTATTTTAAAACTAATTAAAGGTTTGATTGTGCCACTTTCTCTGTGTTGGAATGCACTTCAATATGTACTCAGCTTAAGGCATGTGCTCAAGGAGAACTACTCAAGCACTTAACATCATTAACTATGATTTTATGTGCTTTGCTGGATCTGGGCTGAAATGTATAGAGCATATTACTCATCTTGCAAGTGAATGACAAAAATTAATGTCATCTAGGCAATTAATGAAATGGATTTACTCCAGTTCTAGGATGCTATATCTCAGAGCAGCCTCCTTCTCATTTAATTTAAATGTTCCGGTTATTTAAGTCAGATGTGCAGGGTTATATGGAAGATTTCAGATTTTGTTTACAGAGGCACCAAAATAGAATCATAAAAATATACTTAGAGGCCAAATTAACTAATGGGGATATTTAAAATCTGTTTTGACATTCTTTCCTGTCCACACTGTATTTTTGTTTGTTACTATACTTTAGGTTAATGTCATTTGCAGTAATTGTTTGCTAAGTATTTTTCATTGCAAGCAAAGAGCTAAAGAGCAAGTGACAATTCTGATCCCAGTTTACCAGTAAGGCTTCCTATCGTCATGTATTTCCCAATCATGTGCCTAAAAAGCTCTCTTAAATAAATATCTCATGCCCCCGTGTGGTTAAATTGAGAGACTGCTGAATAAATCCTTTGGAATTGCTTTTCTGTTTCTTTTTATTTGCATACAGCATTGTGTGCCCAAAGGAAGAATGATAACCAAACTGCATAATAGCCTAATTCAGATATTTTACCAATAATGAAGGTCTGCACATAAGTAAAATCTAGAAAATGCTGAGCTGTTTTAGGCACTACCATGGCCTAACCTAGCATAGAGTGCACAAAAATCTGACAAAAACATGCTTCACGTGAAATTGCAGTATGTATTGCATTGACCAGTGCTTAGGACAGCACTAGCTAAAACCCCCTTGTTAACGTCTAGGCATCGTAGGTTTTTAGGTACAGTTTAATTAAAAATACACCTTGAAAATACCAACTTATGATCTAAATCAGTAGATTTACTGTCAAGGGTGGGGTGGGGTGGCTGGGCTTTTTTCCTAAACAAATGTCCTATCTTAGGAGTCTTGGCAAAGCAGATATATCAAGATAGATTTTTTTAGCATATTGCTTCACATCCCAAACTGAAGAATAGGACAGAATGATTATCATACGTCACACCCAGCATCTTGTTGTTTACAACAAAAAGAAACAAAAAATCCCCACATGTGACTGATCCTATGACTCTGCAATGGTAATTTTCTGGATTAGAATTGGAGATAACTCAGTATTCATAATAAAACTCCTTTCCAATAATTTGTGTTCATCTAAAATCGCAGTCCTGCAGACATGTCTATTATACACCCCTTAGTCTGCATGTGGAGACAGAGGTTCAGTTCCTCTTGGCCACAGACATACTTTTTGACCTATAGTAAAATCACTGAAAGTTGTACTGAAAGATGTTAGTAGAGACACTGAGTTTTTCTAAATGCCAAGGTCAGTTACTTCCATGAAAATCAAGAGCTTCTGGGCATCCCCTACCTCTCTATTCAAACGCTTTTAACTCTCCTAAGCAGCTTCCCAGCRCGGCTGCCAAGTTTGTGATGCCTCCGATCTCAGTGCTTGCGGTACAATGGGTAGGTTGTCCAACTGAGCTGATTGTTAGACACCAGTTATTTATTGATTTGCACTAAATAATTGGCACAGTTACCTGTGGAGCAGAATACGGCTGTGACGCTACAGCAGCCTAGCACATGGCACTTAAATTAGCTACCCACCGTGCTCATCCCCTTTTGCTGTGATTACCTCCGTGCCACACTCACAACTAATCAAATTAACAGTTACGTCCATCTGTTCTGAACCAAAATCTGTGGCACGGCGTTAGGGTGGGATCAAGCCCAAGACCTGCCTCTTGCTCAGGCCTGGTGCCCGCCTGTGGTGTACCACGCTGACCTCCCTCAGCCTTCTATGACGGTGACATCCTGTGCAAGAGGCTGGTGAGATTAACTTTAATTGAGAAATTAATATACAGCAGGGGGCAAGAAAGAGAAAAGAAAATATGTGAAAATGGGAGTCATACACCTGTTTGTCATACAGAGATGTGAAATTGGTAGTCATTATGCCCTCCTGCGTCTGGACAAATAGTTGCTAAATTAAACGTTCTTTAAAGAGACAAAGAGAGGCAGAAAAGGAGCTTCCCCCCTCTGCCCCCAGCCTCTGGCAGCCTGCTCCAAAGAATGATTTTAATTTTTTCTACAAAAACAAATGCAAGAGTATAGGGAACTATATGATAGAACTAGGTGACTGTTATCAATATCTCCAGTGATGTACTGTTGTAAATAGAAAAATAAACAACTCACTACTGTAAAAAATTACAGGGCTGTAAATCCACCAGGGGATTGTGGTGGTATCATAAACTATAAGAGCAAAGCTCAAGTGGCCTTATACAGTCACGACAATCCAGCGATGGAATTATAGCCCTATAACTCAAAATTTACTTAGTTCTTACACTTTACAGAGCAAGGAACTGAGCTTTGGATCGACGCCCTGCACAGACTGTCCTCCTGCTCTTTCTGCCTCTTACTCTCTTCCTTCACAGGCACCGCACACAGCTCTCATTGCTCCTAGCGCTTCCCTTACCATATGCAGCAACTGCCACCAGAGCTCCTTTACTACTGGGATTAAAACTCCTTGATTTTGTCTCTAAGAAAATCTATGCAAAGTTCAGGGAACTGAGTAGCAAACAAACTGACTTGGCATCTGATAAGGAATTTGAGGAACAGTGTGGTATTAAAACGTCCTCCAGTGTATGTTTATCTGATGCCCAAGCCAATACATCGAGAATTAAAAAGTGACTCTTCCAGGCCATTGCCAGCCCATCCCAGAAATGTCGGGCCCTACTGGTAACTCCTAGCAGGATCAATAAATGTTCTTTACTCATAAATTAGGGGGACACTGTACAACAGTTTTGAAGTGTTCTCTTTCAAAACAAAAGTGAGGTTGCACACAGCTGTTTCAGTATCTCTGGGCCCCAAATCAGCACAGCAATTAAATATAAGTAAGCCTGTTTTTTTCCTCTAGATCCTTTCAGTTGAAAATGGCATGTTCCACCCTGCGTTCAGGTGATAGATTCGTCCTCTCAGTGCTTTTTTTTTYACTTCTTCATGGCCTTTTCCCGTTCACCTGCCCTGAGATATCACAGAGGAGCCGCAGAACAGCCAGTGCATGGGCTCCAGTACTCACTTGCACCTTACTGTTCCCAGTCTTCCCATTAGAAACCTTCTGATCCCATGCTCACACCATAAGGATCAGATCTTCACAAGAATCTGTCCTCTAAATTTCAGATTAACAGGGATGCACAGACAATTTTAAAAAAAATAAACTGAGAGGGAGGTAATAGTGGAGAAGAGTGACTCTTTTTTCACAAGACCATAAAAATTTCAGTGCTAAAGCAGCCAAGCTGTCCAGCTAGCCTAGCATGCTATCTCAAGCCATATCCAGTACCATGTTTCAAAGAAAGCTGCACAAAATCTGCAATAATCAGATGACTGTCTGCATTGTCAATCATCTTGCCTGCTTTCAGTCAAGTTGGTACCTCTCTTCCCAAGCCCTATTTCAATCAGCTTAGAAGCTCTTGACCCTCTCCCTGGGAAGTGGCCCTGGCAGGAGGCTTGCTCAATGGCTTCTTGGCTCCTGGCAGATCCTCATTTCTTTCGCAGGTGAGATGACAGCAGAGAAGTCTGTCAAGCTTTTTCCTGTCTCCAGCTTATTTGATCAACAGCAATGTGAGCTGGCAGGAGCTGGCAAGCCTCTGGAGCTGGCAAGGAGCAGCAGGCTGCCTCTCGGTGGCCCAGTTTGCCAGAGGTGAGCACAGCCCTGACCCTGATGCAAGGAGATGCATGCCTGAAATGAGGCAGAAGTCTACCCCACCTCTCTCCCTATGCTCATGGTGGTGGGATGGGGACCTTTTGAGCTAGGATTGTGAATTATTATTTCTATGCAAGCAACAAAAATAACTCCCAGTTGTGGACCATGGCCCCAGTGCGTTGGCTGTGCCGCTTCATGTTCCCTGTCACTTTTCCACAACGTAAAGAGATGTTACAGGCTTCGTGGCTAACACTCAGCTCAAGGTTAAGTGATGCATGGTCGGCTCCTTCACCACCACATGCAAAGTTCAGTACTTCCCAGTGAAATGCTACTTCCCATTCCAGGATACTGTCTAACGTCACTGTCATAAAACAGCAAGGATGAACAGATTTTTCTCTCCCTTTTTCCCTTTAAAAAGCTACATTACAAAGAAAAAGAGAGAGAGCAGCTTTATTTCAAATAAGCTGGACCTGCTTCTCCAGCTTTGTCAGTAAAATGCTTGCAACCTCTTTCTCCCTCCAAGAAACATAGGTGTTTTCTTTTATTTTTTTTTGTCTCCTAAATTGCTTACGTTTTTTTCCTAAAGTGAAAATCAGACCCTGCAACCCACAATTCAGCTAATAAATAGTGTAATCTTCACGCTCCTCAGTGTTTATACAAAAGGCATAGGGGAACTATTAAATGAGCACAATATTTCTAAAAAACATCATTCTGAAAAAGGGGAGAACAAGGAATGAAGGCATCTGTATCTATAACTAACACAGGTTCCAAGCTGAAAAAGGGAAAGGAATGGAATAATGAATCTATTAAGAGTCCCTTGGTTAATAGTTAACTTGAATAAAAGCTGGTAATGATTTTTTAAAGTCCTGAAAGAGTTTTTAAGACATAATTTAATGTTGTATTTTTTTTCTGATACACTTTCCATTGCTGCCTGTGGACCCTAGATTTAATCAGATTTCTCGTTCTTCTAAGACTTTATGAAGTCTTTCTTGATTTGCAGCCAACCAAAGCACTTTTAATAATGTATGGTAAAAGGGTTTAATTTTTAATAGACAAGAATGGGCTAGAGCTGCCACACACTGTAGTAGATTGGTAAGTACAGTATTATACTCTGCAGAGTAGTTAGTAAAAAAGAAGAATGTATTTATATCCCAAATGTTATTGAAAACATGTTTATTTTATTACTAACACGAATGTATAATTGAAGAACCTGTCTAATCCGGAATTATTGTTCACACCTTATTTACCATGAAGATAAAGTCGTTTTCAGCTTGTTACCATAATAACTCAAGCATCTCATTGTTTTCTGTCTCTCATGCTGTTCTGCTGCTCCAAAAGCTCAAGGAAAAAATAAAAGAAAACTATTAAAATGTGAAGTTACACATTCATATCCTGGATTTAGCTAATTAAGGGGGAAAATATCTCCTAACACTGGAGACCGATTCATAGGGGTTAACCTTAAAACAAGACTATTTGTACCTTGATATTTGCATGCATTTGTCCTTTGTTTACTAGGACTTTGTTTCCAGCTAACAGGAAAGCTCAGAGCTACATGTAGATGAAAATCTGATTTAAAACTGAAGGTCTGATTCTGCAAATCAGAGAGGTCTGTTTCACAAAGGTTGTTTTTTCTTACCAAGCTATAGTACACAAAGAAGGGGGCTTTCATAGTAAAGTAAATTCCCCTATTGTTCTGCAAAATTGCAAAAGCTCAGCTAATGCCTCATTAATAAAGACAGAAATTATCACTGTGCCCACTGTAATTGTACATATGTTGAGGTTTTATACCTGTGGTATTTCAGCAGATATTCCTGATCAGTCATTCCTGATTTAGTATTGGTTTCCTAATGAAATGAGGCAAATCTGTTTCTCTGTGCATACGTGTGTGCCTGTCAGTCACCATTGATAACTTTCAAGTCTAGAAGCCAAGTTCAGTTGAATTTGGCAGGGAGAACTCTCACTGAAATTCCACTTCATGATAACAGGCATGGCAAGAGAGGATAGACACGCTGCTCATGCAGGGATCCTACAGTAAGGTTAATCCTTACTGGACCTCAGAGAATACACACTGTCATTTACTCTTCAATCACAAAGTCATGGGAAACCAAGCTTCACTGGTTCCCCTGATCACGTATTTACTGTCAGTATGAGAGGGACACTAGGCCTACATACGTATACAATGTCAGGATACTGAATGCAGTGGAGGTATGACTATCATCTGCTTTGAGCCATATATATTCCCGGCAAATACACTCCGGATTGTGCACCGAAACTGAAGCACAACACAGCAAAGCCAGCACAACCCACTGCATGCCATAGGAATGGGTGAAAAATGAACAGAATTGCTTGCCAATGAAAAAAATTATACATTTTTAAATCTTCTTACTTCAAAATGAGCTATAGAATAGGTCATATAATACATAATGGCAAAATGAATATATTATGAATGATTTATCATTATGGAAATGTGCAGATGCTTATTGGTGGCATGAGTCATATAACATGCAATTTTCACACAATATGTTGTTAATAATGGATAAGGATTTATCAATATATTCTTATATAAAGAAAGAGAAATATTAAAACTTGTTCTTTCACTGGAATCAAATAACTTACTGTGCATTGAGTTGCTTATGAAATTGAGCTACTCTTGCCATTACTACTAATGACATTTTAATGTCAAATTTTTAAACTAGATATACATCAAGTCACTGCAGTAATTCATCACAGATCAGATCCACCTTACTGTTGTACCACTAAGCCAAAATAAACGGTCTTTCCTGTGCCTGCCTACACTAAATGAAGAGAAAAAAAGAAGCAAGCACTACCTTATCCTAGTTTGTAGCATGCACCTGCAGGAAAACTCTTAAAATTGGCCCTGCCTGTGAGGCTTGTTTCACATGTAGATGGGAGGGCTCACTCCTATTTAACTGGGGAATTTTCAAAACAGAAGTTCAGTTATGGTCACGTCCTCTGAATAGCTTGGCTGACGAGTGATGTAAGATAGCAAGACAAAACGCATGTGGGACAAGAGGCTAGGAACTCAAAAGTTGTTTTCAACAATACTCAGAGCCCCCTCTGCTCCATATGCCTTAACCAGACCCTTTGTGGATCAAGATGGAGCAATTCAAGAATAGACAGCCCTCTTCCCCAACACTGTTTGTTGCCACCAACAAATGTGTCTTCCCTCCGCAAATAAATAATTTTAATAGATCATGCCAGGATGCCTCAGCTGCCTCAGTTTGAAGTCAGCTGGGCCAGCTTATGCCGCTACTGAAGATGGTCTAAACACAGCAGAATCTGCAGTCACATTGATGAAGAGTGCTCACGTTACCCATTCTGGTACTTGAGCGCTAGGGTCTGACAAGTCCTTCCTCAGGAAAGTTAATGAACAATCATCGTAACTGCTTGACTTGAAATTTCCAAAGAGTTCCTGCTGTAGAGCCATCAAAGGCAAATTAATCCATAAGAAAGTACAGGGATGTACAACTCTCTGACTGCCTGGCATGCAAAACACCTGAAAACTTCACTTTATGTTGATTAGAAAATCAACATACATAGGAGACAAACTGAATGTCAAGAAAGCCTGATGCGGCTTAGACAACAGCAATATATTTTCCTCTTCTGTCTAGGGAAAACAGAATTTGTATTTGTGCCAAACAATGCAGAAGAGTTTTTGTATCTTGCCAATTCCATTTAATTTAGAAAGCACAGTATCTTCACACAGTTAATTGAAAGACCATTGATCAAGAGAGGTTCATAAACCAACAGCTAGGTAAAAGGAAAGCCCAGTGGTAAATGACCGCATGTTAGATAGATGCTAGCGCATGAATTGCATTCATTATTGTCTTTATTGTTACCATAAAGAAAAGGATCTTAGAAAATCCATCTGTTCCCACAGATGGAAGCCCCCTGACATGAGGCTCCAGAAAGTCAGGAACCCGCACTCAGCCCTCAGTGAAAAGAGACAATTGCTGCCCTTGACCTGCCAGAGCACTAAGAGGACATAGGCTCCTTTTAGAGGTCTTCTTCAGTGACATTGTCCTTATATTCCTTCTGTTTTCCAAAGAATTTGGCCCAGATTTGCATATACCAAAATTTTGGTGTCCCCAAAACTCCATTTCCCTGCCAAGAATATTTATTATTTAAAAAAAAAAAAAAAGAAAAGTCACCTACTCTGAGGGGAGGGCTAATACCAAGGCCCTCTCTGAGGACAGATGATGCTTTCTTACTTCCTACATACATTTGTTTATGCACATACAACCACTCTTCATGAATCATTACTGGTCCAGTGTCTTTTCCCTCCCCATCTACCACATCCCACTCTAAAACAACACCTTGTTGAACAGTCTCAGAGAATGCAAAGGGGAAGCATTGTCCCTTGAGACTATGCAGAACTGTGTTTATTCCCACCATACTTCACTTTTTCCAGCAGTTTTCTGAAGGAAGCACCAGATCTTTGAACCCAACCTTTTCTGCTGTCAGCCAGGGCCAGAAGGATTACAACAGCAAAGAAACAAAGAGCAAATGAATGTAAATAGTGTCTATAACAACAAGGGAAAGCGGTACACAAAAGCCAGTGACTGATTAAAATGCATTCTTTCCTCACAGGGGCTCCTAATCAGCTTACTAATACCATTCTCATCTATTTTAACAATTTAATGGTCTCCTGTCACATAAAAAATGGGCAGAATCTTTCACACCCTCTCCACCTGGGGAAGTTCACCTGAGAGAAACTGCTCCCTTTTCACTTCCAGCTCTGTCAATGGCATTTCCCTCTCCCCTGGGAAGGGAGGCGTTTCCCCACACACACTGTGCCAGGCAGGTTCACCTCAGGTACCAGTAGCAAGCCACCTGGGTAGACACGCCCCCCACAGCTCTCCCCACACAGCTGTGCTTCCAGATGTTACCTCTACATCTGGCTCCCAGGTCAGCGCTCTCATCTGGTTGACCCCTTAGTCTCAGCCCGACCCCCTTAGCTCAGCTGGCACGGCAAACTAATACTCTGGTGTCCAAAAGTCTAGTGGCCCTTATCTTGGGCATGGGATTACTCCTGATCCCTGAACTCGTCCCCCAGAGTTCAGAGAGCTCATGGGAGAAAATCCAACACCACTCTGATGCAGATACACCATTTATCTGGAATAAATATGGGAAATGATGGCAGGTGGGCAGGCATTGAAGCTGGGCTAAAAGAGCGGTATTTCACAGAAATTACCAGGCAAGATCATACACACTGCCTATCTAGTCCACTGTTTGCCAGAGGGTTCACTAGAAAGTATGAGAGTCTGGTAGTAGGCATTGTGCAACATCTCCCCAGCCCTCTCAAGTCATCCTCTCCTCAAGAAGGCTTCAGATTCCCTCTAAAATTGCTTACTCTTGACACCTTCAAGGAGACACCCCCAACGCACTGTCGTCCCAGCCTAGATGATCCCCAGTAATTAGAGGCGTTGGGGGAGACAGGGGCCATGTATCTATGGGGAATGGGGACAAGATGGTCCATGCTTGGAGAACAGGGGCTTGCTGCTCCTCCTGCTATTGGATAAGGATTAAATTGTAGGAGAGGGAAAGAAGGAGAAGTTGTTATTTCTCCCAAGGAGATTTTTCATTGGAATTTATTTTTCTTCTTTTTTCACTTTAAGTGGCTCTAGTAAACAATTTAGGTGATAGGTTTAGTGTTTCCTGTTATCTTGGTCGAGTTAGAGGTGCAGTCATGTCAGAGCAGTTTCCAACATATGACCTGTGGTTCTCATGAGTCCAAAAGGAGGTTTGAGTATCTTGTTAGCTCTAATACAAAGCCACTTAAGGCCTCCAGGATCTCAGTTTTGGAGAATCTAAGGCAGAAATTACTCCATGCATGCCACACAACTTTAAACCCATAAAAACAGCCAACTTAATTCTAAAATGAGGTTACTTGCAAATCCTTCAGTTCCACAGCGCAGTAAACACAGTAAAACACTGTCAACAGATAAACAGTCCATACTATCCATGCTGCCCACAGCATAAAACATGTTCTCCTGGGACAACTTTGCCAGTGATGTGATGGAACGGACATTTTGCAACCCCAGTGTTGAACTGCAAAATAACTTGTCTAGAGTCCAGTTTTCCAGTATGAGTATTTACCATGTGCAATCAGACTTCTCCTTATGCAGCTGATTTTAAGTATTAACATATGAGATTTAAGAAATCATTTCAAGAATTTAAGAATAACAAATGGAAGAACAACACAATATGGTTTTTTTATGGCAGTGTGGCTCACCAGCCTACCTAGCAACCAATTCAATGTGCGCTTTAAGGGCACATTTAGTGTGCAGCCTGTATCCCCTTCTGGGACAGAACATGCACGTGCAGTCCAGTGTGTTCACCATGTGCAGCAAAGTGGCAGATGCCTTTTTAAAAACTGCTGTTGGAAATATGGCCTTAAGAATATAGATCTAACATAATCTTTGAAATTTCTGAAAACTTTACTGATGGGCAGGGTTTTAAAAGCATGTTCGTAATTCAGTCTGAACACAAATTAACATGTTCAATTTAGAGCATAGACACTAAGTACGTCAATAGATCTCATTGATGCATAACATCTCTTATGACCTGATCAACCACTTCAATAGACAGCACTTGATTTCAATGGGCCACATGTCCCTAGTTGTACATAACTCTAAACAAGCATTATGTGGTCCAAAAGGACCATTTAAGCAGAAGAATCCTTCTGAGGACACTGATACAAAAGAAAGAAACAAGGTGGTTTTGTCTACTAGTGATGGAACATTGTGGCTGTTGTAAGTCCCTACTGTTATGGCTCTCAAATTTAGCTAATTAAGGCATATTTCACCAGAAGAAAATATTTGTAAAGTCAGCGTGTCCCTAACAAGAAGCTATGTTGGTTAAAAAGGTTCACAAAAGAAATTCCCAACATTCTTCAAATATATTCAAATTACTTCCCTAATTAATATTAAGAATTGAAGCTTTTGAGACTGATGTCATAGGGAACAAAATCTTTTTGTTTTCTGATCATATAAAATGATGGCAGTTTTCTTTTCCGTACAGATTCTGAGCTCTCTAAGTAAGCTTAATCTGAGAAAAATGAAAATCATTTCAACCAAGGAGTTTATTCTATTTGCTTTAGCTACAGTGGTCTTTCTATCATCGAATAGTATGTGCCTAGATGAACCGATGAAGTCCAGTCTGCAGAGCAGAGAAGATGATGATGATAAATATTGTGAGGTAAGATCTGTATTACTATGACATTATTTGGGGGAACTGTGGGTCAGATTCTGAGCACTTTGAATTTTTTGGCAAAGGCTCTCCTAACCTCATTGCATGGTATTCAGCATTACAGCACTAGCAGAATGAAAAAGGCTTGTTGAAAGAATTTTCAGGAAATTCATTTGCTCGGACACTGTGTAAATCAATTCATGTTTGAATTTTCTTGCAATACAGCCTTGTGATCAGGTTGAGACTTTTTCTGACATGTTTCTTACTTACACAGTGGGGCCTCAATTAACATTCCTGTCAGGCATTTTATGCACATAGTATAACAGATACATTATTAATCCAAAATTAATAAAGGCATGCTTGTAATACTCAAAGAATAATGATAAACAGAGAACATTATAAATCTAATATAGTTAATGGTCTTAAAATTCTACTCTGGAAATTGACTATAAAAATATCTTTGCAGGGTTGCACATTTATTATGTCTCAATAGATGCCAAATCAAATTTGCACAGTTCATCTGTATTATTTTTCTTGCCTGCCCTGCAAATACTCCCTGGGAAATGAGAGCCAACCTCTCTTTTTGACTCATCATCATTGGTGTAATAAAGATCCTTCAAACCAAAATACAACTTTAATTATGCTAGTGAAATCCTCTGGTCTTCAGCTCACTGTCTTTTATATACTTCAGAAGGGCTGTGCAGGTGCAATCAGAGGGATAGTTTATTTAATATTTTAATCATGGAGTATGAACTAGAATGGTTCATTCCCCTTCTCTCCCAGTAGCTGGAGAAGCTCCTGGGAAAGTCACCAAATGGGAATAAGGAACTGAAATTAGGATTAGTAGCATTTGTGTCTTTAACTGAAATTAAAAAACATGTTTGTACATATTTGCTGTTAAGGCTTGGAAACTTATTTTTGTCACAAAAATAAGTGATTTTCAATATGCCCAGGGAAGGAACACTGCTATATAGGAAAGGGTCATGTTGATATAGCTGGTTTTTAGGCAACAGCTGCCCTTTACATCAAGAGACAGGTAATATACTAGGCTCAGTTCTTCACTGTATGCCAGCATAGACACAGAAAGTAGATTTTGTGCTGGTTGCACAAAAATTAGGAGCCCAGGAGCTCCTAATGGATCTTGTGTACTAGTGGAGAACTACAGCAACTTAAAGCTCAGGGCAATCTCTGTGCTGCAAGGCCAGAACAGGCATGATGTGGACTTGACCCAAACACCTTCCATTCATTTCCCTGGCTGTTAGCCCAGCAGGATATTGGGTCAAAAGCATCCACCAAGTGCTTCAGAAGAAATGAGCTACACCTTCAGGTAGCTTGGCCCATCCTCCTGTTCATCCAGATCAGATGAGTAAGAGGCTGGGTCTGTGTCAAGTCACTAAATATAGTCAGCATCTGCCCCTCCAGAGAGCTTCAGTTGGTGATATTAGCATATATGGACCTGAAAATGACTCCTGTCCACACTTAACTGATGGCACAGGTACCAACACCTATGCCCAGAAATACTTCTGATTGACACCATTTGAACAGTTGTGCATACTGATATGGAGATGTGCTCTTGTGGTCAGTGTACTGAAAAGGTAAGCAGGATAATGTCTGCATATGAAGTAATCCATATCGAGTAGCTCACACTATAATGGAGTTTAGCAAATACAGCTAAAAAGCATTAGATATCCAAAAAAGAGTGTTACCCAGCAGCTTTCTAAGGAGATATGAAAATGAATGCTTTGTGTGATTGGTAGCTGGAGTAATGCCCTATAAAATGATAGCATCCTTTTTTTTAATTGTTTTTCTTTAGATTAAAGATAATATCTTGGAAGAAAAGCAAAGGAGTCTCAATTTTGAAGAAATGAAGGACTGGGGATCAAAAAATATCATTAAAATGAACCCTCCTACAGTAAACAAGATGCCAAATTCAGTTGCTAATTTACCTCTTAGGTTTGGAAGAAATTACCCAGAAGAAAGAAACATTAAACCAATCGCTAATTTGCCTCTGAGATTTGGGAGAGCTTTTGGAGAGAACATACCTAGGCGTGCTCCAAAGGTATCACACAGACTTGGGAGATCTCCACTTGTTAAAAGTTCCAGTCAATCACTTCTAAATTTGCCACAGAGATTTGGGAAGTCACTGTCCATCAATCTGTCTCAAGATGTTCTGGATTACCTGGAATCTGAACCAGGTAATACTGTGCAAGCGTTCAAGCCATATATTAAAATGCATATTAAATCAGGTTAGCGATGATCAAATACAACCAGACTTCCTCAAGGGATATTCCCTAAGCATTTCAATATGAGTCCAATTTGCCAAAAGAAAGATTTGCAGTTCATCAAATCAAAAGGTCTCATCACAAGACCTAGTAAAAAATCTCTTTATGAAATCTTTTCTAATGAGAAGATGCCAAATAGCCAACGCTGAAAATGTTCATATGACAAGATTAGGTTTGACAACACTTTTTTAGATCAGGTTTCATTTTGAAAAGTTTAAAGCTTTGGCAAAAAAGGTTCAGAATCATTAAAATATCCCATTTCAGCACTATAAAATGACCAAACAAAACTACCTAAAAATCACTCTTCCATTTTCTAAATTTATGCAAATTAGAGTTAAAAAAAAAAAAGACAAAATTCCAAGCTGAATTGCAGCATTTTGAAAATGCTGGGTTTTTTCTCATCCGAACCTTTTTTTTTTTTCAGATTGTCTTACTGAGACAATGTTTGAGATTTTGATTTTTCGTTCCAAGTTAAGATGAAAAATTTTTTTTGACGTCTCAGAAATTTTTTCAGGATAGGAAAAATATTTCCTGCCCATTACTAAGAATAATTTAAACCAGCTCTTCAATAACAGTCCTTCTTATCATATCTGCTGCTTTATCTGAACTGTCCATTTGCCTTGGAACCAAGTTTCAGTTGGCTACTCCTGACTTGCATCTGACACATGCGTAATGTAGAAGATCAGGCCAGGAAAGATAACTGATATATCAGAAGCCAAGATTCTTTCTTATTTAATTTGTTTCCTTTAATTCCTTTCTCACTGTCTCACCTGATTATAACAGATTATGTTTTATTTGTCTGATATTTTTAGGGATATGAATTCTAACAGTTACGTTAATACTGGAATGAAATCAAGAAGACAGGAACTGAAAGACTTGGAAAAGCTGCAATGTGTTTTCAAAACTAAAGGTCATGAAAAGGAAACATGAAAACTGAAATGCAAACCTGTCTTCATGTTATGAATAATGTATTTATTCTGTACAAACCCTTGATGTATAAGGCAATGATAATTGTAGTGATTGTTGTAGTGGTTTACTTCAGTGGCAGTGTAGTATAAATTCTATTTAGTTCTGTGTGACTTATGTCCTGTTGGTTGTAAAACCTAATTTCAGAACAATGGCTGTATAATTGAAAGCATTTTAAGCAAAATTAAAAGAAGCATAGTATGAATAAAGAAGCATGGAGCATGGTACAAATAAAAAGAAGCCTACTGTGTGAATAATAAACAGAAGCAGGATCAAAACCACCGGTACCCTTTGTGTGATATGCAGCTAAAGAAAATCAAGTAAAATGTAGAGAAAGCACTTTTCCTGTTGTTTATGAGTCATGTTAGATATAAATCTGAAAGGCGACTTGTCAAGAATTTGCCACAAACAAAACCTAGCTTCTTGAACGCCCACAGAGGAATAACATCTAACCAAAGTCATATTGTAATGCAATTATCTTGGGTTTTATATCTGAGATAATGCCCTCCCTAATGTCCTACAAGATCTGCCCTGTGGGTGTCCCGATTCCTCTGTTAATGTGAACGATGTTACAGCTACCAGATACACACGCGGAAGGAGCTACTCCATTATAAGCCCATATTTCCATTTCATATTTCTTATGAAAACCATTCCCTTCTAAGTGGAATATTGTGTGTTTAGGCTTCCTCCAAAACTGAGTTTTCAGTAAGCTTTGAAGAGAAGCTGAATTTGCACCTGTTACAGGGAAGCCAAATCTAGTGGACTACCGGATCTAAGTGATTCTTTCTTCTGGCCCTCAGATGCTGCATTTCCTTGACACCAGGTCTTGCCAATGGTGGGGCTAGGCATCCCCAAAAAGCCACACCACACGTACATACACACACTATACAGCCACAGCTGACTACCAACAGACAGGAGAGCAGCACCTTTACAGTCTCCACCACATACACACCAAGACTCACATAAACATACAAATGGGCTGATACTCTTCTCACTCACAGGCTAATCAGACTGAAAGCTTGCTAGCAGATCCCCCACCCAAACACATGTAAACAGGTCCCTCCAGCAGCTGTTCCAGACCAGTGGTCTCTCCAGCAGCTGGCTCTCAGACCCTTGGTCCCTCCACTGTCCCGACCTATGGTCTCTCTGGTAGCTGGCTCCCACATCTCTTCTCCTGCTCACCAGTTAGTCCAGCTTTAAATTCATATTTGAATCACACACAGAGATGGGTCCCTTCATCAGCAGCTGTTAGATGCTCAGTCTGTTCAATAGCTGGTATCCAGACAATCAGTCTCTCCAGTTGCTAGCCGTCAGACCTGCAGGTCCCTTCGACCCTYGGTCTCGATCTCCAGTTGCTGGCACGCGGACCACTCACTCTACTCACCAGCTAGCCTGGCTTGAAATYTGCTAGCAGATCATACACACACATGCACACAGAATAGAGAGCACACTCACACAGGAAAACATTCAATTATTGAGTTTAACAAGAAGATAGGACACACTGTGATGATCAGGCACAGCGCATAGCCTGACAAAAAATACTGAGAGCAGCTTGACTGCATGCAGCCGACCTCTTTTATCCCCCCTCTTCTCCATTTTCCCATGCTTGTTCTTCCCCCATCTATCTTGATCCCTCCCTTTGACTGTCTTTGGCTCTCCCCTAAACTTCCCAAAATAAATTTAGCACTTTCCCACATCCCTTAAAACATCCCATAGTAAGTTTTATGTGATCCTACAAGCCCCCTCAAATATCCTATTGTGAGTTTGCTCTTTCCCATGAGATCCATGATAACCAGTTACAGAGCTCTGGCTGAACCTCCTCAAGGCGTTGAGTGGTTCCTTTAAGGTCCCATCAATCAGTGATCTAAGAGTTCTGCTCTTTGTTACTGTCTTGTTATCTCCTCTTCCTCGGGGTGTGGGTATCTGAGAGTTTAATTTATTACTTCTCCTGTCTCTTGTCTTAGTCTTTTATGCTGAATAACGAGTAACCAGATATCCTTACATTCCACATATCTTTAGAGGAACCTGGAAAAAACCCTGATCAAATTGATCCTTTTTATCAGATAAATTCATAGTTGGGACAGAGCCTGGGTTGCCATTCCTCTACAAAGTTAATGTGGCTACTTGAAACACAACACTATTCAACCTGTGGCTGGTGAATTTAATTCAATCCAAAGTAGTGAGGCCACAGTCCTGAGAATATCTAGTCTCTCTGCTCACTCAGACTTGAAATATCAAAGAGATAGGGATGTCTAAACAGATTATCAACCAAGAGATTGTACCTTTTGAAAGTAAGAGTCCCAAACCAATCTTTGGGCTTCCCTCTGAGTCTCAGAAAACACTTTACCTAACAAGTGCTGGTGAAACACCAGTTTTGCAGCATAACACTTGGGTACTACAATGAAGTCCATGCTGAAGGACGCTGGTCAACAAATTGTCTATGTGGGGGAAAGTCCAGGAGCCAGCCTATGAAGTAGAAGTCTTRCCATTGCCTGCCACCAGAACAGGATGTTATTCTTTCTGTAGTCAGGAAAACTGTGGGATTTTTTAGTGATTTACAGTCAAATGAACAGCAGAAGGAAATGTCCTGAACTTTGAGTTGTGTTCTGGTCCTGCAAACCTCACTGCACATCATGGGAACCAAGAGCAAACAAGATTTGTGAGAATCCCTGAGCAGCAATAGGAGCTGCTTTATTTAAAGCACATATCACCTAGCAACAGGCAAAGGGTACACATCAATTGGCATTAATGATGGGTGCTATGGGAGGAAAGCAGAAGCTCAAACATTGGCCCAGCAGCACGTACAATTAGGTTGCCCTATTATTGCAAGCTCCACAGCACAGATACAGGAGATGGCTGTTGATTTGTTTTCCCTCAGCAGAGGAAGAGCTAGGTGAAAAGTACATAAAGGAGGAATTATGCTATGCTGTGCAAAATTTCTGTTTGGTTTGAGAGCATGTGAGCCAAGAAAACAATCACTGGATAGTGCAACGGGAAGAGAAGGGGCACAACAGGCAACATACATTGCTATAGCTATCACTCACCAGATTATTTATTATCCATACACAGATATCATTCATGAATTGGGAAAAAGCAAGGAAAGGACTCAAGTAAATCAAGTGACAGACTATCGAGGCTTACCAGCATGAATTCTAGTAGGGATCAGGAGCTCCCAGCCTTTCCTGCCATACACGTAATATTTATGTCTGTTATTAAAGCCTCCATGCAAAAACAACACCAGGCTTATTTTAGATTCTGACTTAAGCTTATAGAGAGGACAGCTGACAATCTACCGATTAATTTATAAGTCCGAGGGCTCATCATGTTGTTGATTTCAATATATCATTTGGACAGATTTAGTGGATTGTAAAGAGACACTGTTGTTGTACCCTCAGAAGGAACCAAAGACTTGGGCATCTGGCATTTGAAATCTTTCAGTCTTAGATTCACTTCAACTGCTTTTGCAACTGCCTTTTGCATTTTCTTCAAAAGATGACAACTGGGCTAGCCTTGGTCATCACAGACCAGTAGAAATTTCCAAACACTAAAAAAGACATTTTAAAAATTGCCCCCTCTTGAAGAGTACCCATTAGCAGGAATTGGAAATGTTTTCATTAGTGACACCCACTAAAGTACGTCTAGCACAGATGCATGGACACCCATAGATATCCAATTCGCACTTGTGCTGCTCTCCCGATGACATAATGTGTAGAAGGGCCTCAGCTAGTGCCACTCAGATCTTTTGTAACACAGAATATGGATGAGAAAAATCTGTGCTATTAGGAAGGGAAAAAGAGGCTTAAGGTATCCTTATGTGTGTATTATCTCAAAGAACAATGAACAGTGTAAAATACATTTTTTCTTCTTTTCATACCTATACACGTGGATCCTATGAAGTGATTAGCCAGAAGTTCGGTCCTATGGCCTTACCTGGAACCATATCCAATTAAAATTTTGGTGAAAACCAGCAAAAAAAAGAGTTTCTCTTACAGATGTCATCCCAATTATCCACTTAGAGCCCTAGAGTTAAGTGGTGGAAGAAATATTCTAGATAGGCTTTCAGAAAACTCAGATATATTTGTAGGCTACCATTGTACTTATATTATAAGAAAAGTACATGGTTTCAATAGTTTTCTAAAACCAGAAGGTATTAAATGCTATTCAAGTTCATTCCATCCCTTTATGACCATCCTCCAACCTGCTGATAGTGCATAAAGCAAAAGGAAAACCAGAAGGTTGTTTCTATTGTTTGCAAGTCTTAAAAAAAAGGAGTCAGGTGACTAAGACAGACATAGGTCAGAAAAACCTTGCACAGGAAAATTCATTTTGCTACATCCCAGATTTTCAGAGGCACCCAAGTACTGCTTTGTCTCACACAGCAGCACCTCAGCAGATAATTATTTCTTTTAAGGCCCTGCTTTCAACAGGAGGTTGGACCAGATGATCTCCAGAGGACCCTTCCAATCCAGACTTTTTTGTGATTCTATGATTCTTCAAGCTTGGGAGATGCAAAGCTAAGACAAAGCTGTTACTTCACAAAGGAATCTTCATTTCTGTTTCCTTATATACCTTTACAACTTTGACCCCAAGTCCCTCACCAAGTGTAGGTCACTTGCCACAGCACAAGGTTTCCTAGTCAATAGCAGTAATGGTGCAGGTAGACAGGAGCCTTTAACTGTTCCCATCTTCTGGAACTTGTTGACCACTTAGCTCTTTCCCCCTATTTTGTCATATTTAGGACACGTGTTCTGGGTTTGAAGCTTTTGCGCTTAATATATTTATCTCATCTCTGATGCTCATAACAATTGACTTCTACCACACCTATCAATTACCATGTTCATTGTCCTTAGTATGACATCCAGCTRCTTTGTCTCTTGCAACACATTGAAAATCATAGGCACAAGCCAGAAAACAAATAGACGTCAGTTTATGGTTCAGCAAACAGAGCTGAAAGCAAAGCATGTATCAGAAACTTCCCTCTTTCACTTCTCAGAATTCCTGCAATTCAGATGGACCCAGAGTGTTGATCTGACATATATAGCTAGAGGCAGCCAATAACCAAATAAGGAATATTTTCAATCCTTTCAACTACAGCTTCACATTCTACCTATTGCAAAACATTTATTCTCCTTTCTCCTCACACATATTTGATACCTCAGCCATAATGAAAGAAATGGTTAAATATTAGAAACAGGAGCTAAACTTCACATGCTGCATACCGTAGCACAGATGCACAGACATGCACAATGCAATACATATATTGTAGGGCACATTAAGTCATTGTATCTGTCTTTGCATTTGTGCATATACTGGTAACAAGTGATAGATGAGCAGTGGTTCAAAACCAGAGGCAACTATTAGGCATATCCTAACTCAAAACTCTGCTTGGGTTTTGACCCTTAGTTCCTAAAGCCACCCTGCTTCACATCAAAGAAAACATATTAAATTACTTTGCCTCACTGAGATTCAAAGTATACAATAGGTCATCTTATATCTCTGAGGAGCTTTATACTAAATTTTTCCATTGAAAACAAATAGATTTACAATTTGTGGAGATGTTGAACAGAGCCAGTAAGGTCTGATGAGCTCCATGTGCTGATCATTCCCAGCAGGGCTTAGCTGGCCCATTTGCATGAATTAGTGAAGAAGAACAGAGAGGAACTTTTTGAAATCAGCTGCTTCACTTAGCTGCTCAACTCTTTGGGTACATAAAATACATCTGCAACTTGGGGTAATAAAAGTGTTTAGAATTAACTATATTATATGACCAATATGAAGAATTTTATTTGTAAAAGAATGGAGACAAACTTTCTTTGAATCCTGCTGTTGAAGAGAGAGGCTCAAGGAAAAAATAAAAGTGTATCTTGGGTGCTGAGCTTGTCTTTGAGTGTGGTTACCTTTTTGACAAAGTACTTACTTGCCCTTAGAGACCAACATCAATTCTGAGAGCTGCAAGTTTGCCTCTCCCTCACGAGGCATTTCAGATGAAATGGTACAGCCTAATTCAGCAGCTAATTTCTTTTGGCAGCTATGAAAGAAAAGTCAGAAGTTTAATTTAGATGCTTGTGAAAAAATTAAATACCAGTGAAGGTACACCGGGGTACCTATAGTGTAGTTACACTGGGATCACATATGGCTTATGAAGTCTTGAAATAAGGAAGTGTGAACACAAGTGATTCTGAATTGCTCTTGAACTAGAAGTGTCAGTTTTGTGTGGAAAGAGCAGGGAAGGGGAAAAGAGCAAACGGTCGTCAGAAGGTACTTCCCGTGCCAGCTCGGCTCAGCATACCACCGTATGCTTCTCGAAGTTCCATATTTCAAGACATTTCCTAACAAATGTATTCTTGCACATATTTATGCTGCATATGAATTTATGAATCCCAAGGGGTGGCCTGGAGGATTGCAGAGCCCACTCCTGCCTCAAATTTATAACTAGTGATAAATTCTTTCTGGGTCTTATTTCCCTCTCGTGCTAAGTGCAGATGGTGCACAGTTTGGCACTGGCACAACAGCAGCGCAGGCTGTGCCTGTGCAGTGGTGGTTTTCCTAGTTACCCCAGAAATCACAGAGATTAGGATATGGTAACTTGGGCTGACTGTGAAAAGGCGCACATAGGAGAAAGTTTGAAGGTAATGTATAAAGTAATCGCTTTTTTCCCCCCTGTTTTCCAACATATAACAGCAAAATATTCCCATCTCGTTAGTGTTATCTTGACAGTGAATAATCTATTCTTGTTTTGTATCATACTGTTCTCTTAAATCACTATTGCATTATATGCTCTCACACGTCTGCTACAAAATTTCTTGTTCAGATCCTCACCAGCTAACAAGCACTAGAGACGCCACTGTGCATGCATGTATACCTATTCTGTCTCTGTATACTTGATTGTCAGAAAAGGTGATAAGCAGCAGCAGCAGCTCACTTTGGCCTTAACTGAAACTACACAACCCCCTATAAGCCTGTATTTGATAGCATTATTCATACAAGGGATACATGGTAACCTTTAAACTGTATAGGATCTTTGTAAAATATAAATTGGCATTGTGGTCTGATCTTGCCCTCAGTCTGGGACAAATCTAAAGTAACTCCACTGGAATCAATGTATTTATTGATTGATTGACATGACATGGAATCTGAGTGCAATTTAACTTATAAATAAACAAGTTAAAGAATCACTGAAGGTGTGAAGAAGCTGCCATGTGCAATTATGGAACGTTTTTCATGTCAACAGGCCAAAAGTGGGGCACAGACCCTTGAACTGTTACCTTCGTGGCTAGAAAAGCAATGATCCTTACCTGTTTCTTCTAACATGCAAGTCACATCTTCATATTCCGAGTTATGAGGTAAAAATAAGAAAATTGTATGTAATTACTTTGACAATCTAAATAGTCAACTGCTGTACTCAAAAGAAAGATATACGTAAGTACATTGTATACAGAAAACCTGGCTCGGAGATACAAAATTTTACATTTGTTCTCTAAAGTAAAAGCAAGACATTTGGGATTATCGAAATGCAATGCAAGTCTTTAAAATTCCCGTCGTTGCAAGACTGCAAAACTGGCCTGTGGCCACGAGAGGGCAGAAAGAACATTCCTTGTAAAGCTTGATTTTGGGGAGGATCATGTATTCCCTTACAGAACCTGGGCTGTAAATTGCCATAAGAAGCTGCTGGAGGAGTTAGGAAAATGCAAACTACACAGTTAGCTTTACAAAAGCTATCCCATGAACCTTCAATGTTAACAAAGTCTGGTCATATTCAACTTCCCATTTTTAAATAACTATTCCTAGAACAACTAAATTAAAAAAATAAATAATCACAATGGCATTTGACGTAAAGCCTGAAAAGAGCATTTCTTGAAGTGTGTATTAAGCTGTATATCAATGCTTTCTAACTTTTGCCTTTTAGCACCGGCTTAAGGATAAGAATATGTATCATTTCTCCCTTCAATAAACAGCTTTTTGGCTCTTTTTGGATCTGAATGCATGTGTAGATCTCACAACATCATGGCTATCAAAATCAGTGAGAAGTCCAGAGAATGACATCTCAGTCCTCTTCACTGAAATGCTCACATCCCTCTATTTTCTCCACCACAATTAGGGGAAAAATATGAATTAGAGAAATTACTTTTCTCCCTATTTAGCTGAGCAGGCCTCACCTTTTCTACCTTTTCACCTACACCACCATGTAGGTAACAGAAACACAGCTTTTGTCAGTTAGAAATGATCCATCTATTTTCTGTTTCCACCGGCTACATCACATTACACCACCTGAAGCAAATTCAGTTTCAGCATCTTTTCTGCATTAGTCAATGGGAGGGTTAAAAGAGCTCTCACCTGAGATCATACATCTACCAGAGTCAAACACAAATGACTATTTTGTCTGTCTGTCAGAGCTATCAAGTGACTTTATTCCCTGGAAGCTGAATATTTTGCTTAAGAAGGCAGATTATGCTTCCAATTCAAGAGGTGCCTTGTTGCAAGGCTCCTTCCTCTCTTTGCCCCAGAAAAAGGGATAGTTTTCGTTATCCCACTTTCCACATAACTGCCACAGCATGGGGACACATTTGGCAGCCCTTGATTATGGGATTGTAGGAGCAAGCAGTCAAGAGGCCACTGGCGTAAGAGAGGAAAACTGTGGGCAAGCTCTGAAGAAAAGCTATAAAGAGGTAGAAATGGAAGGACTACATGGGGAACTCACTGCAGAACATCTTTAATATGCTTGAGCAGATAGCTTAGTAAAGTTGGCAGGCTTGTAATTGTCATTTTTAGGATTGGGTTGAGGTCACCTTTTCTTAGGTCTCCTGAATACCCTGGAAAGAATCCTTAAATGATCATGCTTCTTAATGCCACCTCATTTCTGCTTTTGCCTTCTGACTTCCACAGCATTTTAGAAGTAGAACTGGCTGTGAAAAGCTTATTCTCTATATTCTTCATGACACAAGATGGGACCAAAAGCACAAGAGTGTTTGAAAAGCCTTTAAAACACACATACACAAGTCTATGGGCCCTGATGGCATGAGTACTGAGGGACCTGGCTGATAACACCTCAAGACCACTCTAAACCCTGAGCAATCATGGCAACTGGGAGAGGTGTCTGAGGACTGRAAGAAAGCAAATGCCATTTGTATCTTCAAAAAGGGCAGGAAGGAGGCTACAGGCTGGTCAGCCTCATCTCCATCCCTGGGAAGGTGATGGAACAACTCATCCTGGAAACCACTTCCAGGCACATGAAGGACAAGAAGGTGATTGGGAGTAGTCAGCATGGATTCACCAAGGGGAAGTCATGCTTGACCAACCTGATGATGTTCTACAATGAAATGACTAACTTGGTAGACAAGAGGATAGCAATGGATATTGTCTACCTTGACTTCAGTAAGGTTTTTGACACTGTTCCCCATAAAATCCTTATAGAGAAGCTGATGAATTATGGTCTGGATGAGGAGACTAAAAACTGGCTGAAAGGCTGGGCCCAGAGGGTGATGATCAGTGGTACAAAGTCTAGGTGGAGGCCAGTAATGAGCAATGTACCCCAGGGGTCAATACTGGGGCCAGTCCTGTTCAGTGTCTTCAGTAATGATCTGGATGATGGGACAGAGTGGGTTCTAAGCAAGTTTGCTGATGATACAAAATGGGAGGAGTGGCTGATACACCAGAGGGTCATGATGCCATCCAAAGGGACCTCAAAAGGCTGGAGAAATGGATTGACAGGAAACTCATGCAGTTCAGCAAAGGGAAGTGCAAAGTCTTGCATGTGGGGAGGAACAACCCCAGCACCAGCACGTGCTGGGGGCTGACTGGCTGGAAAGCAGCTTTGCAGAAGAGGACCTGGGGGTCCTGGTGGACACCAAGTTGGACATGAGCCAACAACATGCCCTCACCGCAAAGAAGGCCAATGGTATCCTGTACTGTATGAGGAGGATTGTGCCAGCAGGTTGAGGGAAGTGATCCTTCCCCTACTCAGCACTGGTGAGGCCACACCTGGAGTACTGTGTCCAGTTCTAGGCTGCCCAGTACAAAGGAGAGATGGACATACTGGACAGAGTCCAGTGAAAGGCCACTAAGACGATGAAGGGTCTGGAACATCTCTCATATGATGAAAGGCTGAGAGAGCTGGGACTGTTCAGCCTACAGAAGAAAAGGCTCAGAGGGGATCTCATCAATGTGTACCAATATCTGGTGCAAAGAAGATGGAGCCTGGCTCTTTTCAGTGGTGCCCAGTGACAGGACCAGAGGCAGTAGGCACCAACTGAAACACAGGAGGGTCCGCCTGAACATAAGGAAATGCTTTTAACTGTGAAGGTGACTGAGCACTGACATAGGTTGCCCAGAGAGGCTGTGAAGTTTCCCTCCTTGGAAACATGCTCCTAGGCAGCCTGCTTTAGGTGGGCCTGCCTGAGCAGGGGTTGGACCRGATGACCTCCAGAGGTCCCTTCCAACCTCAACCATTCTGTGATTCCGTGATTTTGTGGTATCCATCTTTCCCTGACCCCTTTGTCACATCAGCACAAACAGCTGCTGTAGGGAGCTATACAGAGAGGTATCAGGGACCTTAGTCCTCCCAATTAGTTGTTTCCCAAAGAAACTCACTAACCTGGAGATACAGGTGGCAGAGGTACATCCAACTTAGGTACTGACAGATTTACCTGTGGGGTGACCTCTTCTGTGTGAYGATTTAGAGGGTAGAAATGATGTCCTAAGCCTTTTTCCTCCAGTCAGCACACCCTCTATAATAACAACTAAGGCAGGTCATTCCCATAGCATCTTAAAACCACAACTCTAAATCTTCCACAGTATTTTTTTGGAAGGAAATAACAGAGTTTTTCAACAGCTGAGTAATTAATGAAATGAAGGAAAAGATTCTGCTGAGCCTTTCCATACATTCAGCTCTAGACTAAGATGAAGCATGAAAAAGAAACACTGACAATATTTTTTTTTTTCAGAATATATTAAACTTCTGAACTCTGGGAATTACTGATACAGCTATATCACTTGTACGTGGCACAAACATTAAAGTGTAGTTCACTTTAATGTGATGGCCAAGCCATCCATGTTAAAAACAAACCAGTGGTCCAAAATCATAATAAACCAATTACCAGCTCCACTGGATAATAATAACATGACAGTGCATTTAATAGGTATTCAGAAAAGCTATTTATGTATTATCACTTGCCAAAAGACTTGCTTCCAGCTTTATTCACACTGCTTTTCCAAGAAAAGTAGGACCTCCAGCTAATTTTGCCCTGTCTGGTGAAAGAAACAACAGAACAAAAACACTCTTTTCAAACGCATACATTTATTTTGACGCCAATTCAACTCAAACAAAAACCACATTGAGAGAAAAGACAAGGTCAGCAGAAGAAAGTAAAACAGATCAAAATCTATCACCATGTCTGTCAAACACAGGAAGGCAGAAACATCCATCAAGCCAACTAACCAGAATCCAAGCTCCACCAGAGGCCAGGTCCAACTGTTTCGAAGGATGGTGTGAAAATCCCACACAAGACGTAAGCAAAGAATATTGACATCTCTGAGAATGGGAGTAAGAAGTGGCAATTCACAGAAGTCCTGCTGCTGTGCTGCCTGCCTTATTTGAAATGTTCTAGGCTCAGCCAATTTGTCAAGAATTGAGACACCCACATGACTTCACTCAATTCTTCCCAATCGAATCTTCTGGAACGAACTGGCTTTTGGCTTGGCTTGTGGCTATATTTACCGCTTTATTCAGGAGAGGTAAAATGGCCCATCACCTACTTGTGTCTTGGATCCCAGCTTCCAAGTGTGTTCTAACATCCTTCGCACTCACGCACTAGGTAACCATCTGCTGACATCACCAGCTGCCTTATTCTGTGTATCACCCCAAAAGATCCCCAACACCCTCTCACTGTGATGTCAAGTACTACCAGAACACAGGCCAAAGCATACTCACAGTGCACTGCACTGAATGAGAAGGTAGGCTTAGCTCATAGATCTGCTCTGCACAGTTTCCTGTGTCTTCTGAAGACAGACAGACAATAAAGCTTGGGAGGAGAGGGGCTACTCCCCAGATACTGTCTCCTGCTTTGGAATAATATCTCTTTGGGGTTTTGTAAACACAATATTTGAAAGGTTGTTACATTTAGAAATTAAGTTTTACTTAGGTATCATTCTTCAGGACATAAATGTATTGTTTTCCTGTACCTTGCTGCCTTCCCCCACTAGAAGCTTTTCCTCATCAAAAGGCTCATAGTGAGATAATTCATTCTCTTAGCTGTGGATTTCTGAAAGTACTGGGGCTGAAATGTGAACGATCATGTTTCCTGCTTTGGAGAGACATCATCCTGGAAACTAGTGATTTCCTTTGTGGGTGATTTCACCTGGATCAATAAGGACTTGGGACTTTGGTCCTGCCAGCACCTGGCTCCACCTGACTTCATCATCTTTCTCCTACTGTTATCCTCTCCTATCTATTGCCAGCCCTCTAGCCTGAGTGGCCTCACTGAGCTATAACCCCCTTGGCTTCTTCTGCCAAGGAATTGGGCCAGTTTGCCAGGGAACAGAACTGGACAGACAGTAGGTGTCCTTCTGCACGCATTGGACTATGTCCGGAGAGTGTTGTTCATAGGGATGCCTTGACCCTTGGTCTGGATCCTGCTGCTAAGAGTAGGTGTCAAGGGCTGGGAACTTGAGGTTCCCAAGCCAGCCACCTGGAAATGCTGTGCAATGAACTATGTTTCTGGAGCTGAAGGCAGGTTTTAGGATTTGTGTGGTAGCTTTGGACTAGTGCAGCTGCAGGGACATGGGACGTATATGTTCAGAACCGTTTTGATGAGGGGGTATGGACTGCTACCTATCAGTGGGTCTAGTGTTGGTATGATGGGTAAGACTGCAGATGGGTGTAAGTCTGTATGTACATTGTGGATTTGGAGCTGAATGCAGTTAGATCACGATCGGGTGCTATGGATGATGGTTGAAATGCCAGGAGACTGATGAAATAAAACTGGTGGCGTAGATCCCTGCCTCAGTGGGCAGTTGCTGTCGTGGAGCTGCAAAGAGAAGCTGTGAATTGTGGCACCTCCCTGTGTGTGCAACAGGCAGGGGCAAAAAAAGCTACTAGTCATAGGCCCCACCTGTAACTCTGGCAGCCAGAAATACATTTCCCAGAACGGTTAATCAAGCTGGATAGAGAGGAAATTCTGCTAGRGTCTGAACAGCGTGGACTCAAAACTGCGTTACGTTACAGAACCACAGCAGTCCTGCTGGAAGGAAAGTCTAGCTTCTGTTTCTTGCCCACTTGCAGATTGCGAATCAACAACTCTGAACATTTTTCTCTTTGCAAGCCAGTAGTACTTGAATCTGAGTCATCAATATAAGATTCCCATAGTGCTCATGTAGATACCATAGCAGACCACCCAACACTCTAGAAACTGCCAGCATGACAGAATTCATTTGAATTTTTTCACTTGAACATGCTACATCAGCTTCTTTTCTTGCAATACATATGGTCCAAACCCCCAGACATCCTAGAAGAATAACATATTTCAAATATTTTAAAATTAGTTTCCTATTTTAATAAGGCAAAGCAAAATCTTTTGCATTTCACTGACATATGCCTGAGAAGTAGAGAGCTTGATCAAAATACCCTTTTTGTCAAAGCTTTGCCAAAGTCAGGATAGCAAACATGTACCAGTGAGATGAATGTATATTGCTCCTTTCTCCTTGAGACTCTCCTCAGACTCCTCTTGCCATTGTAAGATCCATACCCAAAAGCTATCAGAYCATTAAGTGCAGAGCAATGCAGAAGTGGCTTAAAGGTACAACTCAAAATGTAAGGAGGTAAAACAAAGGCCTCTCAGCCTTCTCCATGTGATGAGCCATTAGTTTTTAGTCAAAAGGAGCCTCGTCACAGCTTGTGAAGAGCAGAGCGAATTCAGTGCTTCCCTTTGTACCTGTGAACTTCTACTAAACATTATTACACGCCCCTACTGGGCTTGTCATAGAGCAAACAGGCTCCTGAGGGCTTCCTCAGGAAAACCAAGGATTCTCGCAGAAGAAGCAGGGCACAGATACAAGGGAATGCTCTGCTGGCTTCTGGTGGAGGGGGAGGAAGCACTAGTGCTTCTTCATCTAAGAAGTTGCTGGTGTTTTTTGAGAGAGGACTCTCGATGCTGTGAACCAGAGCTTCACTGGGTAGAAAGTACAAGTCCTGGTGCTTTTCTCTTGCACAACAGAGCAGCTTAGAACAGAGGCAACTTAGAATCATAGAATCATAGAATCATTAAGGTTGGAAAGGACCTTTAAGATCATCAAGTCCAATCGTCAACCCAACACCTCCATGCCCACTAAACCATGTCCCTAAGTGCCACATCTACATGTCTTTTAAATACCTCTAGGGATGGTGACTCAGCCACTTCYCTGGGCATCCTGTTCCAATGCTTGATAACCCTTTCGGTGAAGAAATTTTTCCTAATGTCCAGCCTAAACCTCCCCTGGCGCAACTTGAGGCCATTTCCTCTCGTCCTATCGCTAGCTGCTTGGCAGAAGAGACCGACACCACCTCGCTAYAACCTCCTTTCAGGTAGTTGTAGAGGGCGGTAAGGTCTCCCCTCAGCCTCCTCTTCTCCAGATTAAACAACCCCAGTTCCCTCAGCCGCTCCTCATMAGACTTGTTCTCCGGACCCTTCACCAGCTTYGTTGCCCTTCTCTGGACACGCTCCAGCACCCCAATGTCCTTCTTGTAGTGAGGGGCCCAAAACTGAACACAGTACTCGAGGTGCGGCCTCACCAGTGCCGAGTACAGGGGGACAATCACTTCCCTACTCCTGCTGGCCACACTATTCCTGATACAGGCCAGGATGCCATTGGCCTTCTTGGCCACCTGGGCACACTGCCGGCTCATGTTCAGCCGGCTGTCAACCAGCACCCCCAGGTCCTTTTCCGCCAGGCAGCTTTCCAGCCACTCTTCCCCCAGCCTGTAGCGTTGCATGGGGTTGTTGTGGCTGAAGTGCAGGGCCCGGCACTTGGCCTTGTTGAACCTCATACAATTGGCCTCAGCCCATCAATCCAGCCTGTCCAGATCCCTCTGCAGAGCCTTCCTACCCTCAAGCAGATCAACACTCCCGCCCAGTTTGGTGTCGTCTGCAAACTTACTGAGGGAGCACTCAATCCCCTCATCCAGATCATTGATAAAGACATTGAACAAGACCGGCCCCAAAACTGAGCCCTGGGGCACACCGCTTGTGACCAGCCGCCAACTGGATTTAACTCCATTCACCACAACTCTCTGGGCCCGGCTGTCCAGCCAGTTTTTTACCCAGCGAAGAGTACACCTGTCTAGGCCATGAGCCGCCACCTTCTCTAGGAGAATGCTGTGGGAGACAGTGTCGAAGGCTTTACTAAAGTCTGGGTAGGCCACATCCACAGCCTTTCCCTCATCCACTAGGTGGGTCACCTGGTCATAGAAGGAGATCAGGTTGGTCAAGCAGGACCTGCCTTTCATGAACCCGTGCTGGCTGGGCCTGATCCCCYGGTTGTCCSGCACATGSCTTGTGAGCRCCCTCAAGAAGACCTGCTCCATAATCTTCCCTGGTACTGAGGTCAGGCTGACAGGCCTGTAGTTCCCCGGATCCACCTTCCGGTCCTTCTTGTAGATGGGCGTCACATTGGCAAGCCTCCAGTCGTCTGGGACCTCCCCCGTTAACCAGGACTGCTGATAAATGATGGAGAGTGGCTTGGCAAGCTCCTCCGCCAGCTCTCTCAGCACTCTTGGGTGGATCCCATCCGGCCCCATAGACTTGTGAGTGTCCAGGTGGCATAGCTTAACTGCTTCCTCTTGGATTATGGGGGGTTTATTCTGCTCTCCATCCCCATCTTCCAGCTCAGGGGGCTGAATACCCTGAGGATGACTGGTCTGACTATTAAAGACTGAGGCAAAGATGACATTAAGTACCTCAGCCTTTTCCTCATCCTTGGTGGCAATGTTCCCCTCCCCGCCTCCAATAAGGATGGAGGTTCTCCTTGGCTCTCTTTTTGTTGTTMATATATTTGTAAAAACATTTTTTGTTGTCTCTAACGATAGCGGCCAGATTGCGTTCTAGCTGGGCTTTTGCCTTTCTGATTTYCTCTCTGCATGACCTAAMRAGATCCCTGTACTCTTCTTGAGTTGCCTGCCCCTTCTTCCACAAGTGGTAAACTCTCCTTTTTTTCCTGAGTCCCAGCAAGAGCTCCCCGTTCAGCCAGGCCGGTTGTCTTCCTTGCCAGTTCTTCTTTCGGTACATGGGGACAGCCTGCTCCTGCGCCTTTAAGACTTCCTTCTTGAAGAACGTCCAGCCTTCCTGGACCCCTTTGCCCTTCAGGACTGTCTCCCAGGGGGCTCTCTCAACCAGTGTCCTGAACAGGCCACTGTCTGCCCTCCGGAAGTTCATGGTAGTGGTTTTGCTGACCCCCCTCCTTACTTCACCAAGAATTGAGAATTCTATCATTTCATGGTCACTAAGCCCAAGATGGCCTCCGACCACCACATCTCCCACCAGTCCTTCTCTGTTTGTAAACAGCAGGTCAAGCAAGGCACCTCCCCTGGTAGGCTCCCTCACCAGCTGTGTCAGGAAGTTGTCTTCCACACACTCCAGGAACCTCCTAGACTGTTTCCTCTCTGCTGTGTTGTATTTCCAGCAGACAAGTAAGTTGAAGTCCCCCATGAGAACAAGGGCTAGCGATTGTGAGACTTCTGCCAGCCGCTTGAAGAATGCTTCATCCGCCTCTTAATCCTGGTTAGGTGGTCTATAACAGACTCCCAGCAGGATATCTGCCTTGTTGGCCTTCCCCCTCATCCTTACCCATAAGCACTCGACCTTATCATCATCACAATCATTGAGCTCTAGACAATCGAAACACTCCCTAACATACAGAGCCATCCCACTGCCTCTCCTTCCTTGCCTGTCCCTTCTGAAGAGCTTATAGCCATCCATTGCAGCACTCCAGTCATGAGAGTCAYCCCACCATGTTTCTGTGATGGCGACTAAGTCATAGCTATCCTGCTGCACAATGGCTTCCAGCTCCTCCTGTTTGCTGCCCATGCTGCGTGCATTGGTGTAGATGCACTTGTTCAGATATAAATGACTGCATGGCGCTCTAGAGAGCAGAGGGGTTTATACCGACCTAATATAGCACCTCTCCTCACAAAGAGCTAACCAACCAGTGTTGAAATACAACCTCACTCAAGGGAAAGGAGGACTAAAGCATTTCCCCTTGGCACAGAGGTAGAAAGACAAAAATCATGGCAATTAAGGAAAAAATTATTTTCTATGAAAAGTATCATGGGTCTAATATCATCCTTTGCAGAGTGGGACTGGAACTTTACAGTGAATCCAAATTCACCGAGTGAGACTTTCACAAGTGAGACTTTCTGAGTGCAAGTCCAAACTTTCTTCTCCCATTACTTGAAAGTTTATTTCTAGCTTCTGTTCATCAGTAATACAGAACAATAGTATCACACCTCTTTAATCTGCCTCTTTTTTTTGTTTTATTTTGTAACCTGGTACAAATAACCAGTAGCAGCAGTAAAAGCAACCATTGTTTCCTGTTGACACTTGCCAGAATTAGGCAGAACTCATCTATGTTTCCTCCTTAGCATCCAGATGCACTAACAAAACCTTTGATATTTGGTATTTTATCTCTGTATCTTCCCCTAGAAGCTCAAATACAAAACATGATGCTGCTGCATGACCTGCCCCACTACTATAGAGAAATTGAGGGAACTGAAATCCTATCAAGAACCTTTGAGTCCAATGAGGTACTAACTCCACTTCAAATTCCTTCTCGTTCAGCTGTCTCACAAGACAAGTAAGAACAGAACTCGTAAAGGTAAATGATTCCATTAAAAGTATTTGATATCCATTTGCTGTTACCGAAAGTATTTTCTAATGGTTATGTTTTTCTGGCAAGACACAATTTTTCTTTTTGCTTTAATGAAACAAATGTTTTCTACTTTGTGCAATAGTCTGCCAGTTCCCTGGGAAATATGTTGATTACACCTGAAAAGAGGACTGCTAAAATACGTTATACTGTGGCTTTAGGGCTCAAAATCTCCTGAAATAACTTTCATAAAGAATAAAAATAACATGTATATTGTATTTCTAATTTGCAAAAAATGAGCATATTTCACAAACCGATCACCAACATTTATCATGTTATTCTTTGATCTACTCCTGTTTTGAACCTTTTCTTTTTTTCCTAGATTACACGTTGACCTAGAATTACTGAGATAAACTTTAAAATTAAAATTTAAAATTACAGGAGGCCTGCATTTTGCTTTTGTAGTCATCGATGTGTAATCAGGAAGTTTCAGGAATCAGTGCATTTTTACTATATTTTACAGGCCCAATTATACCRTTAGCTAGGGGGCAGGATATGGCAGAATTCCTACAGTTTTTAAAGTTCTGGAAAGCTGAACCTCCATGTTGCTCAGTACTCATAACAAAGTTTTTTTTAATCTAAATTTCTATTTTTTACATACATAACAGATTCCAGAATGAGCCTTGAGTCCGCCAGTGTTCTTTCACATGAGATTTTATTTCTTTTGTTAGAAAAATCAATTCTTAGTTTCCATCTTACTGACAGCCTTCTGGTTTACTACTACTGCTAACTTCTTCCATTATTTGTAATGTCTCATATCCAACATCTGAATTCCAGTCAAAKTTTTTTGATATTATTGGATTATCACACTTGTCAAACTGTGTCTTGATGCCTCCCACTTATGTATCTTCCCTGAGGCAAGTTTTTGTTGTATTCCTTGCATTACAGGAATTTGGGTGAATTTCCATCTGAACTGTTTTAACTATTGACAGACTTGAAAGTTTACTGAATTACAAGCCTGATCTAAATTTTAGTGAATGTACAGGAAAGATTCATGTTGGCTACACAGGATACCCAGCAAAAGGAAAAATTAAGCTCAGAATGGGCTGTGATGTCAGGATCTGAACACACCAGCAAAGCATCTTTCAGATGACAACTATGTTAGACCCAATTCTGAAACACAAACAAGAAATAAGCATGGCCAGGTCATAACATCTCTATTCTCTGTGAACAGGAAAAGCTGTATTGTAATACAGGCAGTAAACTACATTTTTCTGCTAACGTAAACACACACTCACAAGAACTCACCAATTTATACCTGAAAAGAAGGTGGCTGCGTGTTTTACAACATCATGCATGTTTTTAAAATGGTGCATTTTTTTCTAGTCACATAATTACAAGCAAATAAATAAATAGAACACAGTTGTTCTCAGCTTTTAAAAATACCGCATCCATTAATTTTATTACATTATCATCTTGGACTAGAGTATGTGTTACTAATATTTGCATTGATAAACAGTGCCCGTGAATAACCAGAGGCATGTATGTGTATTTGTATAATGCTAGGTTATATAGATACAAAGAAGGTACCCTAAGGATTTTACCCTATGATCAGATAGTCAGATTCAGCATTGATATACTAAGATGATGTGTATAGTTATTTATATGTTTATTGGGGAAGAGTTAATTAAAAAAAAGTTCAGCCATTCCCACCCCCAAAAAAATTCACTGAATTCCAAATCAGTATGTTGCTCAGTGACTACGTCTACGTTGGCAAGTATTGTGGACTACAGGAGAAGATGTGTAGAGTGAAACAGTTGGTGCTGAGGATCTGAGGTCCAGAAAAAATGCATTTCAGGTGCTCTTTACTTTGTATTACCTCTAGTGTGATTCCAGGGACTGAGGGTCTATTTGTGGCTGTGGTGCCCTCCTGATGCATTCCAGGAGCACATCTTCCAGTTAATTTCATCCAGAAGGAACACAGTTCATGTACTCCAAGACCAGGGCACTGCAAAATAGAGATGATTGGGAGATTCATGTCAAAAGTGCACTCCTGATCCAAATTAAAATGCCAGTGTGAATGCACCCTATGTGAACTCATACAGAGGCAGGTCCTAATCCTATCCCTCTAAGAACTCTTTTTCCACAGACCTTCTGGAAGCTGTTGACAACACACCCCCTCAGATGTGTTGGCTTCATGCACTGATCAAATCAGTTACTGGAGCCCTTCACAAGCACACAATCTGAGACACTGTATTCATACACTCTGGTTCGAGCTCCCCACAACAAAAAAAAATTGAAGGGAAAAATATAACTTTTAAAAATAAAGGAGGCACTAGCAAACTAACGTTCTGATCCCAGAATGTTAGTTGGTTTTTTGGTTTTTTTTTTTTTGGTCAGAACAAAAAAGCCAGAAAGCTGAAAGTTGGCTGTCAGAATTCAGAATAAATCTACAATTGTGGAAGTTAGAAATGGTAATAGTCTCTATTAAATCGTTGACTATATTGCTGAGACTCTTAAGGATTGTTCATGATACACTGTTTAAAACTTTGTTCACTSTAGCCCTCATTTGATATTCTCTGGGCAGAGACATTTTTTTCTGTGTCCTTGAGGTCTCCAATATCACTGGATCAATATCAGCTATAAATGTTTCTTTGTGAGAAGGAGACCTGGAAACATTTTAAGCTTAACAAAGTCYTGTTTGGGCTGAACAGATGATCAGACCTTTGTGTGCAATGCTTCTCTTTTCTGTCTAAGATAAAGTGGTTGTTCTGCAACTTAGTAACCTATAGATAGCAGTCAATAGGAATGATTTATTAATGTTTCCAGTGAGAGTTGGCTTAATGAATACAAACACCACAGCCATGCAGGTGACTTGGCATCTGCCTGCCTACTTTCAGAAAGGGGAAACGAGGCTTTAGACAGAACTTAAGAAATGGATGCTTGAGTTCTTTCAGAAACTTAAAAACAGAAAAGCTTTCTGATAATCTACGGCACATCGGATTCTTATTTTGGTTCATCGTACAATACAAACATATTGCCCTTTGCACCCTGGCAAAATGGATAAAGGAACAGCATCAGGCAGCAGCAGAGTGCTGCTGAACCACACAGAAGGAACTACATGATAGGAGAGCACTGCACTGCCAAGAAACCAGAGAGAACAAAATGTAACACAGCAGCACTGTCTGTGTCTTGTAGATCATGATCTCTCCCATAGATTGCCCTAAGATCTGTTTAGATATCTAGGACTCTGCCACAGTTTGAGTCTAAATGTACTCTGAGAAGAAGTTTTTGTAGCCATTATTTTTTCTTCCTTAAAAGCCTATACTCATAACGAAGGCCAGGATTGTAATCATTGAAATGCTCATAGCCACATAATAACGAGCCTATCTCCCCTCACATTTTAGGAGATGTGGGCTCAGGGATATTATTCTACCTTTGAATCAATGTAAGACAAAGTTAGAATTAGGGGAACCTTACACCTGAAAAACACCATAAGCCTGAATCTAGCTAGTACCTCCAGAGTGGCACTTTTTCCCAGCATAGCTTAATAAAAAACACCCTCTCCCTCCACCTCCAAAGTAATGATCAACACTAGCAAAGATTAATAACATCTCTGCTTAAACAAGGATTTCTTTAGCTGATACACCTCAGCCCATCAGGAATCACACATCCAGAAACCTAGAGCAACACCATACTTTGGAGCACAGGGCAGAGAAACCCAAGGTAATTGGGAGCGAGTTGGAATATCTGCATGATTCACCACAGCCTGTGCTGTGACAGCAGTGCAGTGGCTATACCACAGTCAACAAAGGCACCCCTACTGGTCTGCAGCCATGTCCAGCTGTTTCACTCATCAGTAAAGAAACACCCAATATCAGAAAAAGATGGTAGTACAGATGAGGTCTAGCTAAAGCAAGAATTGGGGCCACTCAGTGATGGAAGGGCTGACAACAAACACAGACATGGCTGCTCGTTCCCAACCCATTCACCTAAACATCACTCTCTCTGGTTTTGTATGAATGGAGACCAGTAAAACATCCCGAGGGTGACCATTCCCATCACATACCACAACAGTTCATTACTTCCTTGATAAGGTTTTCAGAAAATCCTGGACAACTAAGTCAAATTTAAATCACTCACTTTGGCTCTTATAGAATCATAGAATCATAGAATATCTCAAGTTGGAAGGGACCCATAAGGATCATCGAGTCCATCTCCCTGCTCCTCGCAGGACTTATCTCCTTAGTAAGACGACGGTTGGCTGTGCATGTGTTCTTCTGACTGGAAAACTGCTGCCACCCAAAAGAAAAGGAAGCTTTAAATTTTAAGTGAGTTTGGTGTCCATCTTTACAACACTGTAAACCAAAACTATGTGAGGTGAACATGTGTATAAACACATTGAACTGCTTGATTTCAAATGACACAGGTGTATGGAAATGTACTGAATATTCTCAGCCACTAGCACATCCATGTGAAGTGCCTGACACAGCTTGCATTCAGTGTGAATTACAGCTACTAAACAGTAAATTTCTCACCTCTCTAGAGATGGAAAGGGGAGGTTCTCAAAGGCACAAATAACAAATCTGAAATCAGTGGGAATTAGATGCTAAAGCTTCCATCTGTGCCATTGCATATATTTGCTGTCCATATGCCGCTTACGTAGTACTGAAGGGACAGTGCAGGTATCTACGTGCTGGCAGCTGAGACTCGATTATGCTGCGAGATGTACATGCTGCACGTATCTATCAGCTTCTTTCTTCCTCTCACTGATCAAAACATAATAGTCCTGATTCAACCTTCATTAAACAATTGCGAATCACCGTTGTACTTACTTCTCCTAGTGACAGTTCACCACCATAGCATTACCCAGAATACAACTGAGTAACTCAGAGCCAAGAAAATAAAGCCAAGTTGTCATTGTTTAAAAGACTTCAAGTAACCATCACTGTTGCTGCCATTAAAGGCTATTTTGGTTTTTTTTTTTTTTTCTTTCAGATATAAAGATTTCAGGGAATCCTTTCGCTGCTGCAAGCTTCCCTGGGGAGCAGAAAGGGAGCATGGAGGAATTGCACTACCTGTGTTGCCAGAAGACCACAGGGCAAAGGACAAGTCTCCATGTACATTTGTTAAAGGACATCAACAGTGGTAGTGGTGTAGACCCTTGGCCAAGGTAGGCTAGACAAATACTTCTCACAGTAAAAATGTTTACGCGACGGGTTTTTAACAAGAATAGCAACAGACAGCTAACAGGTTAGACAGCTATGTAGATCGAGACGTGCAAATATCTGCATGCCAAAAATGGGCAATTTAAGCTTCTACCCTTTTCACATTGCCCTAAATATTAATTTATTGGTACCCACAAATCTCTGCACAGTGTTTTGCTGAAACACTTAAAGTTCCAAATGACCATATTTATTTTTTGCCCATCATTTGATAATTATTTTCTGTTGGCTGTTGTCCCAAACACCCTTCCTGACCTTAAAAACATCACTACTGGTCTAACTTACACTGATGCTCAGCATCCACATATCCCATAGGCATAAACAGGAAAAGTTGGTGCTCAGCTTTTTCAGAAAGCTGTTGTAAAAGAAGAGATCTGTCTAGAAAACAGCTGAGGGGAAGAACTCTGGGGTATGCTTTCTGAGTCAGGGCTCCTTCTCCTAGCCTCTTACTACAATGAATTTCTTCTTTAGAATATATTGGGGTTGGTGTCACTTCCACTGAAACCAGTTCCAAAACTTCTTGTTCATCATGATGGCATTAGTCAAAACAAAAGGAAAAAAAAAAAAAAAGACTGACTAGCTGATAGATAGATAGATAGGCAAACGATGATGCCAAATCTCTGGTGTTGAGACACTCAGGTAGGTTTCAAATCACCATTACTGACTTACAGGAAAGCTTTGAAGGCAGAACATGCTGCTGCTTAGGGCTGACTTGGAGAAGTTCAAGGATAGCCTTCAGCCCTGCAGGCTTTCCTGGAGAACAGGAATGGAAGATGCAGACTAGGCATCTGCATGGCTGTCCAAGGGTTAAAACATGACTCAAAGACTGGAAAGATGCCTTCCTGTCCTTGCTCTGCTCTGCATTATCATGAACTAGCCTCTCTGTAAAATGATCATAGAATCATAGAATATCTCGAGTTGGAAGGGACCCATAAGGATCATCGAGTCCAATTCCCTGCTCCTTGCAGGACTACCTAAAACTAAACAACATGACTAAAAGTGTCATCCAGACACTCCTTAAACTCTGACAGGCTTGGTGCCGTGACCACTTTCCTGGGGAGCATGTTCCAGTGACCGACCGCCCTCTCAATGAAGAACCTTTTCCTAATGTCCAACCTGAACTTCCCCTGACGCAGCTTCATACCATTTCCATGTGTCCTATCGCTGGTCACCAAAGAGAGGAGATCAGCACTTCCCCCTCCGCTGCCCCTCTTGAGGAAGTTGTAGACAGCGATGGGGTCACCCCTCAGCCTTCTCTTCTCCAAGCTGAACAAACCAAGTGACCTCAGCTGCTCCTTATAAGTCTTGCCCTCAAGACCTTTCACCATCTTGGTCACCCTCCTCTGGACACACTCTAATAGTTTGATGTCCTTCTTATATTGCGGTGCCCMAAACTGCACACAGTAYTCAAGGTGGGGACACACAGTGCAGTGTAGAGTGGGACAATCACCTCCCTCGACTGGCTAGCTATGCTGTGCTTGATGCGCCCCAGGACACAGATGGCCCTTTTGGCTGTCAGGGCACACTGTTGACTCATTCAACTTGCCATCAACCCAAACCCCCAGATCTCTTTCTGCGGGGCTGCTCTCCAGCCTCTCATCCCCCAGTTTGTACATATAACCAGGATTACCCCGTCCTAGGTGGAGAATCCAGCACTTGCTCTTGTTAAATGATGCTGATGGGACTTCCATCCCAGGAGCATGACAAGGTGCTGTGATCCCACAGTGATAGGATCGGTGCAAGAATGTATAATGAGCTTGAAACAAGAATTTTCATTGCTCTTGTGTTTTTCTTTTCTGAATATGCAATCCCTTGGATTATTTGTTGTCCAGGCACACTAGTGTAGAGCCCCTGATCCATCCAAGTGAATTCCACTCTGAAGAGAAAAAGAGGTCCAGAAAAAAACCTTCCCTTTTCCATAAGGTGGAAAATGCCTAGGTGGCATATAGTCTGTGTAGCTGTCTCTACATTCCCACCCTCAAATTGCAAGCAAGCAAAGGTTTTGGCCAACTCAGGCATAGTACACAGGTAGGAGTCACAAGGTGACTCCTCATGAGAAGGTAGATGAGTCACAGCAACTACATGCCCCATCTCAGAAAACCAACTTAGCAGTCAGAAAGGGAGAAGAGGTTTGCAAGCTACTTTATAAACCCATGTTCATGACATCCATTTGTTGTTTGTCTTGGGCAACTCTCACAGTAAAGTGATACTGCAGAAGAGTTGTTCAGAGCATAGCCAGACGTCACAATCCTGATAGTGCTATTGTTGGGGTAAAATAGAGTAGCCTTTCCTCCACACTAAGTTTCTGTATTACACAGATTAGCTTCCAGGTAAGTAGCAGAGCTACAGTATCCCCAATGGCACCACCTTCACTGATCTCAGTGAAACCTACCAGAGATACAGGCTAGAAATTAATTAGGAATTTACTCTAGTGCAAACAATTATAGAGGAGAAAGCTGAAGTGGGCAAGATGCAAATGAAGTATTTTTGTGGCTGTGCCTCTGATAGCACTGGCTCAAATTTCAGCAGGGGAAGTATGAGAAGCCTAAATAAATATGTTTATAATACAGTCTTGCACGAGAGCTGGAAGGCTAAGTCTGACCATAGATGCCCGTGTTGCTCAACTGACAGCACCTGTGGCACAGAAGCACACAGTACACTGGACAGTGCTAATGTGGGAAAGTGCTTAAAGAAGAAAGAGAAGACAATTCTGAACTCGTGGTTAGACTCAGAGTATTATGAGCATATTCCTGTTGGACTATGCTATCACCCACAAGCCTTGGGAGCCCATTGAGCCAGCCATAAAAGTAAAAAAAATCCCTTCTGATTCAGGATCATTTCTCTCCCTTTCTTGCAGCCAACATCTCTTCTTCAGCCATGCAATTAAGGCCACCCATTCCTTTTAGCAACAGACACTTGGTTAGACCCTTTGGGTCAAGCTCAGCTTTAGCAAGGCCARGTCAGAACTATAAGGCTATTTCTAATACCAGGAAAACCTTACTGGTTATGGCTGATTTTTCCAACTGCATTTCCTTCATTTTGGGACTCCTATTTGCTCTCTCTTCTGTTGTGGTTTTTTTTTAACCTGATGTCCCATACTAACAACTGGTTTGTTTTCCTTTGTTTAAACTCAAAGACAGGTATGGTGGTGTCTTCTCATCAGATTCTTTTCAGTGAAAAGGACCATGCAGTTTTTCTGGATTCTGGGAATCCTTTGGCTGAAACTGATCCCCATAACATATGAATAACTTAACTCCTTATAGGATCAAAAGATGGAACTTGCACCCATTCAAGGCATTCCCACAGCTCCTATTGAGTGTTAGGGGCGCGTGGTGAGGGGCTGTAAGAGCCAGGCCTTCAGAGAGGGAAATGCTCAGTGTTCTCAGGAACTTTGGATTCAGGCATGGGTGCCCAGCACCTCTCAAAATCCAGCCCTGCAGGACTTAAATTTTGAAACTGCGGATAGATTTCCACACTAGCAGCATCTACGAGTTTTGAAATTAAGGCTTATCTGAGAAATCAAGACAAAAACATACCAATTGATTTGGATTTTTATAAGCAAATAGAGCATAAGCTGTCTACATTTATGCTTTCTCTTTGCACAGAGGCCTTCCCACTGAGCAGTACTGTGATGTCACCCAGCTGAAAAAAGTGATATGTGTATGAAAGATGAACTGTAAGTTTAAACTGTGCGTTAACCAGATTGTGAATTTAGTGAATGTAACAGCAAACTGAATATTCATTCTACTCTGGTGATATTATGCACATATGATATGAAGTGCAGATATGATATGAAATCTGAGGGCCATGTTCTGTAAAAAGGGATTAGCTAGTAACAAAAGAGAGCAAACACAGTTGGGAAGGAAATTCAGAATACGGCATTATGTCCCTTCAGTTTAGTATCTCTTCAACAAGGGTCATTGAGTTTGCTTTACAGGTTGTCCAAATTTATCAACTTGTAATACTCAAAAATATTAGCCCTTCTACTAGTTAGAATCCAGATTAAACTGAAGTAACTGAAGTAACAATGACACCATGTGTATTTCAGCCCATTTTTCTGGTGCATATATATATAGATGTATTTTTGGAGGAGGCTTAGCAAGGATTATTCTTCTCACTGCTGCTGTTCAAGAGATATCAGGTTGAGTGAATTTGGATGCTGCTGGAGTTCTGCAGTCCAACATTTTGCCACTTGATGGCAACAGCAAAACACTTAAATTTGATCAAACTATGGAGATTTTCGATTAAGGTAATTTAAAGTGTAAATGTAAGTTCTTCAAAAGCAGAAAATGAACAAGTTACACCTCTCATATTAGCCCTGATAACTAGAGAGTATTAGAAACCCAAGAATAACTCTGCAACAATTTCTTAGTTATCTTTATAGGGCTGTGAGGCGCATTGTTTGACCCCACCACTCTCCCTTTAGCCTCCCTGCACGTGAGGTACCTGCTCCCCATTTTGTGTAAACTCAGACACTCTGGAAAAGCAGGAGAGCTAACTGTAAACAGGTCACAGAAGCTACAAAAGGAAACCTGCAACCCTGCTCTTTGTAATCCACTGCTTTTTGCAGGCTTCTCTCTTTATTTCCTCATTACAGGATGCAACACAAGCAGAAGTGAGTGTGGTTACCTACAAGAGTGTACAAGCCAAAACTCCTTTTTACTGGGACAGCTTATGGCCTTTGACCAGCAATGCACATTAGAGGCACTGGCTGTGCTGCTTCTGCAGAATTTGATTACAAGCTACAAGGAAGCAGCAAGTTTCCCTGCAAGTTTCTTCCTGTAAGTTTCCTAAGCACTAAGTGACAAGAACTGGCCCGTGCACTTTTGTAAGATAATGGAGCATTATTAAGTTGTTTCAAAACCGACATCCATGCAGAGTGGGCACTCTCATGTTGCACAGTCAAGCTGGGTGGTTCTGTTTTATTACATAATCCATCCCCAAGAAAACTCCATTGACTGCAGTGGAATGATGCTGGGGAACAATTTGGTCCACTGTGACTTGCTAGTCAAGTAAGTGTCTTGTTATGTGACGTTTAAATTGGTATCCCTGAAACAGCAGAAACACAGGCAAATTGTGGAGTAAAATTAAAAACTGCGCTTCACATGGGGTAGGAGGCCTGCTGTGTTTTCAGTAATTCCTAGGCTGGCCAACCTCAAATGCTTCTTGGTTAAGGATGCTCTGGGACCTATTCACTTCATAGCAAGAGCATTCCTTGTGCCAGTTGCTCACCAGAATGGATCATCCACATACACAGGCTGAGGTAGAGATCATGGCACCTTTCTGGGGATTGGCTTCCTTAAGAGGAAGCAACCAGGGACTGCTGTGACTCTATGCCCTTGTGCTAGCTGTATAAGGAGGAAAGAGGTTTTACACAGGAATAGATCAAACTCTGCCCCCATACATACTGAAAAGTACACGACCTTGGACTCTGAATATTTGATCAACAGCACATTGATATACTTTCTCCATTATTTTGCACTCACATCTTAACCTGAAACATGCTGGGTCTCTAAAAATATTTTATGGTCTATGCCTTGTCCTAGTTTGAGTGTTTTCTTTTCCCATAAGGTTGTATTCTCTCGGTCTTTGAAAGACTTTTAAATTGAAGGAAAGAATATATACTGAAAACAAAAAGTGAAACACACCAAAAAAAAAATCTTCCATGTTCATAGTCCAAGGTCTTTCAGAGCAAGTACTCTTCCTGCTGTCAGGGACTATTAAGCGGTGCCAGCCACATGGAACCTTTTCTGAAAAATACCCTCCAAGCGGTGCTCTGCAGGCCTACCTGGGAGCTATTAACACTCAGTTTATTTACCTTATAGCCTGTGAGGGCTCCTTTGAGCCATTACTGTCTTTTGTGGGAAATTAATTACCAGGCATTTGCAATAACTCTGTACACTTTCACAGGACAACTATGCCTTTGCCTTAAGTACGCACACTACGTATCCTTGTGCAGTTTTGCACTAGAATGAATCAGTGGGTTGGTTTGTGCAGATGTGCTTTTGTAAGTGCATTAGCAGTGGGCCACACACATATGCCCTCCCAGTCAAATGTACTGGAGAAAAGTAGTTGCCTCCTCCCATCTAAAGGTGTAACGAGTCCTCAAGTTCACATCAAACAAGACTGCAAAGTCCTGAAAGGACTTGAAAAACASCCTTCAGCCATTGCCAAGAACCCTAGTTATACACACACGCACTCTACATCAGGCTACAGCGTTTGCAGCTGTCCTTCCAAAGACAAGTCACACCAGTTCAGTGACAGCACAGAATGAATGAAAACTGGCTTTTTTCCATGTGGGTTTTAATCTGCTTTCACTGTTTATCATGCCACACAGCACTTCCATTCCTCTGGCTGTCCCCCAGCTCCCTGAGACCTGATGGTTCCCTGACCTACAGCTCCCTGACCAAGCAGGTTTTAAGGTTAGGCAAGATAAGTGATTGCCTCCCTCTGAAAGAATAAAGGGCTGCAGAGAAAGCCAATTTACACATGTGAAATGTTTTATTCTCCAGTCAGAATTTCCTTCCTGTTAAAATTGGCAAGTGTGATACATCTTACTCTCTTAATAATTTACTGAGTACGTGGGAAATTAACAGGGAAGAGCAGCAAAAAGCTCTCTGGCCTGATCTAGAAAAGAAGCTGAACGTCATGAGGCTCCCCACACTGCATCACTCTCAGGCCAACACCACACCTGAGAGAAGAAACAGCTCTTCAGAGGCTCCTACCATGTGTCGGAGAGTAAAAAAATGGCGGGAAGTGGGAGCTCCTCACAAAGGTCACACAGGTTCCAATGTGTCTTTCATTACCATTACTGAACAAGTGTATCCCTGCACCCAGTGCTCAGCACTGCATCAGGAGGGGAGCCGCAGAACTACTACAGGCAAAGCCAGTGTTTCCATAAGGATACTCTCTCTCATGTGAAACTTCGTTTATGCCTATTTTATCAAAAAGTGTTTGATGAGTGCCCACAGTGCACTCATTGCTAGGGAAATGGGATGGTGTCCATCTGGGCCACTCCCTGGATTTGTTCTGGGGTTTTCCAAACTGGGAGTCTAAGTCCCTCCAGCTTGAGTCTGACTTCTTTTCAGGAGACTGATAGACTCCACATCCTCTATAGACTGAACATAAAGGGGCAGATAACATAATACTTAGCAACTGTTTCTTGTGTGATACAGACTCCAGCAAAAGTCTACTGGAACTCCAGTGAAAGCATCTCAGTGCCAAATTTGGAAAAGCTGCTATTCCCTTCTTCCTTTCCAGCCAGAGCTCTACCTTTCTATACTGCCATCCATTCTGGGTGGCTTCAGGCTTGATTACCCAGTTTGAGTTTTAAAAATATAAGGAACACTCTAAACAACTGTCCACCTTTGAAAATGCAAAGCTTTGCTGGCTGTTACAACCTGAGGTCACAAAGCTTCTCTAAATCACGGTAGAGTCATGAAAATGCATGTTCATCCTTATTTTATTGCTGTCTTAAGTTTAGATGTTATAATGAAATGTGCTCTACAAAGGTATGTAAGTAGTTCTGCCACGCCAGAGCACAAAGCAGATTGACTATCCTTATTTTTGCATATTTGTATCAGGAATATGTCCAATGAATGCAATGAAGAATGTAACAATTCACATTGTAACACAATGTGAATAGAAATGGAAATTGAAAACACTTCTTAGTGTTTATTTTCAATTCACATTGTGTTACAATATTACAAGTGACCCACCTAGTGGATGAGGGAAAGGCTGTGGATRTGGTCYACCTGGACTTCAGTAAAGCCTTTGACACTGTCTCCCACAGCATTCTCCTAGAGAAGCTGGCGGCTCATGGCCTAGACAGGTATACTCTTCGCTGGGTAAAAAACTGGCTGGACAGCTGGGCCCAGAGAGTTGTGGTGAATGGAGYKAARTCCASTTGGYRGCYGGTCACRAGYGGTGTCCCCCAGGGCTCAGTTTTGGGGCCAGTCTTGTTCAATATCTTTATCAACGATCTRGATGAGGGGATTGAGTGCTCCCTCAGTAAGTTTGCAGATGACACCAAACTGGGCGGGAGTGTCGATCTGCTCGAGGGTAGGAAGGCTCTGCAGAGGGATCTGGACAGGCTGGATTGATGGGCTGAGGCCAACTGCATGAGGTTCAACAAGGCCAAGTGCCGGGCCCTGCACTTCAGCCACAACAACCCCATGCAACGCTACAGGCTGGGGGAAGAGTGGCTGGAAAGCTGCCTGGCGGAAAAGGACCTGGGGGTGCTGGTTGACAGCCGGCTGAATATGAGCCGGCAGTGTGCCCAGGTGGCCAAGAAGGCCAATGGCATCCTGGCCTGTATCAGAAATAGTGTGGCCAGGAGGAGTAGGGAAGTGATCGTGCCCCTGTACTCGGCACTGGTGAGGCCCCACCTCGAATACTGTGTTCAGTTTTGGGCCCCTCACTACAAGAAGGACATTGAGGTGCTGGAGCGTGTCCAGAGGAGGGCAACGAAGCTGGTGAAGGGTCTGGAGAGCAAGTCTTATGAGGAGCAGCTGAGGGAACTGGGACTGTTTAGTCTGGAGAAGAGGAGGCTCAGGGGAGACCTTATCGCMCTCTACAACTACCTGAAAGGAGGTTGCAGCGAGGTGGGTGTTGGTCTCTTCTGCCAAGCAACTAGCGATAGGACGAGAGGAAATGGCCTCAAGTTGCGCCAGGGGAGGTTTAGATTGGACATTAGGAAAAATGTCTTTACTGAAAGAGTGGTTAAGCATTGGAACAGGCTGCCCAGGGAAGTGGTGGAGTCACCATCCCTGGAAGTATTTAAAAGACGTGTAGATGAGGCACTTAGGGACATGGTTTAGTGGGCATGGTGGTGTTGGGTTGACGGTTGGACTTGATGATCTTAGAGGTCTTTTCCAACCTTAATGATTCTATGATTCTATGAAATGATGGAGTCCCCATGGGGCCCATTAACATCCCACATGGCTCTGTCCTCAAACTGAGCAAGGGGAGGAGCCCTGAGAAGTTATCACCATCTCCTGCTTGGGAATGAATCTGGGACATCCTTCTCCTCACTGAGAAAAACGAGGGGGCAATATGAACATTTTGGTGTATGGCTTGTAGAATCAAGAAACTTTGTGTGATCGCTGTACAAACAATAAAGCTTAAAAAAAGACTACCAGCAGTCAATCTCTCCTACCCATATATGGTAAAGACCATTTCAAGCAAGACCCGGTAATTAAGCCTTCCTCACAAAATAGATGAGATTTTGGAGCTCCAGGTGAACCACTTAGATTAGTCCAGTAATATTGTCTTTCAGGCATTCTTTTTTCTATTTTTTTCATTATACCACAAAGAACCATTAAGCAAATTAATTAATTTTTTAATCTTAGACATTTTTCTGACTTGGTACAATTGCCAAGAGACTCTTAGCTAGCCTCAGTGATGAAATTCTTGCCCTTTAAAGTTAGTGTTTTCTTTTGATTGCTTTTTTAAAATTGATTTGAAGCATTAAATAAGTCTCCATGTAACATGCAAATAATTTATCAGCATGGAATGAATAAGTATTTTCTCTGCAAGTAGAAACAGGACATGTTTTCTGTTTTGCATTACTGATAAAAGGATTTATTTTTACTAATAGCACATACCATTGTTAATTAATATAGAGCTTATTGCACAAAAGTGTAAGAGGACAGATTTTTCCCTCGCTCCTTTTAAAAAGACATTCTGCACATCACTTGCTCCCGGTGCTTTTTCAGTCTTTGGCGCCTGGAAACACAAAACATTCCTCATGGAATGAGTAGTATCAGTTAGAATATTGTCTGCACTGCTTACACATTGATTTGTCCCTAATATATACTGATTGCACTGATTCAGGTAAAATGTGGGAGGTGCAAATGAACGTGGGTCACTTCAGTTAACTTATTTATTATTTTTCTTCCCTAATATAGGCTTCGTAAACCAGCAGTTTGGCTAAGTAAGTACATTTCATCTACACTATATCTTATCTTTCCTTAATGAAATAAAAAGGCAAGTTTTTCCTTTTACAGACATAACTGCACAGTGCAGGTTCCTTGGCAATAAGCAGCAGCAACACTACTAGGCAAAAAACTCTCTCTCGAATGAAGCATGTAATGATAGGTTTAGCAGGTTAGCAGTGTTTGCCTAGCACACCCATTCTCCTAACAAATACTGATCCTGCTGACTTGCCTATGGGCTAATTGGGTTTTCTCGGCTGTGTGGTTCATGGCCTCTCTACCTAATGTGAAGTAAAGTTTTTGGGAGCATCTACCAAGCACAACTAAGGAATCTAAAGTATGTATAAAGCAGATTTATGAGAGAGAAGCCTCAGAAAAACCCAGCTTGGTAAGACATCTCGTTATGTCATGATGCACAGCCTCAGGAATGAAATTAATTTGGCTCCTGTAAAAGGTTGTGACTTTGCTTTATACAGCAATTGAGGAAAGGCGTTTGCTCTCAGTAAGCTGCTGTATGCAGTTGTGGTAAAGTTTAGAAGAATTCAAACAGGGTGCTAGTCTCTCTTACTGGAATAAACCGCTGCTTTCATTTTCCTAAGAAGATTTCACGATTCCCCTGATTTTAGTAAGTTTTTTAATTATTCTACCATGAAAACCTGAAAGCTGAAAAGAACAGCCACAGGAACGTGGGTACTCCATGAAATCCCGGTTCTCAGTATCCCATAAAACTCTCCAGTTTAGCTTTATCCTCCTTCCTCCCAGAAATAAACATCTTCTTAGAGGCAAATTTTGATTCCACAAGCACAAACTCAGTTACTATTAATTGGAGCTGTGCAAGAATCAGAAGTCCACATTTTCCTTCCCTTAAGCCACATAAAAGTAAATGTGAATTGGTATGACTGATTATGTACAAAAGCTGCAAGGGAATCATCATTATCAATTCTTTGCAGGGTGCAAACAAGAGGGGATTAAAGAACTAAGATATYGCCTTTCTGATTCTCACATCTCTCCCAGTTCTTGCAAAGTGTTATATTTAATGCTAAAACTCTGTGAAATGCAAAATAAGGAAATTTTCTTTCTGTCCTTCTTGCTGCCAACTCAAACCAACCCAAGACCACTGTGCCTGCCATTTCCCACCTCTCATCCCTACCAGACACACATCTCTAGGTATGCCATGTTCCCAAATTTCAGATCACCTGAGGATCGAGACACTGGGATCGATGCAAGCAGTCATCAGCCTTTCCATCCCAACATCCCTACCAAGGCTTTTGATGTGGTTGTTCTGAGGAAGACCAGAGGTAAGACCGCACTCTGTTGGTTTACCATCCATTCTTGAAACTTACTTGAAACACTACTGAAGTCATGACTCTTTTCTACTGAAGCTTAACAGAGACGGAATCTGAATATATCAGTGGTCAAGCTAAGCATCTTGGCTTAAATTAGAGCTCTATGTGCTGATAGTTGAAGTCTCCATGGAGGATACCTCAGCACTGAGAATGATGAATAAACCCGACTCATGTGAACACCTTGTAGCCTCAAAAGCCAACAGACCTATTAACATAGCTGCTAATCCCCACAAAAGCAAGATGGATCATTTAGTGTGTCTGATACCTTCTGTCAGACAAATAATTCTTCACAGTCCAACAGAGTGGAAAAGAAAGGAAAAAAATGCATCAGTGGGATCAAAAACTAGCAATTTTGGGGCCAAAGTCATGCCTGCCATACCTTTGCTAAGGACAACAGAGGTACCCCTGTATCACTGCACAGATGGTAGAACAAGGTCCAGGGAGAAAAAGCAACTCTTCTTATCCCTTACGAAGACTGAGACGAAGCCCTAGGCATTCATTATTTACAGAACACCATGTAAGCCATCATGAGGTGTTTGTTTTTAACCCCAGCAGCATTTTACCCTGAGTGTTTTACATAATATATGGGAGGAAAAGGGCATGAAATTTTTGTTCTTATTTATTCTGCTTTTCCCTGGAGGCATTCTACTACACTGGGATTTTGACAGGTACTTCGTTTTGGAAGACTTTAAAGATGACCTGCATGAACTGATGAGGAGTCCTTGGCAGCTGCTGACCACATAGGGTTATGGGGAATTTGGGACAGGAGAAAGCCAGCACCTGTGTGTGCCATGGCAGTGCTTGCCAGGAAGGGTTTGGCAATAACTGCGTGAAACAGAAAAAGCGTATGCTGGCATGGCTAAGAAGCTTTTCAGCAGAGTGAAAGCTGATAATGTTAAGTAGGAGGTCAATTTGCACTAATTAGCTGCCATTCCCAGTCATCAGCACAGTGCTGTACAGTTATGTATATAACTGGGCACACGAGCCATTTTTAGTGGAGTATTTGTCTATCCAAACCCAAAATTTTTCCACAGAATGTGTAATGCTAGGAGTAGTCATTTTTAGTCAGTTTTCATTGATCACCGGTCAATTTAAGAAATAATAATCATGTGTGGAGGTGGGCTTACAAAGCCTATTTTTGCACAACAGGAGGATCATTGGAGGCCAAGACCTATTTCCAGCAAAGCTTAGCAGGTTCAGAATTACTAGCTAAGGGCCCAGCTACTGCTGGCACTTAAAAAATACTTTAACTTCATTTGCTGTTCCCTCCATACAGTTTGACTTCCTTTGAGATCAGGACACTCCAGTTCTCAGTGACTGAAGGAGAAATCTCTGGTTAAGTACAGATAACCCAGACCACACTCAGGTGACTTTTACCACTGGAAGGTTGTATTTAAAAGCTTTGTGCCTTTTCTACATCTCACCTTTACAAAACTCAGAGTAGCTATTATGTAGTTAAAGCTGACAGCATCATTGTGAGGTAAATAGGGAAACTGAGGCAGAAAGACTGGAGAGAAAAAGCAGTGATAGAACCAGGGTTCTATTAAGCTCTTCCAAGCATGCACTGCAGTTTCATTTTCATAAGACATGTAGTAGCACTCAGTTATTCTTCTGATGGTGACATTATAAGTACAGAGCCAGCTTCACAATTCATCAAGCCTTATTGTTTGTTGTTGCTGGTTTTAAAAATCATGCACAGAAAATGCAATAAGAATCTTCCCTGCTGGTGTGAATTAATCCAGAGCTCCTGCAATTGGCCATGGGCAGATGGCCTTCTGCAGAGGCAGCTTTATCTGGTATAAGATCCAACCCTCAGCTGCTTGTCACCACCTCTCTACTTGAGACACCTAGCCTTGCAAATCTGGTGGTGCAGATAATCACATTGAGTGCTTCCAAAAAGACAGCTGGGTTAACTTATGCTGATTAAATAGGTGATCTGATCTAACCCTGCTGATTTTGTACCAAAAGAGTGAAGATGAGTTCTGTCTGCAGATCCATGAGGTCAGTCTCCCAAGGTAGAAGAGATATTAGCAGCAGCTCACAGAAAGAACCTCTTCCACCAGCACAGCTGCCTTTATAGTGAGCATATGTCTACAGCTTAAAATGAAGATCCATCTATCATTCTGATCAATGGTGTTCCATTAGAACGTGTTAAATATTTCCCCTATAGGCAATCCATATAGGCATGAAGTTATCACTACTCCCTCTGACTCCCAGAAGAAGGCTGTGCACTGGCCAGGACAGCACACATACTTCCAAGTATGTAGTTCATACAGAAAAGAGCAAAATGCCTTCTTTTTTTTTTAAACTTCTCTGCATCTCTTTCATGGGAGCATCTCTTTTTACAAAGAGAGCTCCTGTACTGTTCCAAACACTTGCAGACCATGAATTAGGCATCACGCATACAAAGAGTGAAAAGCTTTAGAGACAGTTTTCAGCCACCTCAGCAATATATAAACAAGATCAGAAGCTAGCAGGCTGTCCTGTGACTGAAGTCCTTTAAGTACTAACTAGCTCTCATAGGACCTAGCCAAGCAGCTGTGGAGATAAGAACAACAAGAAGGAACAATAATAGCTGCTGACCATACATTTGGGAGAGGGGGGGCTTCATTCAGAAGCCCAGATTACGCTCTGCAGCCCTTCAAAGAAATGGGTTTGGGCAGCAGATGATCTTTGCTCCTCCTTACCTCTCCACAAGTCCTGCCAACATACTGACAGGCTGGTGTCTCTATTTCCATGTCTTCAAGAAAATAGACGTCCTCTTTGTGGATGGTCTTTGACTCCAACCTTGCCTTTGCCAGTGTAATGATGGAGACTGGGCTAGTCCATAAAACAGAAGAGTGAATTTGTTCAGGAATGATCACGTTTCTACTATTCTTCAGCTTGGCTAAACACTAGTTCTCTTCCCAAAGAGATGTAGCCTGAAGTTTGATGACAGATAAAAGTCATGAATAGTGTAGGAAAAAATAGTGGTGAACAAAGAAAGATACAGCCTTTGTAGACACACAGTCTTACRGATGTGGCAAGGGAAACAATAAGCGGCAGTCCATTTTAAGGCAGTCTATAATTGTGACCACAAAAGAAAGCTTATATAGCATGTAATGTTCTGCCTAAGTATGACTACCATGGAGAACTTGACTCCAACTTACTTGAATTGAGTTCAGCTGAATTATGTACCTGTTGAATCTTCCACTTGAGTAGTAATACTGTACTGAAGACATTTTTCCACTACATTTTTACTTTTATTAGCACTTACTAAACAGATAATTGGGGGAGGGCAGGGCGATGCAACGTGTTATTTCAAGCATTTAAAATAGTCTTTTCCATCCAGCACACATATTTGGTTTATACCTTACCTATTTCTTCTTATCCTTCAGCTTCCTAAGTTTGCTGAAGAAAATGGTCAAATATACTATCCAAATCCACCATAAGATAGTGGCCCCCACCTTCACTTTTAAAGAGCTAGAACATAACCTGCCTCCAACAAAGGGCTCTGGGGATCACAACATACAGTCGGGACTTCACAGGTAAGCAGTTTTTGTTAAATTAATTTACTTGGGGTAGCAATGAAAGACCACAAAGTGTTAGCCCCTAAATTTCTCAAAGAAATTCATTTTTTGTCATTTAGTAACAAAGACCACAAAATCTGTAAATTATCTGAGGTTTTTCAGGGGGACTGTGCATTAATTCTGATTTTCCTAACCAATAAAAATGTGTGACAATAAAATATGTCTCCGTTAAGGAAGAGGTCCTATGAACCCCCTTATCCTGGATAACTATTACATGAAAGCAGTTGGCAGATTAACTGGAGAACTAGGTGAAGACATGGAACTAGTAAGTACTGCATTTACTAAGAATCTTATGCTTCCACCACAAGTAATACTGGCAAGAGTATTACCAGATTCAGCTAGCAGAATTAAGCCTTCCCTTTGATAATACTTAAGCGCAGGGCAAGGCTCACTCTAAAACAGAGGCAAAAGTTCAGTATGCTAAATCAGTCCTGACACAGCTGGTTAACAGAACTTCTGTAATGGATTAATGAGTTGTTCAGGGTTTGCAGGGGGGAAGGTTATTGTGATTATCTGCTTATTTTTTATCTTACCATTTCAAGTTGCCACCAACACATGACAGCAATTCAAACGACCTTTTGCCTTGAGAATTATGAGTAACAGTCTCCATAAAACGAGTTGGCAGTTCTCATGTGGATGGTGCAGCACTGCAGAAACATATTGGCTAGACGTTCAGCTGGTGTTAATCAGGACAATCCCACTGAACTCATCAACTTACTGTCTTTATTGCACATTGTGTATTTGATAAGTGACCTATTACCATTGCAGACTATTACCTCCTTACTAACTATACCAGTTTAAGTTTGGCAGAGTTTCTATGATTCATACTCCTCCATTTACGTGAGTAATTTGCCTTTCTTCCTTAAGGGTGCATCAGTAACATTATCAGATTCTATTTTAATGCAAAGATTTACTCTAAAGAATGTATAAAACTATATTGTAAAACATGTTTATTGTCTTCAACAATTTTTATATTCTGTGTGGCATGTATAAAAGTGAAAAGATACTATTTGTATTAAATGCTACTCATGCAAACGAAGAATAACATGGTATATAAGCATAGCAAATCCAGTTGAGCTGCTTTTTGCTAATGCATCATTACCTGTAACGGCTTAAGCCATTCAGTGACACCTGCACATTGTCATGCAGAGTACATACACACATCTAATTTATTCTGACTAAGCAATTCTGCAGGTAAAACAGACAGAATGGATTCCTGCTCACCCTTCCACAGCACTGCTGGTTATACAGCACTTCCGAGTTCAAACTGCACAAACCTACAAGAAGCAGGGCAACTAAGTAAGATGCTGTCATTTTCTTATAGTCCAAAAACGGCCCTGGACAAAAAGTCCCCAAATTGTCCTGCTTTTTTTCTAATGGTTTAAAAAAAAATCCAAGTAAGGAAATCCCTTTTGAAATGGCATTTATAAGTTTCTGATAATTGAATCCCTGTATCTGAAATGGAAAAGCTGTCTAGCTTTTTCTCCAGTGTGATGAAGAAACAAATGTTTTGCTTTATGATGATGAACACTTTAAAGAACACTTTCAACAGCTTGTCTCTGGAAACGAAAATCCAAACTAGCAGCTTACATTAATTCAAAACTGAGCAGTTTTACTGCCCTCTGGCTTCCAAAGTGTGGAAGATTGGCAGAGGCCTACCCTGGGCCATGCTGATTTATCTGAACAACATTATTCCACTTAAAGAACACATATGTTAAACGTCAAACACTCAGATTGTTCAGCACAGTAACTGCTGAAGACCATTCTTTGGCTATAGGGCTCAAATGTACTTTATGTTTGAACAGTTCCTATACAATGCGGCTTTGACTCTGCACCAGTGTCTGAAGTTTCAACAGTACGAATGATTAATACAGGGTAACAGTATTCAAGCAGTGGGTCAAACTGTGGTTTAAAAAGCCACATGCCAGTGAGCATCCTCAGTCCCACTTGCAACAGTTCCTAAAAGAAGTTAAAAACACACTAACGCAAGTCACTATTTATACTATCATATTGCTTATGAGACCACAAATGGGAAGACAGATGCTTATAGAAGAAAGGAGAAGAGAGCACAAGACATCTATATCCATTTATATCTTATGCATTGGGGTGGAGCAGAATATTTTCTTTTCCAAAGCATAAAGACTGAGTCTAAGCTCCCTATGTGGCAGGGCAGTAACGAATGTCTGGGCTGCTTCCCTTTGCCTGGGAGACCCCTAACTGAGCCATTTCACTAGTCTCAGGCAATGGTCTGCTAAAATAAGCAGTCCCTGCTAAAATAAGAGTGTAAATTCTGTTACTTCCTCCATATAGAAAGAAACATTTCTGCCTAGTTTCTCACAAGTGAGACCTTTTGAAGGGCGCACTGCATGTTTACTTCAAGGTCAATGCCCCCATGAATCAATTCTGCAAGAACAGTACTCCTCCAGTGCTCAGATGCCTCTGCCTTTATTCAGAGTTCCTACTGTCGTAGCCAGCTACTCAGGCACAATGCTGAGTAAAATAAAAACAGTGGCCAGTCTAGGTCAGCAGCGTAAAGTGACAGAAAGCACAGACCAGAAATGGGATGTAAGCCAAGAGCAGGCCACTCTGTCTCAGACATGCTACCAGAAAGTTCATTATCTGGATACAAGGCCGCCAATAAACAAACTTCAGAAAATCACTGACACATTGCAAACAGAAGCATTGTACAGGGGACACCTTTCAGGAAGGCCTGAACTTGAATCCCTTCCAAAATCTGCATGTTCCCTTTCCTACGAAGACCTCAAGCCCAGACATGTGGATCAACATACAATATGGGAAAACCCACTTAGTCTAAGTAAGCCCGGCTTACCACTGTATGTAAAGACTGAGGAAAGCAGAATTTTGTTGCACAAGCTTTGACATCAAGAAGCACGTCAGCCTGCATGAAGACCAGAGGATGGGCCAAGAGAGACAGCACTGCCTGAATGGATCCCTAGCTGTGAGGATCCTCGGCACCAGACAGCACTGCTGGAGCTGCAGCATTCCCTCTCTAAGACAGCAGCACAAAAACGTTTTCATGATTCCGTAAGAGGAGAGACAAAAGACCTCAAAGATAACATTACTGAGGGAGAGAGACACAAATTCTATGGTTTCAATGCTTTTTATTTCAACTGACGCATTCTTTGGTCCTTTCAAAATAGAGTAACAAATAAAAAGTACCTCAATACAAACTGTCTGTCCTTTCCTAGAGAACCACAATAAATTCAAATAGTAAAGAGAAGAGCAGCTAGGGTAGCCCAGGACATGTGCAGCCTATTTGAGAAGACTAGAAGAGCTTGTCTTGGTCTAGAGGCTGTGAAAACATGACTTTTCTTGAGAAACACATTAGTGGGATAAACACTGGTTATGGAARGAGCTGGTTCGTTAAAGGCCAAATGGATTTACAAATGAGCGTTACAGTCTGGGAATAAACTTAGGCTGGGAATCACAAGATGATTTTTAATGGCCACAGCAGGGAGGTTCAGAATCTTCAATAGATGAGGAGAGGATCAGAAAACAGACTGCTTCAGAATGGACCTGACCAGTTTATGAAAGGAGCTATTACACGGTTGCCAGCAACAGCTGGGGATCATAGTTACTGACCCAATAAGGCCCTTTGCAGGCCCTCACAAGCACCAAGCTTCCAGGTCAAAAGGACCCTCCGCTACTCTGCTGGGAGTCAAAYGCCAATAATGTCAGCACTACCACGCACACACAGGGACAAACATGATGCTTATGAGCTGTGGAGTCTCTTTGTCTGTGCACAGCACATTCCCAAAGCCTCCATGCTCTAAGGTCGACCGTGGCCTCTCCAAGCCTACATTCCTATGTTAGACCTATTGTGGCTTGTATTTCAGACTCTTCTCTTTCCTTTTTTACTCATTGTCTAAGACAGGAATGTTTAAGAGAACTGGAAAGGCCATAGAGACTGTATTTAAACTGCAGTGAAGACAGGTAGAGGGAGAATGAGATTTAGCAATCCCTGCAGGGCTTTGAAGGAGCTTTAGAATGAAGCAGGAAAGCTACAGAAAACATGTAATCTGTTATTAGGAGTTAGCCCTAGATGGCTGCAAGTGGTCAATATAGTAGCTAAGGATTAATAGCGGGCATTAACTTGGTGGTTATAAAAATAGTTAAGAGCAAGAGATAGGGACAGAACAGCTCTGCTGCTGTGTTGTGCTTACTGAGCTGTTTAGGATTCCTGAAAAGTGTGAACAAAAACCAACCAAACAAAAAAGTCTCCAAATGCAATATATTTAAACATCTTAAATCATTTTTGTAAAGCCTTTTGAAAATAAGAAAGCAGCAAAGGAAACTTTAGTGGAAAGCTATCTCATGGATTAGCAACTGGCTTTGCAAACAGAATGCAAAGAATAAGCTTAAATTGCTATTTTCTGTGTGCTGACAGATTAATATTGCTGCTACCCAGAATTCAGGAACATAGCTAATATTGGTTCAATGAATATCTTAAGGAGCTGCAGCCAAGGGGGGATTAGAGAAGCAGAAACAGTACATGGGCATTCATTGTTTTTTTTCAACTGCTTAATTAAATGAGGGATTATTCAGTTGTTTCCCAGAGGACCTGAAGAGGGAGCAAAATGCCATTGTATTTTTCATTGAGAGTTTTTTCATTGCAATCTTCTAAGCTGTCCCATTAAGAGATCAGATACATTCCCCTCTCCCTTCAAGCAAATCGCCAGAGTTCAGGAGACTGCCAGGATCACACACTGAATATACGGCTCAAACAGAACCATGCTTCCAGCTAGTCATTATCCACTGGACTTTCCTTTACAGGAAGAGATACTAGCAACGAATCATGGCAGAAACATAAATCCCTGATTACTTTATTCATGTGTGACATCTTCAGGAGGCCACTCAGGACACAGTGCCCCAGCACTGCACTGTTTTCTGTGCAAGTATTCAGAGTACAAAGGGCTCAGTGGCTACCAAGAGGATATAAGGAAAATGATGTGACAGGAGTCAGAGAGCTTACTTTCCATTAGGAGAGGATACTCACTTTCTATCCCACCTTTACACATCTCAGAAACAATCAGACTTTTGGTTCTTAAAACAGAGATGATTAATGCATTTATTAGGACACAGGAAGAGTACAGGAGAATATCCAGAGGATTTAGTACAAAAGTAATTGAGCAGCATAATAACAGATGAAATTTAAAAGTGAAGTATGAAGAAACATACTGCAAAGAACTGTTGAAGACAACTCAGCCACAAATGGGTTTTAAAATAGTTTTTACCTCCTGGAGGAATGATTTCAAAATAAGTGCAGTCTCCTGCCTTTTGCTCTGCCTCTAGCACCATTCAGGAGAGATTAATGTTAAGCTGCAGAGAAGACAGAATATTATGTTATTTCATAATCCTAGTGTATCTTGCATTTAGTTTTGTTCAGCACATTTCATAAGTAACAAAAAGCAGAAAAGTCTGGAAAAGAGCAACAATTATTAAAAACAGGGGATTAGTTATGCCCCAAGAAAGATATGTGAAAACTGAACTTGTTCTTTCTGGGAAAAAAACCCAACCAAACCAAACCAAACCAAAAAAACCACACACACAAACAAACAAAAAACCCCCAACAACCCCCCCCCCCCCCAGCCCCCCGAAACTATAAGCTACAATTTAGGAATGAGTACATAACACATTTACTACAGAAAAGATTCATCAGTCATTTTATATCATGTATCTGTAAGCCCGTGAATGAAAAAGCTCTGGGACTTTTTGTTTGGTCAACTTCATCAGACAAAAGAAGAAACTTAGAAAGTACGCTCTAATGTACTTGTTTAGTTTTCTGCTTGGAATATGATGAAGGCAAAGAGCTTAATATCATTTAAAAAAAAGGCTTAGAGACATATCCTAGGAGCATAAGAAAAACATCTGCAATGTTAGTAGTTTGGATTAAGTGTTATCAGTGCTCTGAGACTTCATGCTTTAGGATAATAAGCTCATCCTGGGCAGTTTTTAGTGTCCGCAAAGCATCCAGCATTGATCATTGTCAGAAACAGTGCTAAACCACTAATCTGCTCTGATATAACACTTGACACGTTCCTAAAGTCATATGTAAAAACAAGCAGACAATGAAGCTGGGACATTAAAACCTGATTCTAAAACTACCAGCTAGGCGATTAGTTGGTTACAAAAGTCTTAAAAACTTGACAGCAAGTCACAACAGGCAGCAAAACTAGCATAAGATCTCTGCAGGGAGGAATCCCACCTCTCCACTGACAGAAACATCCCATGGGTGCTACCACCAGCAGCAGTGATTTCTTCTCAATGAAGAAGACGGCCTGTAGATCTATAAATCATGAACATGTTGTCTCGTGACTTGGTCAGGCTTCACATTCAACAGCTCCTCCTGCTGCTATACACAGAGCCCTCGTGGCGCTGCGGAGAACTGGGTATACACTTAAAAGCATTAAGCCTGCCATAGCACACTAGTTTTATTTCTATGGGAGAACAGAGCTAAATTTGCCAGTTTATGGCCTTATTTCTACTTATGTTATAAATGGTTTCTCCTTTGAAAATCCTGAGGTAATCAAAGCTTTTCTTTTTTAAGACTCTCATCTGAATTGTGGGGCCATGCTAGTGCTCTTATTTCATGAAAGGTCCTCCTGTCTGGCCTATAGCTTAAATACAAGAACCATGTAGGCTTTAGTAGATTACATTAGATTAGCATATCATCATTACATAAGGAGACCCAACCATACAAATCTCCTCACAAAAGGAGCCTTAATTTGGAGCTTTTCTCAGGGCTAAATTGATGCTTTGGAGACTAAATTGACAATATCTTCATTTAAGCTGCTGCATTAGTACTTCTTACTCTACAGCTTGGATTATTCAGAAGATAACGCCCCAACTGATCATGTAAATGAGAGGACAGTAATCTTTGGCTCCCACAGATACACAAAGCAAATGTATTATCAATGTACACAATTGTCATCCTCTCCAACCAGGATATGGCTGAAATGATTCCAACTGTTTAATTCATTAGAAAGAAAAATCATTTTTTAAAAAATCGAAAATGTAGTAGCTTTGACCAATTACTTCCCACCTAAAAATAGAAATTGAGGCCAGTAGAAATTACTGTTCTTGCAGCATGTTTTTTTATCAGATGGAATCAGACTCTCAGACAGTGCTCAAGGCTATTTATTATACCTCTATTATTTTAAGCTTTCCAGTAAACTGTGGCAGACTCCACAATAGTATGAGACTAGCTTTAAAGTTAAAAACATAACAGACTTAATAAAAGGATACCCTTTTATTTCTCTTTCAATTCTTGAGCCCTTAAAGTTAATTTTAAAGTTCTTTTCCAAAAGCAACAAAATTATGCTTTTAAGAAAAGCGGAACTTCTGAAAAATTGCTAGGTCCTGAATCTTTCAAATGTGAATATCCTTGTGAGTTAACTTAATTAACTTTGGCCCTGAGTCCAAGAATGTTCTTTTTTAAATTACTATCTTGAATCACATATCTTTTTAGCCTACTTTCACCATGGGAACTGGTTTACAGGGATTCAGAATGAGTTTTCTGATAGTAAAACAGAAGTTGATGCAGTCCTATCTTAGGACAATTCCTGCATTTGGAAGTCCTTTCTTGCTATTCCATGCTTCATTGCAAATTACCTGACTTCATGCATTTATGTTTTGTACTCGCTACTCCTCTACACTCATCCAAACAAGATGCCCCTGTCGTGTTACTTGCCTCAAACCATGAACTGATTACAGGGAAGTTGTATCCCACACTTCTGTCTATCTTATACTGAGGTCCAAGGCCTGTCAGTATACAAGCACCTACTAGAACCAACGCTTGAGCAGGGCAGTCCAGTAACTCAAGATAGAAAAGACAGGCATTGACTCAATGTTCTCAGCTGGAGGTCTGTGTCTGTTTTAAGCTGATCGAGAGTGATTCTGAACCCTGGATCTTCTTAATCTACCCAGCTCCCCACAGGCCAGATGCTGGGTATGACAGAGACCTCTACCTACACCAGTCTTGGGGACACTTAATCATAAAACAAATGGCTACCAAATAAATCTCCATGCCTGTGACATAAATCCACAGCATCAAAGAATGGACAAAGTACTTTGGTATTTTTACACCTGTTAAACTCATCAGTAAATTTATCACTGAGTAAGTCGTGGCATTATAATGGTTGTGCTATTGATTCAGCTATGAAATATTTTGGTAATCTTCCAGCTGCCCGCTCTGCTTCACACTCTGGCTGGATTGGCTCTACCTGTGTTACCTGTCATTTTTTTGATAGCTTACCACAATGGTGAGCAGCATTGCCTCACCCTGCGCCTAACCGGAGTCTACAACAACATCCTGGCCGGTCAATTCTCAGCCTCTCTGTTCACCTGAAACCTCTCACAGTAGAATATCTCTTATCTCCCCTAGTGCCAAGTAGTTGCAGCCACAGCCCTACAAAACTCACTCTCCAAAACCACAGCAGATACGGAAAGAACTCCAAGTTCTGCCTTCATCTGCTAAGATCAAATCTTTCAACTGCCACTCTGCACCCTGGGGTGCAGAAAATATTTCTATGTCCCACTCCCAAATATTTTATAACATAGGCATGTGATGATACAGCAGCAGTTCTTTTTAATTTGAGAATAGCTTTTATCTTTTCAATAATGGAAAACATGCATTCAATGCAATCCAGATATTAAAGTCAATATAACACCTGTCATTTTAAAAAAAATAAAAATCACAATGTTGTCTAAGGCAACTGCATAAAGCATAAATACACTGCCACAATAAATTACTATAAACAGAGCTTAAAATAAAGCCAAGACTTGTTTGATAAAAATGTTACACAAAACTAGATGCTATGCACAAATTTAGCTTTGTCTTAGGAAGGAGCCTAATATGTAGTGACCCTTAGCAACTGCAGCATCTCAGAGACTCTGCCTTTCCAGCTGTTCCAAGCAGTAACACATTTGCCCTCTGTGTCTTAGACTGTATAAAACACAGCAAGCAGCAAAGATTAGAGGCACRCCATTCATCAGGCATTTTTATTCACTCTGCAGTCTATAATGTTTTCCATCTTTGTTCCTCACTTGTTTGGGTGAACAGGTTCCCGTCTTCCATCCAAATGCCCTGAAAAAGACCTAATAAACATAAAGCCATCAGTATATTCCAATGACAGGACTTGGACCATAACAGTGTTGAAAAGTAACCCTCAAAGCGTATGTTTGCCACTGCAGAATATTTTTGAAGGATCCTAGCATAAAGAATTTTTCAAGCCCAGCCCAGAATCACTCTTTCATGTTGATAAACCAGGCTTTGAAAAAACTATGGAGAGATACACCTTTTTCCCGAACAATTTCAAAGGCAAAGATAAAAAAAAAAAAAAAGCAGGTCTTCTGAACAGCTTCAGTACAATTCAGAAATCATAATGGTGCAAATTAGCCAGTACTGTTTTGTGATGAGGTAAGATTTATGACTCAGGTCATAACTCAAGCTCTTAAAACCAGCTCACACCACCGTGACTGCAGCACAAATCACGGACTCACCAACACTGGCATAGTCACTGATAACCAGCAGCAGCTCAGGCTTGGCCCACTTCCATGTGGTAAGAGGATGAAAAGAGGCCAAGGTACTCAAGCACCTAATCCCTGATGATTTCAACACAAGAAATGGGTTCTAAGGTATTTGTCAAAGACCAAACAAGAAGTTTATCACAGAACTGAGAAAAAACCCCATGTTCTCCTGAGTTCCAGTCTAGGCCCGTAAGGCCATCTTTCTTGCAGTGTACCTCTTAAAGAGAACTGGTTGGCTCTTTTGCCATGTTTCCTTTAGTATTGGACTTCACACATTCAGGTTATTTTTCCTTCCTTCGGGACACAATTACATAGTAATAATTCTGATTGCAAAATAACTATTGCTCCAGTGTATAATGGTCTGAGGTAGTAAAAAGACAAAGGCATTTCAGGTGTAACCACAGTGAATAACTGAAAGACTAAAATACAAACCTTCTAGGCAAACCACAGCAAGGCAAACAGTCTAATGAATGTTAATACATGTAGGAAAGTAATAGTGCATTGAAAATGCGCCCTGAGTCATTTTAGTTTATTCCAGCAATTCAAACCCACAAAGCCAGAAGAGCCCTGACTTTGTCTTCAGCATTGCCTCTGGAAGTCCCACAACATATTCTGTCCCACAGACGAAGTTATACGACATGTGGGATTCACACATAACATACACTACAGATGCTATATTTAGCAGAGAAGGGTAAAATTTCACTATTAGTCCATCCTACCGCAGAATGTTTCAAAAAGTAAAACACTGGGCACCTTGAACAACTCCCCTTCGTGCACCTTCTACTTTACTTACAGACCAGTTCTTACCACTGTGTTGCTCCAGATTCACACTTAGTAACACCCAAAGGGGCTTAAACAAGTAAGTCAAGTCCTGTCCATTCGAGATACCTCTTCTTACTGGTGAAAACACATCTTCTGAACTAGTATATTTTTGTATTAGGCAGAACCTCTGCTTCCACTAACAATACAGTATGCAAACCCACAAATACTCCATTTGTATCATTTACACCTTCATGAAAGGCTATTACATCATGACTGCTGGCAGTCACTCACACAGCAGACATCTGCGTGGTCAGGTGTAAGGCAGTGAAGACAACAGTTCATTTACAGACTGATTTTTAGTATACTAATCTTCAGCACTGAAAACCTCACAGGTTCAATATTTTCCCTGAGAAGATTATTTCCTTATTTCAGAAGTTTAACAAAAACTGATTCAACTGTCTTGAGTTAAGGCGCAGTTTTCAAAAACAGCATCCTAGAGAAAAATTAAAATAACATTGCTACAATGTCCCTCCACATGCATCAGAAGGGTTAACCGTGAAGCTCAACATGCAATGCTCAGTATGGAGCATACATATTTAGAAGGCAAAACCCAATAGAAATTAAGGGAGTTACAGGTACTTGAAGTCTGCATTCTGTGAAGAAAGGGAGAACCTTTGAATGGATGTCAGTGGGCATCAGTCCACATCAAGTGCTTAAAGAAGCTTAAGAATTTACACTACTGTAATTTCTTAAAGCAGCTTAAAAGATACTTTCAGCTCCTTCCTCTGTTAAAGATAAGAGATTCCAGGGGTCTTATCACGAGTCTTGTGATATTACGTTACATACATCTGGCTCCTGGAATCATATAAGACACAGAAGCCTTACTAAATAAAATTACAGCCCTTACAATCACGGTGAAAAGTCTGAAAACATGAGTGAAGTGCACCATGAAGGTTCAAAACCAAATGGCAAATAAAAGAAACAGACAATGCCTTTAGTTTTCAAACTGGTATCTTTCCAGTCAGCCTCATAATTCTGGGAGTCTGACACGATTTGAGATTTGAGTTGGGCAACAACAGGAGAAGTCAAGATGCCAATTTCAAGTGGTTCCATTGCACGTATATTACCTCACTCCCCATGAAGTATATTAATTTAGCTGTACATCATAAGCAAATTAGTTTTATTGTGGTAAGTGTACTGTCAAGAAGATTACAGTGTTAATTGTTAAAGTTTAGGAGTGTATTAATAAAATATTTTGTATATACCTTGTGATGAAATGTTAGAAGCTGCACAAACGTGTCTCATGCTGTAGACACCATGAGCATTGGAAAACAATGCACCCTCTCCAAACTAGGAAGTGATAATTTGCTGAATATTCCTATGAATTGTCTGCAAATTTCTGCCATCAGAGGAGCTTTCGATGTATTTTTACCCTGTCCTCATTCCCTCTTGCTTCATGTTGGCACTTCAGGCGAGCACTGCTCCACAGGGCAATTACAGGAGCACACTTACACCTGTTCCAGCATAACATAAAAGCACACACAGGAAAAAAAGTTTTTCAAATGCCAGCCAGTGGGAAATTCTCAGTTTTAATGTCCACAGATAAGGCAAACCGTTCACCTCTTGCGATCACTGCCTTTTGATCCCTGGATATTACTACACTAGGCTTTTTTAACAGCTCTTCTTCCTCCTTGCCAAGGAGAGCGAGATAGCGGTCATGTCTGAAGTTCATTATTTAAATTCTGTTTCTATGGATATTGACACATCCTCTTCAAGCACCATGACGCTGCCCAGCCTGCTGGGAAGGCGTCTGGGGCATCTTCTTCTTTTCTTGTGGCGGTCCCTTCCGCAATACTCTCACCTTCCTCAGAACTGTGTGATTTTAGCTTCCCACATGAGACGTAGGATCCAACCGCGCACCTGCTCCCCCTCCAGCTCCACGTGGCGGCACTGGCCAGCGCTCCTGGCCAGCCCTTCTCGAGTCTGGAGGGTTTTGGCCTCGCTTTTGCTACCTGCGACACTTCCACCTCTTTAGTCTCTAGGCTCCCTTGAAGAAGTTTTGAAAACCCAACGACACGCACGGCGCCGGGCAGCGCTTTGCTCAGGTTCACCTCACGAGAAGCCCCGGCCGCCTCACGGCTCCTTTCCTCACCCCCGGGGGCTGCCAGAAACGGCCGGCGGCAAGRGCCGCCACAGCGCCGGGGGAGGGGAGGCGGACGGCTCCCGGCCACGTCACGGCCCAGGCCCCGCCCACCGCGCCGGCACACGACCGCCCGAACCGCCCGCTGAGGCCGCAGCCCGCTCGGGGCGCCGCGCGACCCTTGCTTCGCCTTCCGCTGTGCGCATGAGCTAGCAACCCGCCCCCGCCCCCGCGCGCCCCGTCGTTCTTTACGTACCAGAGTTACGTCTGACGCCATTCCGCAGGGAAGGGGGGTGGGGGGGAGGAAGCCCGGGGCCCGCCAGTCGCAACCTACCCCGCTAGCCGCCAGCGCCGTGACGTCCCCTTGACGGACAGTCGCCGTAACCAATCAGAGCTCTAAGGCCGACACTTGATTGGTTGTTATGTCGGGATGGGCGGGCCGAGTGCCGGCGTAGCTTGGTTGCGGCAACACCGGCTTACATAGGGCGGAGTACGGCGTGTCCTTGGGCTCAGACGCCGGACGGTGCGGGAGTTGCCGGGGTTGCGGTCACCGCCGTGGGCGCAGCGTCAGCGGGGCGGCCGGCCAGGCAGGTGCGGGCAGCAGCCGGYGGGGCAGACGCGCGCGCGGCCTAGCCCTGGGCCCGACGCCGTGGCCCGGCGGGACCGTTAGTCCGGAGCGGGGCAGTGAGGCAGCCGGGCAGGGGAGGGGGGGGGTGAGGGACGGGGAGGTGCTCTCGTCTGTCCTGAGAGGGCCGTTCCCGCCTCCGTGGGCCGGGGCGGGGGAGCCCGGGGCCACGGCCTAAGGAGGCGGCCGGGATGCGGTGGAAGGTCACCCCGGGGCCTAGTGGCCCCACCTGGGGCGGCTGCGGCCAGGGGGCCCGGAGGGAGGGGCGGGGGGGACCCGGCCTGCCCAGGCTCGGCCGGCGGCCGCTCGAGGTTGGGGGCGGCGCGGCCTGGCCCGCGCGTCCTTGCGGGGTGAGGGCGGCAGCCGCCGCTCTGGGGTCGTGCCAGGGTCGCGCCTGGAGGGTCCCCCCGCGCCGGGAGCCCGCTCCTTGCCTCAAGGTCAGCCTCCGTGGAGGTAGAGTTGTGTTCAATTTATTCTTCAAAAATGATCTCCATGCTGTTCAAATGCTGTGGGGCAATTACTTTGACTGAGGGAAGGTTTTTCCTGCTCTTCAAGCATGTTTATCATCTTGATACCTTTTAGGTGGTCTAATGATTCTATGCTAACCTTCAAACCCAGGAGCTATAGCTTGTGGATAGAAAGTGTGCTGGAGAATTACTAGACTGATGGGCCATATATACGGTTTTGTAAACCAACAGGACACTTTTAAAGTTTCTGTTGAATAGGTGACCTTGCAATTCTGATACTGACCTCTGTGTGTGTTCTTGGTCTAGTACTGAAAATGGGAGATATTGAGAAGGGCAAGAAGATCTTTGTCCAGAAATGTTCCCAGTGCCATACAGTTGAAAAGGGAGGCAAGCACAAGACTGGACCCAACCTGAATGGCCTATTTGGACGCAAGACTGGACAAGCTGAGGGCTTCTCTTACACAGATGCTAATAAGAATAAAGGTAAACTTAAAGCTGTTCTTATGAGTTACTTATGAATACTCAGTTGTTGATGATAGTTCTAGAAGTACTGAAATCTGCCAAAAAGTAAAATAACACGGAGGACAAGAATAGAAATGTGTTTGTTATTTTGACATCACTAACTATCTTTTTTTCTTCTCTCTAGGTATCACTTGGGGTGAGGATACTCTGATGGAGTATTTGGAAAATCCAAAAAAGTATATCCCAGGAACAAAGATGATTTTTGCGGGTATTAAGAAGAAGTCTGAGAGAGCAGACTTAATAGCATACCTCAAAGATGCCACTTCAAAGTAAAAGTTATCTGCTGCCTTATTTATTTCACAAAGGAGATGGCAATGGAAATGTCTGTGATGAGATTGGTTTTTAAACTTTCTATTTTTACATGTACTGTGTCTAACCTTAAGATCTGTCTCACCCATCAGATAACATTGCTCACGGTGGGTCGCTGGAGTACACGCTTGTTTGGCAGCCATTAACTTAATGGAAACTATGTAATTGGGCTGATTTAAATGACTAAAATGTTCAGTCATACTTGATCATAGAATTAAAAAAAAAAAAAAAAAACCAACATTTCCTGCCTCTTCATTGTTTAAAAAAACCTATAAATAATCAAATGCGTAACTGTCAACAGCATAATAGCTTTGACAGCCCAACTCTTCCAGATTAAAAAGCAGGGTGTTTTTTGGTATCTTCCACCATACATCTTCTGTTACATTACTTTAAAGATTTAAAAAAAAAAAAAAAAAAAAAAAAAACAAAAAAAAAAAAAAAAAAACCAAAACAACAAAGGCTACAAAAAAAAAAAAAACCCAAGATAATATTTTTCTAAATTTAATCAGTGCTAGGTGTTGTGGTCTATATTAATCTGTCTAAAGCTTGCAATAAGAATGCATTTCATCTGACTTAAGTACTGTTTGTGAAATGGCAGTTATGCCCAGCCACTTTTCTTTTGTCTAGGGGAAGCATGTTACCTAATTTATCCAGACTTTGACAGCTGCATGCACCAGCAGAGTATAACTCCCCTTCAGAAACATCTTCAGGTTTTTAAATGTTACTGAAACCCTTTGTTAGTAAATCTTCCGAAAACAGCCATTCTTGGTGTAATGAATAGAACAGAAAAACATCCTGTTCTGGAAATACAAGTGCTAAAGACCAAGCTGAGAGTTATTAAATCTTCTTAATTCAGCAGAAGCATTCACCTAAAATCTACTGTTACAGGCAATTGCAGATGAAGGGGTATAGGAATGAATGTGCTGGTAGACTAAAAGGAAAGTCTTCCTCTGTGCCTGGCTGTAGCCAATGTCATTACTTCTGAAGGTTCTGTTTCGCACAGCGTAAAACGGTATTTTTAATGTTTTAACTGCATTTTTTTTCATACTAAGTGAATTGTTCAGATGAATGTATTTACTGTGTATCAACAGTAAGGCATAACTCAGAGCAATCAATACTGTAAATTAAAAAAATTAAAAGTCTTGTTTGCTGTATGTGTCTGAAATTAAGTGAAAAACAATGAGAATGTAGAGAAAAGTTGGGTGTCCAGCTTTACATCATTAGGAAACAAGACAAGCAAAAGCTCAGCATGAAGAAAGTAAATGCTAATGGAGTTGGTCTGAGAAATACTTACAAGTGTGATGAAGTTAGTATTTTGGACTAGAACTAGCAAAGCTAAGCTTTTCCACCAGTGTTCTCTTTAACAGCACTTTTGCTATGTTTCCTGAGTGGGACGGGAGAAAACTTAAAGTAGCTTGAAAGCTGTAGCTGTGCTGTAGGATTGGCTGAGTTTGAGTTATGTCAAGTAGAATAGTGTGCTTAATGACTGAGTTGCAAAGGCCTGTTATTCGGAATTAATGAGTGAAAAGAATTAAGATTACTAACAAGTTGTCTCAGTGGTTGCTACCATATGTTTTGTGACTTTTTTYCAAACTACATGTGCAAGCAGCATTTCCTGCAAATAGAAAGGCAGACTTAATATTAACCGACAGCAGCTTCTTTACTAAAAGCTTGTTAAGAGATGCCTTCAACTTGTAGTAGTTAATGACTTCTAATTTTCAGAAGTGACGTTCATCATAGCACCTCTATGGCTATGCAGAACTTAGCTTTCACTGTGCCAAAATCCTGATAGAGTAGTCGTAGATACAGAATGTAACCTTACCCAGCTCTGCAGACTTCTGAAATGATTACGGTGGATTGCATGGAGAGAGTTGTGACACTTTCTGTTCTGTTGTGACACTTTCTGTTCTGTCAGCACCTTTATGAGATGACAAAAAATTTTGTGATCTCAAAGCTGCTCTTCTTCCCTAGTTGAGCTGGAGAAGAAACGTACTGTAGAGCAGAGGATTTTGCAGTAAGGTGGCATTTAATTCTGCACAGGCAACAATATACAAAAAGTAAGTTATCTATCATCGGAAAAACTCCTTCAGGAGAAAGCAGAGTGATCCTTTGTCCAAAGTAAGTAGAGACCTTGGTACAAAGACAAGTGCAGCTTACACGTACCACTGAAGATGGAGAAAATTGAACTTTTTAATTCTAGACTGGGGATGCATCCTTGTTTATGTTTTAGGGAAGAGACCCTTCTGACCTTTAAAATCTTGTCTTTCTCTCTATGTGTACAGCCCTAGACAGCAACAGCTTATAAGATTTGTTGTAGTAGATAACTAGCAGCTGTTTACCATTGAAACAGAAGAAGGTTAGATTATCACTTGTTGAGATAAGCGTTAATGCAAGTGCCTGGGTGGGTTTTTTGGAGGGTGGGAGGGAGGGAGGTGTCTAGATTGGTTGTGGAATCAAGCTTTAGTTCTTTGATTTCTAGTTTTATAGAGTAGGAGGAGTGGGGTTTGTCTTTGTTTTATGAAGTAGCAAGTTTAGCGTTGTTCTTTCTGATGGTGATACCAGTCTAGACGTTTGGTATTTCAGTACTGCCTTTACAGTTCCAAATTAGGGAATCAAGGCACCATTGCCAAACATTGCACTATTCCATAAAAATGGTTCTTGGCTACGAGTTTACAGATTTGGTGGGGCATACCTTTAAAAACTGATCTTGTAATATTTTTACATGTAGTTATGCAAATGCATGAATATTGTCAACATCAATAATGACTGGAAAAAAGGCAAAATTCGAAAGTACACTTTTTCACAGTATGACTTTTCAAAACCAAAATGAAACAGGTAGGATACTTTAAAAATTAAAGAAGTTATTATCTATGCATCCCAGTGAAATTTAGTGATATGGAAGCTCTTTTTTATTTAGTCTTAACAATTCAAGTGTAATCACTCTACAAACAGCTAAATTTGGGAAAGTTCCATTTGTAGCCGTCCATACAGTTGAGGATAATGGCTTCAGTTAAAGATCTGTTCATTTTAATGGATCTAGTCTTGTGTGGGATTATTTAATACTTTCCTTTTTTGGTATAAAATACAGTATCAGTGATCCACAACAAATGTGATACATTGTGCTTCTCTTATGGGGGAGAACAGAAATTAAACAGCTAATAGTTAAGAACTATTAGATATTCTAGTCTCATGTATATCAAAGGCCATTAAAGTGCACGCATTTACCTCTGTAGTAAGTCTCATCATTTGCCTTTATCTAAAACACATCCTAAAAACTCTTCCAGGGCCAAAGCTAACAGAACTCTCTGTGTTACTGCATATAGGATGAGTTGAACCATTTCAAACTGATGTCCTGAAAACCAGGTTATTCTGGGAGGGGAGCAGCCCAGAGCTAGCAGTAGGAAATGTTAACCCTGGGGAAGGGTGTGAAATCCCGCCCCTTTCCAGCGCTGTAATGGCTGAGTCAGGACTCCAGGTGGTTATCACCAACTGCTCATGATTCAGAGCTTGCATGTAAGTACTTGCATGTTTTTTTCCAGGATCGTTCTTCTGATCTGAAATACAGAAAATATGATGGTCACCTTTTGAATAATTAGTTTCTGGTTAGAGGTCTCACAGGAGGTAAGGGATGTGGATGGCATGTTTGCTTCTGTGACAGGATATGGATTCACATCCCCAGATTTCCAGAAGGCTGCATTAACCACCAAACTGAACATGTGTGCTGGGAAGAAGATGCTCTATACGTCAGTTGGAGCTGTCATTATGCAAAAGGAGAGCCAGAAAGAAAATGAGCAAAGGAGGAGCTAACTATAGCATAGTGTTCAAAACACATACCTTGGAGCAGGGGAGAAGGTCTGTTCTTTCCAGGTTGTTTATGCATTTAATTTTAAACAGTCTTGGATACAAATAAACCTGGCAGTGGAGATCAGAAGTCATTACTCCGCTGGTTTTACATCTCATTAATGCTGTTCACTGCAGCTTGCTCAGGCAATGTGAGTCCCTGCCTTGTTCCTTTCAGAATCACCCACTCTCCAGATGCATCTTCCCCTTCCTCATTCTCCATGTGTTAAAACATATTTTTGTATGTAAGTCTGTGCTGTTCCTGTCTTACCACACCGCCAGTCTTTTGGTCATAAGCACTCAGAAGCTATTGACGGAAACATTGAATAGTGTTCTCATCCTTACAATAATCTGCAGAAATTCACTGCTGATGTCCCCACTCAGTCTTGACTGTCTGGTGACAATTTCTTTTTAAGATGTCTGATGGTTCTTAATCTATGTGACATTGCCTTTTATTGATCTTTTTTAATTCTAAATTTTTAATAGASCTAACTAAAGCAGGTAGAGTTTTACGTGGCTTTTACCTGCACTATGTTTCAGGTTTGGTTTTTTTTACTGTGAGATGCAGCATGATGATGTGAGCATTTCCTGATGTGTAGTGCTTCCAGACAAGTACGAAAAATGCACCACGTACACTGAATTTTAAAAATATCGTTGTTGTCACCTACATGTCACTGGTAGCCTCAAGAATCTGGTGCTCTTACCCAGGTTTCATTCCAGGAATGTGCCTACACTGACTGTAACCAGCCTTTCCCTGAAGGCGTTTCTCTCATTTCTCCTTCCACTGCTGATTCATTGTTTGGAGAACAGAGAGGAATGGAAATCAGACTTCTCCATATCTTACCATGTTTCCTATAGGACTCTGTCATTTTCTTTCCAATTATTCTGTCAGTTTATGTGCTATTGATATTAGATCTGGAGTTCTTCCAGTGCTATTTTTAAAGGAAAGGTACCACATTTTCAATTCCACAAGTTTTTGCCATGGTGAATGATTTTAATTCTAATTCTCATGTACAAATTATCACTGGTTAGCTTACCTATCTGGTCTTTCTCTTCTTCATTTTATGTGTTACTGTTACAATTTATACTTCTTTTGTATTGGCTGAACTGCAGGCAGCTTCTTGTACTTTACTATTCAAATTTACTGTTTAATTTACACATCTCTTAACTCTGTAGTGGACTGGTTTTTAAAGTTTCCAGGTAATTACTTTACTTGAAAAATCCTTCTTTCATTGCCTTTTTCATTGTTTAAAATCTTTTTTTTCTTAAATTCACTGAAAAGGGTTCGTTTTTTAACTATCCCTCACACAATGATGTTATATGTAATATATAAATATATTTTATATAAATTGTTTTGGACCCAGCTATTCTTACGTATTGAACAAGGCTGAGAGAGTTGGGGTTGTTCAGCCTGGAGAGGAGAAGGCTCTGGGGAGACCTTACAGCAGCCTTCCAGTACCTGAAGGGGRCCTACAAGAAASCTGGAGAGGGACTTTTTACAAGGGCACGTAGTGATAGGACAAGGGGTAATGGCTTTAAGCTGAAAGAGGGTAGATTTAGATTAGATATGAGGAAGAAAGTCTTCACTATGAGGGTGGTGAGGCACTGGAACAGGTTGCCCAGAGAAGTTGTGGATGCCCCATCCCTGGAAGTGTTCAAGGCCARGTTGGATGGGGCTTTGAGCAACCTGGTCTAGTGGAAGGTGTTCCTGCCTATGGCAGCGGGGTTGGAACTAGATGATCTTTAAGGTCCCTTCCAACCCAAACCATTCTGTGATTCTATGATTGTGTCCTTCACATGGATACCTGAGAAATAGTCTCTTCTTGTGAGCCTCAGAAACATGCTTCCAAAAAGCAATCATGGTTAAGTGCTGAGAAACTTCTGTAACTGGCACTGTTTGATCGGTTTACTGCTTACACCAAATGAACAGGAGGGGGAGCCAATGTACTAAAAAGCTGCAGAAGAAATCATAACATGGACTTGAAGGTAATTTTGAACAAACCTCGGACAGTTTGAAAGACGAAGTTCATTTGTACAAAAAGCAGTTTTACGGCAAGTGCTCAGCAAAAAGCACTGGAGGTGATTAGTACAGCTGAATGCATTGACATGTCTGCAATAAGTTTAGGGTCTTCTGAATTCTTAAACTGATTCATGTTTTATATTTCATCAGGCTAGCTCAAGTTTGAAATAGCCTGTATTAAATTTCAACCGATTCAAATGGTAAAAGATTCAGTTAGAAAGCAAAACGTTTCTTTCTGACTACTCAAAGAATCTTAATCAAGAGTGGCAATCTCTAATGCATTCTCTGGCTTTGTTCCTACTGTGGAGCTCACATTGATATCATCAGTTGAAGTATTATGCTTGAAGTGGATACACAGATTGTAATATAGTTTCTCCACTAGCAGTTAGGTAGGAACATGATGACCTTTGTTAGTAAAAATGCACTTTTATTCTGTTTTTAATACTGTTTTATGGATGGTGTTTGATGATAGACTCAAATTACTCTGAAAACCATGACAAGGTTTATMATACAAGTATAACTAAATACTAGCATTGTTACTATTTAAGGTCCTAGGAAAACTAACATTTGTAACATTGAGTCAGAATTTTACGTAGCTGGGATATTTCTCATGGGGATATCAATTTTAATTTAACTATCAGTATGGCTTTTCTGGCACACACCCGAATATGAAGCCTTTGCAACTCTTCGAAAGACCATGTTGCCTTTCTTCCTATCAATCCATGGTCTACATGCATGTTGCAAGTTAAGCTTGTTTTTCAATGCCGAACTCTATCAGGAGCAGTGTGATCAGACATTAAAAATTTAGCTCATATGTGTGTTTACTGTCACTCTGAATTCTCAGAAAGATGACATGTCTCTCTGTACCAGCATGCAATGACACATCAGAAACAACTCCCCACAGAAAGAAGCAATCCGAAGGGAGAGCTTTGCAGTTGAAAGATACTTCCACATCAGAAAATCTATCAAGAGCATAGTAGTCTTCTACAAATGAACAGGGTCACAGGATAGAAATCAAGATGACACAAATGAAGCAAAGAAAGGGGAAACAAAGTGGAAATGAAACAAGGTTAGTACAGGGTGAAATATTAGATATTCTCATTACATGTTCAGCAGTTATAAAGACTGTGCCTGTGCTTTAGCCTATTGGGTACATGCCAGATGTTGCAGTATGAAAGGAAAAGCAGTGGAAACCCAGAAGCAATAAAAAACAAACTTGCCTACCTTCAGCTGAAGGTTTGGCAGCTCTGTGTGTGTTCAGTGAATATCCCTTTGGTTGGATACCTTTAATTTTGCTTCAGCTCTGTSAAGTCCTCCAATTGATGCTACCTGGCTCCAGCAGTCTGTACTTTCCTTCCACTTATTTTAGTGATATATATTCCACATTAGCAAATCAGCCAGCTGAGAAGTGGTGTGATGTTTACTCAGTGCACGTATCGAATGATATTTTGCAGGGCTGTAAGCTCAGATCCTTTTGTAACACTAGAGCCTAACGTCCCCAGTTACGCAACATGCTTGAGTTACACTGCRGTTGATGGCACAGCTTTAAATTTTGCTCCAGCTTCAGATCTTACCTGAAAAGTACAGGTCAGTAATCTTCAGTAGCTACAGTGAACATAATATAGATAAAAAGGCAATAAAGAAGGGCTCTAGCACAGGAGAGAGTAGTCATACAGTAGAGTCAGCCTTTGTTTCTTAGCCAGAATATATAAAAAGTGTTGATGGGGAGCATGGCCTAAATTACATTTACAATGCAGATTTTTTTTTTTTTAAATTTAAGGATGCTAGTTCTCTGAGCTGCTCTGTGCYGATCCAGAACTCAGTTGAAAGTCAAGTCATCAACAAGTGAAGATAAAAAGACCCAAAGCCCAGTGAATCCACATCTACTACAGTACCATCTGTCTGCCTCTTTAACACCCATTTTCAGTTTCTAGACAGTGCAGCCTGATGCTCTGACTGATCAGGTTAGCTGAATGTATGTTTTTCTCTCAGAAAATGGTTTCCAATAACCTTTTTTCATTATTTCAAGATTTTAAGAAAACGATTCATTTGGTAAAGCAGTTGGTTTTATTTTTCTTATATCAGTCAAATCAGCGCTGTGTATAGCACTGATGCTATCACCAGGAAAGCGGGAGAGGGAAAAGTCAYAGTAAAGCCTTCTCCCACTGCCTGCAGTGAGCTGGCATACTTCAGATGTCTGACTTCTTCAGTCTCCACTGATCTTCCAGCTGGGTGTGATTTTCTTTCTACTCTGTTACAATTTCCAAACATCCTTTCTTTCTAACCCTAGGGTTACAGATTTTGGTTCTTACTTTAAAGAGTAGCACAGGACGCTCTCTGGAACAGTGTTTTCTTAGCTAGTCTTTTGATTTCTCCAGGTCTTTCTTGGGCAATCCAATCACCCTTGTTTGTTTTACCAAAAGAGTTGGGCTCTTCATTTTCTGTAAGGTCTTCTAAGTTTAGGGGGGAGGTGGGTTTTTCTGGGTTGTTTGTTTGTTTGTTTGTTGTTTGTTCCTTTGTTTGTTTCTTTTGCAAGAACTAACAGGTTTTAATTTAGAGAGTCTCTGAATGGCCCAGCCAGGCCCTTCCTCATGGGAGAAGACTATAATAATAYAATCACAAGGGCTTTGCTTTTTTTCCTATTTCTCTGACTGCTTGAAGGTGACTCTGAGGGACTTCAGATATTGGGTAAGAATTTCTTATTACGTCATCTGCAGAAGTTCACTTCATTGGTGCGCATCATATGCTCACTTTCTCATTTATGGATCTAATGTAATTTGAGAGCTTATAACTTCACTGAAAATAGTAATAAATATCAAGTGTACATTTTATGACAGCACTCAACATCAAGAGGTTTCAAAGGCAGTTTTCTTAGCTTTCATTAGCACAGGTGCATAAGTCTAAACAAAAGCTTTATACTAGCATGATGAGAATCTTTAACTTGGGAGTTTCATATTAGAACAAGAAAATATGAATGAAATTCTGAAATGTTTGACCCTCTGGTGACCCATCCTGCTTTCTTTTGCTGTCTTCAGCTATTACAGCTACATGTCTCCAGAGAATCAAATACATGGCTGTAGTGATTCCTAAAACAGTCAGCTAGCAGATGCTTGTTTTAAGCTATTTATAAGGGAGTTCCTGCATGAACACAATAGCTTGTTCATTTTTCTTTTATTTTTGTTTTACTGGGGCCCTTGTCTCTGTCTCACACACGTGGAGGGTRGAAGAGGAAAGAAAGGGGCTGGTGAACTCTGACCGCTGTATAGAGCTCTTTTCCATAGCTGCAGATGTACCCCGTATAGGTGGGACTTTCTATTTTTCCTGTGACTTGTTCATTGGTACCGTTTCTTTCCAGCCACAAAGGAGGAGACATTCTCGCATTTGTAAAGCCATCTTTTGAAGGAAGGCCTGTTATTTTGTTGCCTAAGCCCGTCTTTACCAGTAAATGTGTATTTCAGTAGGTGGAACCGGTCTGAGTTTGTACACTCTTGCGCCTGTCTCTGAAACTGTTTCAAGTTTTAAGTGGTGCAGGGGGTTTACTTGATGAACAGGAGCACAGTTTTCACTACTCTCAGGAGTGGTATCCACTTACAGTTRTAAAATTAAATGCTTCGAACTTTCTAACTGTGGGCAAATATTCATTGGTTTAAAATTTACAAGTAGGTGGAATTCTTCTGTCTTGCCAAGACAATTAGCAATTACATAGTGCTACAAGCAATTTGTAAGTATTGAATAGACTTTGGTTAGTTCAAAAATGCTAGGGTTTTTCTCTTATGCTTTAATGGATATATGAGACTGTGAACCTGCCAATATGTGTTTAATCACAGAAAATGCAARTGCCAGTAAGTCCATGCAATGTGTACAAAGCGTGTCAGAGGCGTGAACTTAACTGTTTTTTTCTTGTCAGTCTCGGGAAATTCAAGGTCTTAAAAAATTACAGGTGTCAACTAGAAATTAATGTGGCCATGTGTCTCACACATGTCTGCCTAAAGTTTGGCTCCTACACCCAAACTTCATCGGAGAGGATTTACTCTCCATATTGGCCTTGGTTTTAGTTCCCTGTCACCATGACCAAAATGAGAAACCTCTTCTGGGCATTGTATTGGCTGGGAAAACTGGGTGTAGACCACTGTATTAAAGCATCTTAATAGGGGCTTGCAAGGCTGGTGTATATATATATCAGGCCTGAAGGTTTAGGCTTTTGTTTTTCAGCTTTGGGCTTTTGTTTTTCAGCTTTGATTGTTCCTTGCTGATATGTCCTTTCCTGGATTATTTCTCTTTAGCTTCAAAGCTTGCCTCAGAAAAGCTCAGAGGCCAATATTTGTATTCTTTGTTTGAATTCCATATTATGGAAGATGTAGGAGAGGCAGTCCAGTACTTAAAAAGAAGTGAATGTTTTGCTGCTGTTGCCTTGAATCCCTTATAGCAAGAAAAGCTAATCTAATGACTGAAGCAACAACTTTGGTTAAAAAGACATCCTATACCTGGAATCCCAGATTTACATCCTAGAGAGATCAACTCTTCATCCTCCATTTATCCAGCATTAAATAGTCTATTCGGAAAGAGCTTGTCTACAGTGAATGGATGATGAAACTCCCCCCACAGGTCCTTCTGAAAAAGTTGTGGTCTCTCTATTCTCTCCGAACGAAACCTTGTCTTGGTGTTGCTCTGCTGTTTGCTCATTGATTGCTACCTCAAATACATGTATGTTCTGTATTCTCTCGCTGCTTCACAGTGTATGTACAGATAACTATTGGTTAAACATTGGAACAGGCTGCCCAGGGAAGTGGTGGAGTCACCATCCCTGGAGGTATTTAAAAGACGTGTAGATGAGGCACTTAGGGACATGGTTTAGTGGGGCTTGGTGGTGTTGGGTTGACGGTTGGACTTGATGATCTTAGAGGTCTTTTCCAACCTTAATGATTCTATGATTCTATGAACTAGAGATTAAAAGTCTGCACCATGTAAGTTACTACGATAATAATTACAGACTCAATGCACTGAGTGATTTTATTTTTAAGTAATGGTCCCTAGCAGTTCAGAACTGATAAATAGGATGTTGGATAAAGATATCTAGCCCAGAACAATGTTTTCGGCAATCCTGTTTTTGCAGCTCCTTTCCTAGTATTCATATGCATTTTCTCGACCTGTGTCTGAAGCTCAGGAGGAAAATAATCAGCTTTTGTGGGATTTAGACATTACACTGCTGCTCTATTTCTAAGCACWCAAGTAATAAAGGCTTTGGTAATCATCTCCAGCATACAGTATTACTATCTTTCCAAAGCTGTCATTGCTGTTAAGTTTAATGGCTACTCTACAACTTAGAAGCAGCTATGAAAATCAAAAAGGATGGCACCACAACTATAGACTGAAATTCAGAAAGCTGTGGTTCTTGCTCCAAGAAAAATATTGAATGCATTAGCAGAACATGACTTCATTAACAGCATTAAAAGCTATCATTTATGGGAAGGCAAGCTCTACTTTGGCACATATTTCAGTGAATGACAACAACTTTTTGAATATTTCAACCAATGTGCATTGACAGCTAGTTTAGGGCAGCAGGTCTAAAAGCATTTAAGATTACAGCAGTGTTCTTTAGAATAATACGAAGAATTGTTATTGCACTCATTTTTTTCATTTTAAAAAGACATTTTTCAGAATGTTTAGTGTATACTGATGTTCATATATAATTAAAACCACAGGCATGTCTCCTAGCTAATTATGTTACCCAGTATCTTTCTAAAAATATTGTCTTTTATACTTTTCTTTTTTCTTCATAGTAGAAAAAGAAACATATTCTAAATTTTGCTCCTTTGTGACTTTTATAGTTTTGCTTAGGGTTGACTCAGTTTTGGGACTGGGGGGTTAGATTGCTTCCTTCTGCTTCTCCTCCGTGCTCACCTCTGTACATGAAACCTACATAATTCTCATCAGTCCTTTCTGCAGCCCTGGCTGGATTTGTTGATGAGCTCTTATTTCTATCTAGCCAGCAGTGAGTCTTCTCCTAGGCTGCTGTCACTGCTACTGCCACGCTGAGATTTAGCTTTTGTGACACTATCCGTTCTGGGAACAGCAGAACAGATTTCTTGGATTTCTGCAAGCCACCTATCTGAATAGGAATACACCACTCTGCAGCTCAAAGCCTGCTATTGTTTCCTGAGCCAGCAAAACAATATTGATAATATTTCTTAGCTGTTTTGACAACAGATTTTTTTCTTTTCAGTCTCATGATTGTTACATTAATAGCTGCTATAATTTTGATTTAGGACAGCATCATTCAATGTTTCAGAAAATCAGGATCAGTTTCAATTAGGCTTTTCCAATTATCTTTTACTTACAGGAAAAAAATCAAAGTGGGTAGGAATGCTATGGTGTCTCTGGGGATTTCTTGTTTACAATTGTAAGTCTTGATTCTCTTCTGATTTACAGTGATATAAATAGGGCATAAATGTAAGGCACAATGTCAATGTAGACTAGTGTAAAAGCAGGGGGGAGAGAGGAAAGAATTGAGGCCTGAGACGGGCAAAATGGAGAGTACTTAGATGCGGGTAGAAAGCATGATCTTCAAAGCAGAGGGGACAAAGACAGAAGGCCTGTGAATCCAAAGTGGACCAGGAATCCGAACTCAAATCCTGCAGAAAAGCACGACAGGCAGCTGGTTTGATGTCCCTGCCCAGCCTTGCCACAACTATGTGATTTCAGATATGCCTCTTCAGACAGGAAGACATACAGGTAAGACACTTGACAGACAGAAAGGGAACATAACTGTGTAACACAAGCCTTCCCTGCACCTCCAGGGACTGGGAAAGGAGAGAAAAGGCAGACAGGCTGTTCCCATGTCCTAACTGGTTTTGGGTGGCTGCAGAGACCAAGCACACCTCACCATAGCTTAGAGTACCCAGGGGGGTTCTGGAAACAAGGAGAGCCTCCCAGCAGCTCCAGTGCCTGAGGTACTGCAGATCCACCAGGACCTGCCTTCACTGCGCCTGGGAGCCGCTGATGTAAAGCAGACTTCTCTGCCAGGCAGTTAGAGAAGTTGTGCAAAACCTCAGTTGCTGTCACCACATCCTAACAGAGCCAATAGCTTCTTCTGTAATGGAGCTGGGCACTGTTGCTGTTGTACTAAAAGGGATGAAAAATGAAGTTTAAAGAAATTTGAGAAAAAAGCAGGAAAGTAAATAAAGTCAAGCAGAAATCAAGCCTGCTCTTCAGCTCATTACAATGAAAAGAGCGGGGACAAGACATCAACAAGTCCTTGAGGGAAGGAGAAGGGCACTACATCAGTTAACAGTGGGAACTGGAAATGCACAATGTTTGTGCCTCAAATATTCATGTTGTTGCTCACATCTAATTTTCTACCAATGTTTTCAACAATAATGGCCATTAAACAACACCACATATGTACACAGAAGCTTGTATTGTGGAAATGGTATTTTCTTCCTCAGTCGTTACAGACCACCCTGTGGCACTAAAGAACTGCACGTGCAATGCAAGGAGCTGTTCCCTCTTGCTGCCTACCGGCACTGGATGCATGTATCTGTCCTTGCTGCCAGTTACTGAACATGGGCTTTGGCTACCCTGATCGAGCTGCAATGTCACCAAAAAAAGCAAAGTTTCCCTGAGTCACTGAAAAATCAGCTACATAATTCACATTTGGCAAGGGTGTGGAGAGGAAAGAAAGTACAAATCATGGAGGCAGTTGGCGTGCTCCATGTCCAGCACCTAGATGGAGAAATGCACAGGCACTGAAATAAAAGGATGAAAATTCAGTTGTGGAAAGGAGTAAGGAAAACATGGAAGGGGCTGAGGGGAAGGTGAAGAGACTTCATGGGAGAAGGAAGGTGCCCAAGATGCCCATTCCTCAGGAAGAAGAGAACAAAAGGACTGGAGATAGTCAAGGGGAAGGAAAGCTGGTGAAGTGATCACATGGAAATTAGAGAGGCAGACCTGATGACGTTTACTGGGGAGGCAGCGCTGAAGGGAGACAAAGCCATAAGGAAAGCAGAAGGCTTTAGGAAGGAGCAAAGCAAATGCAGTTTAAAAGGACCAAAGAATTTCCATGAAAAGCGTGAGAAATGAAAAAGACTACAGAAAATTCACCCAGACATAAAAGGACGATGCTGGAGAAACAGAAAGTAAGAATCAGAGCAGGACTAGGATGTTACTGGCTCTGTTTTATTGAGTGTTTGGCCCATCCAGCATTCTGCCCTGTGAGTGAGTGACTATTGGCTTGTTTCCTTCCCTAGATTCTGCTCCTTTGAATACAGTCTATACCAGTCTCTTTTTTTTTCATTCTGAAAAGCTGACTGATCTTGCACGCATACAGCTGAAAGTCCATAAAAATTCAAAAAAGTGATCTTACAGCAAAAAGCAATATTACTATAGCAAAGCATCATGCCTCCACAGGCAGCAGCTGCAGGAATGGGGTCTAATTTTCACTCTGATAAGCTCTTCAGCTGAGTATTTTTACACGTCTGTGGTCTCATTCTGTGCAATAACTGAGAGGTAACAACTGAAAACTATGGAGGAGCTTCATATTATTAATTATGTAGTTACTTCATTGGTAATTAGAACATATATAACAGGAGGACATATACACACACTGAAACAATTATCAATTATTCAGTTGAAACCACACTTACCAAAATGCCCAAGCAAATTATGCTCTCTTTCATATGGTTTTGAGCTCTGCATCTTATTTGTCCATAAAGACGTGGATCCTTTAATTTCTTTAATTTGTTCTCATGTAGAAGAAAGAGAACACCCATGATCCCATTTTCTTTGGAGGAATTTCAGAGGAAAGAGTATCTGTGGTAGCACTAAATAACTCATTGAGCTAAGCCTTATTTTCAAACTCATAAAATGATAGTAATTCTTGGAAGCATCTTTCATTGCTGAAATTGATAGTCCTATAGTGTCATCTTCTGATTAAAGTTGCTTTGGAGATATGGAGAGGGGAAAATTACCACCCAACCTCTATTTGTGTTCCTTTTAATAATATTGACCTGTAGTTCAGTAATAACCAAAATGTCACTTATATGTAAATATATAGAAAGTTTCTGTCCTCTGATAATAAGTAAATGCCTAGGAACATCTGAAGCACAGGTTTAATTTCAACTGGAAATGAAGTTTTAAAGAAGTTCTCATGCCTCACAGGGCAGGCGCATTACTGGGTTTTTGACGATAGTATTTTCATTTCTGATCAGCTTCCTCTATTTCTTGAATTTGTGCTTAGAAGAAGGTCTGGTTAAAAGGATGTTTCAGCAACCAAGTAGAAACTCCTTTAGGAAGCAATGTTTCCATACTCCAAGGTGGGAGCAGAAATGGGAGCTTCTACTATTCTCTTCTGCTCTAGGCTTGCTCTGGCTTTTCACTCTAATGGTTAGGTATACCTGTGCTGCACAATGCAGCACGATGTAAAGATTTCCAGACTAATTCTTACTGAGCTAGCATTGCTATCAAAGAGATAAGAGCTGCGTTAGCAGAGCACTGCATGAGAGCCAAGTTCTCCTGCCGAGAAACTAGCCTGGATGCCTCTACTCATTTAGCACTAGGTCAGGCGTCACAGACAGGTACCACGTTCTRGCGTGGAGACATGGGTAGTGTTTCTGAGGGGAAGAGCACTGACCGCTTCCCCAGGTGATTCACCAGTCGAGCCTGCCTGTTAGCAATCCATGCGCGGTGTTCCATGGCCTTCCAAAGGACGCGATCAGTCATGAGTGACACAGTGAGGCCGAGAGACCTTTGCATTCATGGCTCCTGACCAAACTCCTCCATGAGAGGAGAGGCAGGCAAGTGGCAGTGGCTGACTGAGAACATCAATCTGGGTATTGATTTGTTTCTTTCTCCAGCCTGAGCAGAGCAGGATCCTGCTTCTCCTTTCAAAGGGAACTGGCTGTGTGGGGGCCCGAAGCAGAGCAGCATGTGTCAAGTGCTGATGGAAATGCCTGGGGAGGCTCTGCAGTCATTACAGCCAATGCTTCGCCCAGCACCAGGAGCAGTGCTATCAATTTTGCTCCGTTCTCTTGTCATTAAGCTGAGTCAAGACTCAGTTCTTCTAAGAGCTGCATTAAAGAAATGCCAGCAGAAGATCCGCTGCACCTCCACATACTGTTCAGAAAGCTCATGGGATTAGTTAGGCCTAATGCAGTAGGACAGTGTATAATCTTTCTCTTCGATTGCTGGAAATCTGTTGTTATGCCAGGCTCTGCCTGTCCTGAGAGAGAAGGTTTATTGTGCCAAGTTTCATACTGAGTGAGTGCAGTTCTATAAATCAGCATTAATGCTTAGCTTATTAGAACTACAGGCAAATAAGAGAAGGCTAAATGAGCAATACTGTGTATTTAACTATGTATGAGGTACTATTCAAACAGCACAAGGCCTGTGTGTGGGATGTGCTGTCAGTGGACTCAGTGATGAAGCTGTTTACTGGGGAACACTCACTTTCCTGTAGCCAAATGACAAGAAATCCTTTTTGGCATTGTATGACTGTGATGCTGCAAGTTTTGCAGTGCAGAAATAAACTTGAAAATCTAATTTAACACTGAGCAATAGCTTGCTGATCACAGACTGTAACATTTATCTTAAGGTAAATCACTTTCCTCTAGACAACAGCAGTTAATGTTTAGACATAGAGGTATAATGGGCAGTTCAAAAAGAGAGTAATGTCTTCATCCCTGTGTCTCATAAACTCATTGTCCGGAATGTACATAGCTCTGCTTGACCTTCACCAATGTCCTCTGCAGAACTTACTGCAAGTGTTCCAGACATTTGCTTCTTAAAGGACAATCAAAAATACTGTAAGATGAAAATGGTTGTGATTTATTCTTGAAGCTGTTTGTTGCAAGATTCTGACCCAGATTCAGCCCTCCTTAGGGCGGTTTTGCACTGCGCTCTGGGCAGAATGCCCTTGAAAAGGGCAGAGCTGGTGTTGTGTTTGTGGACTACACTCCAAGGTGTCTTAAGCAGCAAAAGTCAAACTCTGCTTGCTCTGTGAATTTTTTTTAAAAGTCAGAAAAAGCTAAAGGCAAACGAAGAAAAGTATTTAGTTTGTAAAGAATATGCTGTCTAAAATATGTGTTGAGATCATGTTTGGTAAACAGTGCATTAACAAGAATCAAAGTGATTCCTCCAATAAATCTGAAATCAGACCTTATTGTTGAAAAAAAGAGGAGATTAGCCATTCTAGCTAGTACCGTTTGGGTTTGCACTTTGGTACTGATGCTAAAAGTGCCAAGTTGGCACTCAGAGTCCAGCTTTACAAACATGACCCTACTTTTACCTTTTGCTGAAATGCTCTGTAACATAATGGGGCTCTCATTTCCTTTTTCCTGAGAGGATGTGCTTTTGTCATCCTAATTTTGCTAAGAGAAAGAAAGGCGCATAGGAAACATCATCATCTCCACTGCCTTTAGCTTATACGTGAAACTTACTGTTCTTCCTGCAGCCTGTCCTTTCTGCATTCTCCTTCCTCGCATCCCATTTTCATTTCTCTTCTTCACCCTTCCCCGTCTCCCTCTCCTTGACCAGGTAAGACTGCACATCTCCGTGACACCTGGATTAGAAAGCTATCCTTAAAGAGGCTGAATGTTAATGCCAGCTCACCAGATTTCACAGGCTGTGGATTTAACCTAGCTGCAAGGGTGCAAGGAGTGCTGTAGCAGCACAAGCCTCATCTGTATCTCCTGCACTTTCACGCTGTTGTGTCCACTTTGTTTTGTCTTTGCAGAAACACAGCTAATTTCTCAACAGCTCCCCAGGGATAGACCATGCTGTCTGTTCTTCTTTTCTAGAGACTCTTTTCAGATGTGCTTCAGCCGCTGGGATGATCAGATAAGTGCATCAGTAAGGATTCCTGTCTCACTGCTGCCAGACCAGAAAAATTCATCTTGATACAGAGAAAATCAAGTTTGTTTGCTTTCCCTCTGTGTGTCTTACACACAGACACGTACACACGTATAGCTTCCTATCTGTTGTTTCTCATCCCTCTGGGCCTGATTGTCACACTAGCAGGCTATAGCATGATGGAAGGAAGTTTCCATTCCTGTATGATTATATTTGTCCAGTGACATCCCACATCATGAAAGAGAGCYAAGATCCAAAGCGTCCCCCGCAATCTGCCATTTGTGGCTGATAAGCCTCACTGTGCATTGGGAATATCAGCAGATGTATTCTCCTACCAGTAATGAACCTGTTCTTCAATGTTTGGCCTGAATTGTCTCACTATCTCTCCTAGGACTGAGCAGGCAGTCGTAGCTGGACTCAGCACTGCAAACTACTTTTAACTATTTACTGTCATTCAGAGAGATGATTGTGCTAGCCCTGCTCATTCACCTGGCCTGTTTCACCACCAAAATTAGCCCAGCACTTGCCACACAAATATCTTTCACTTAGAGGCTATCATATAGGAATGCAAGAGCACTGTTAGGACTCTTCTGCACATATCTGTTAGAGGAGGCCAGCACAGCTGATCTGCAGAGCCTGGGGCCTAATTCTTCAACATGAGTAAAGCTGAGATGGAAATGTCTCCCCACACTTCAGCTCATGCAGAAGTCAGAATGGAGAGAACACTTGCTGTAACTGATAGCAGAAGTAGACTGTAAACAATCCCAGACTGCAAGTAAGTGCATGTTATAAGATTAGGTAAGCATGTCAAAAGATTCAAAGACTGATGCAACCTCTATGGTTTCTATCGGTGTCACAGTTTTGGCTTTCCTCATCAAAAAATAAATGTTTTTGTATCTTCCTCAATGGAAGATTTTACAACAAGAGTGAAGCAGGTGTGCAAGTGTCAGCAATAATCCCCATACTCTCCCTGCTGCCAGTGTCCTTGGGAGCTGAGATGGGATTGACGTTTTCCTCCTTTAATTATGTCAATTTTAATTTGCTGGCTGTTCATAGGGAAGTCACTAGCCTGGAACAGCTGCTGGGGCTGTGTAAAATTAACCTGAGCCATGTCCAGGCTCTAGCAGATGGGTGCTAGAGCCTCTGCACAASCTGACGCATTTGGTGCTGACATCCCATCTTGAAGCTGAGTGCAGAAGGCTGAAAGCTGGATATGCCCTGGAGATCAGTATGTCCTGCCTTCCTCTGGGTTTATCTTCTTAGGTCTTGCAGAGATGGATTTACGGGGGAAAATCAGGAGGAGTGTAATTCTCCTCGTCTGTAAGTACCACAGCATGTTTTGTATCATGAGATGGGGAAGTGACCATGGCAGGCACCGCTTTCTGCCCCGAAGTGCCGTCGCGACTGCTTTGTAACTAACCCTGAGCTTTGGACACATAGATGAGATACATTAGGAAAACCCTACCTACCTCCTACGCCCCACTTTCTACCCCAAAGAACATGGCAGAGTTTCTTGAACTAAGGCAAATCTGCCCTGGCTGGAAATTTTTACCTCAGCTAAACCACAGGGTGATTCCTATCTTAGCAAAGGTGGTTTACCCTGGGAACAGTAGCTTGTGTGCTGTTGGTCTAGGGCGGCTACCTCCGGGCTTTTGCCTGGAAATTTTTATCTCAGGGCAAGTTTGGTTAGTGCTTTTGCTCTGGTTTTACCTGTTCTCTGAATGATATTGTGCAGTCTCCAGTGCTCCCAATGCAGTGCTTGGCTGCAGTTTGCCCAAGACTCGCTCCGTTCTGTCATTCTGAATGCTCTTGTTTCAAATTAAGGCTGTGTTTCATGGGGAAAATCAGCAACATTATGGTAAGTCAAGAAGAAGTGTGAAGTCAGTTGGCATAACTTAACAAGGGAGAAACCTGCATGTTGAAGATCTCATCCWACAAAATGCCTTTGAATCAATTCAGAGCACTCTTTCACCAAGGACTAAATCCCTAAGGATTAAGGACCACTTTAGTCACATTAGGACCACTTTAATCCTAAATGAGGACATCCRTTTGGGGCTTTAATGCATGTTGATTACCCATGGTCAGATGAATTGGCTTAACTTACTGAGTTGTCACGGTTTAACCCCAGCCAGCAACTAAGCACCACACAGCCGCTCGCTCACTCCCAGCTGGTGGGATGGGGAAGAGAATCGGAAGAGCTAAAGTGGGAACACTTATGGGTTGAGATAAGAACAGTTTAATGGGTAAAGCAAAAGCCGCATGCACAAGCAAAGCAAAACAAGGAATTCATTCTATACTTCCCATCGGCAGGCAGGTGTTCAGCCATCTCCAGGAAAGCAGGGCTCCATCACACGTAACGGTTACTTGGGAAGACAAACGCCACCACTCCGAACATCCCCCCCCTTCCTTCTTCTTCCCCCAGCTTTATATGCTGAGGATGACGTCATATGGTGTGGAATATCCCTTTGGTCAGTTGGGGTCAGCTGTCCCAGCCGTGTCCCCTCCCAACTTCTTCTGCACCCCCAGCCTACTCGCTGGTGGGGTGGTGTGAGAGGCAGAAAAGGCCTTGGCTCTGTGTAAGCACTGCTCAGCAATAATGAAAACATCCCTGTGTTATCAACACTGTTTCCAGCACAAATCCAAAACATAGCCCCATACTAGCTACTATGAAGAAAATTAACTCTATCCCAGCCAAAATCAGTACATTCTCCACCCCTGGGAGCCCCACCCCAACGCGGGGCACAAAGGGTTCAAGACAACAACAGATTTGATTGGAATGTGCTAGATCAAATTTATAGCTGTTATTGCTGTTTAGCTATTAATTGGCAGGCTCCTGTGCTTGCCATGGGGCTTGCTTGCCTTACTGTATATTAGTCTAGTGCTCGTTATTGGTTGCTTTTTGCTTTCGCTGCTTGCTCTACTGCTGTACTGCTGATCATCTTACTCTGCCATGCCTGAGAACATTCTGATAACAGCAATGGTGATGCACCTGGGCTGGCAGATGGCCAGGGCATCGCTGCTGTATCTGTGCTGCTACAGTGGACAGGCTGGAACTCCAGCGTGAACTCGAGTCCAAGGGACTGTGACCTGTGGATGGGTCCACATGGGAGCAGGACACCAAAGGGATATTCCATACCATATGACGTCATGCTCAGCATATAAAGCTGGGGGAAGAAGAAGGAAGAAGGGGGACGTTCGGAGTGGTGGCGTTTGTCTTCCCAAGTAACCGTTATGCATGATGGAGCCCTGCTTTCCTGGAGATGGCTGAACACCTGCCTGCCGATGGGAAGTATAGAATGAATTCCTTGTTTTGCTTTGCTTGTGCATGCGGCTTTTGCTTTACCCATTAAACTGTTCTTATCTCAACCCATAAGTGTTCTCACTTTTGCTCTTCCGATTCTCTTCCCCACCCCACCGGGTGGGAGTGAGCAAGCGGCTGTGTGGGGCTTAGTTGCTGGCTGGGGTTAAACCGCGACATGAGTGTCCCCTTGCAGACAAACCCTGAGTCTCCCTTGTTTTGCATTTTTGCAGTGTCCTATGGCAAAGGACTGCTGCATCACACCTGCTACCCCACGTGTCTAAAATCCTCTTTCCTTCTCTAARTCACTGACTCATCCCTTTCGTCAACTTGACTCTCTTTGCAAAGTTTTGTACGCTGCAAGCTATATAAAGAAACAAATTGCATTCAACTGTATTAGCAAGCAGCCTGGAGGTTTTTTTGTTGTTTTTTTTTTTTGTACAGTGCCAGAAATGAATTTTCCCAAATCTTCAAACTTTCTGAAACACTTGATTCAGATTCCTGAGTTATCAGGACTACTTCATGCCTTGAAATTACTGCATATGTTCGTGTTTCACTCCTTCATTCACTATGTTCTTTATTCAGAGCTGATCATTTTTTCAGAAATTATTTAGATGCTGCTACAATTAGCATATTTCACATAGAACTAGCAAGTCCATCTACTCTCTCACTGTAATTAGAGAGAAATGTAACACATTTGAAAATAAATAGCCCAGGCATGAGGTGGTTTTGTGGAACAATACAGAACAAGTGGGTGGACAGGAATGTGGAAATAGAGCCAGGATTCTGAGTGGTAAAAATTGGCTCATCTCCATCAGCTTGCTAGAGCTACAATAGCCTGAACTCTCACATTTGGCGATGAGCTATAAAATGATAAAAATACATAGTATAAGGAGAAATGTGTCCTTCTAAGTTGTTCTTTCAGTGGAGTTCTGCTGGCAACAGCACAGCTTCAGAAACAAACAATCTAAACTTAGGTTTCTGTAGTTGCACTCTTGGCTGTAACTCACATGGAATTACAGCAGGGGAACCGTGCAGAATGAGGGGGTCTCTGTGATAGCTAGAATGACTGGAGATATACAGGAGGTAAATGAAGAGTTTTCTCCATATTGTAATGATCTGAGTGACCAGGAAATATGATGGCTCAGACTGACACTTTATGATTTGTAATTTTATGCCATTGAGCAGTGGAGAGAGAGAGGAATATTGAAAAATTCCTTGGATTTTTTCCCCTTCTTGTAAGCACAGCTGCTTCTTTTCCTGGGTTAAATTCTGGAGTACTGCTTTAAAAAATGCCAACATATCTTTAGAAAAATCAGGATACAGGTTCCAAATTCAAGGTGCTGTTGGAAGTTGTAATCCCATCCTGCCAGTCATCGCTAACTTCGTATCACGAGTCTCCTACACCTCAGCTTCTGTTTATAGTTTCTCACAGGCAGATTTCTGGTTTGTGTAAATTGGTTGGGCTCCCTTGACATCTTCCAGGAGAACATGGGCAGTGCTCAATAAAGAACCAGGCACCTAAAATCTGCTTCAGCCATCATTTTGTCAGCACTAAGAGGAGAAAAGCAGATCTTTGTGGCCCAACTTCCTGGTGTRGTATCTATGGATAGTAATGTGTCTTGAAGCAAGAGCTTATCTACTTGTTTGTTACTGTTTAAGGAAGTCAGGTCATTAATTCCAGTTATTCATATCAATCTTTACTTGAGAATTTTGTTTGTCTTTTCTTTTTTTCTATAAGTCAAAAGATTTTATGACAGCTTAGATCTCATCATAGCTGTGCTATATTTATTAATCAGAAGTCTGATAAGATGTGGCCTTTTCTCCTTATGACTCTCCAAATATATTCTTCCACTCATTTATTTGCTGCTTCTGGCGGACAGCAGCACTTCAAATGGCTTAATATAGCATGTAAATATCATGAATTTGCAGAATATGGAGCATCAAAGAAGAGAATTACGTTGTACTGTGTCCTCCCTCATTTCTCAGGCTAATATAAAATGTCATATGCTTTTGTTACTGAATTGGAAACAAGTTGTTGCTTTTCTTTAAATTTAGGGTATGGTAAAAGGCTAAGAGTACTCCCACATACTTACATGGGAAATATTATGAGTATGAATCATGTTCATTGCGTTTTCTTCRTCCCTGATGCTAGCAGTAGGGCTAGTGATCTGTCCCAGCAATGAGGTTGTGTGTGCTGTTCCATTTCTTGATGTATGTCCGATGGCTGGGATTGGGACCAGTACTTGGTTTTCACAGTTGTCAGATGAGTTTCWCACTTACATTACTCCTATACTGAAATTCGCAGGACAAAAGTATTCGTGCAGAACTCTCCTGAGCTGTTCGTGTAAGGGCTATTATTAGGATAGTGTTGCGAAGCAAGACTTATTTTTCATTTATTATTGAATGAAGTATCCTGACAAGATTATTTTGTGTAGCTAACTCAGGTTCCCTACAATGAATGATCCAACAGTCACCTGTATTGCCACTGGTCATGCAGAGGTAGACCACAGGAATACTGGAGGACCAGAATTTGCTCAAAATTGTTAGTGTTGATACAGCTGAGATGTCTGTGGCCTTTCAGACAACATCTGCAGCTCAGGGGAGGCAGGGTAGGGAAGAGTCTGCACCTGGGTCGGGGCAACGCCCAGTATCAATACAGGCAGGGGGATGAAGGGATTGAGAGAAGCCCTGCCGAGAAGGACTTGGGGGTACTGGTGRATGAAAAGCTGGACATGAGCCAGCAATGTGCACTCACAGCCCAGAAGGCCAACTGTATCCTGGGCTGCATCAAAAGAAGTGTGGCCAGCAGGTCGAGGGAGGTGATTCTGCCCCTCTACTCCGCTCTGGTGAGACCCCACCTGGACTACTGCATCCAGCTTTGGAGCCCTCAGCATGGGAAAGACATGGACCTGTTGGAGCGGGTCCAGAGGAGGGCCACAAAAATGATCAGCGGGATGGAACACCTCTCCTATGAAGAAAGACTGAGAGAGTTGGGGTTGTTCAGCCTGGAGAAGAGAAGGCTTCGGGAAGACCTTATTGCAGCCTATCAGTACTTAAAGGGGGCTTATAAGAAAGATGGCGGCAAACTTTTTAGCAGGGCCTGCTGCGACAGGACAAGGGGGAATGGTTTTAAACTAAAAGAGGGTAGATTTAGACTAGATAGAAGGAAGACATTTTTTACAATGAGGGTGGTGAAACACTGGAACAGGTTGCCCAGAGAGGTGGTAGGTGCCCCATCCCTGGAAACATTCAAGGTCAGGTTGGATGAGGCTCTGAGCAACCTGTTCTGGTTGAAGATGTCCCTGCCCATGGCAGGGGGGTTGGACTAGATGACCTTTAAAGGTCCCTTCCAACCCAAACTATCCTATGATTCTATAATTCTGTAAGTCACAATTAAGAGTCTGAGAACTTGCACAGTGCCTCCCCCTCAGACGTGATGGGCCTTCTGGGCTCAGTGCCCAGGGAGAGCCGCCAGGGACTGCCATCATCACTTATCTGCAGACAGAAGGACATGAGTAATGCTTTGGATGTCACCCCACACCTCTCCCGCTGTGGAGTGGTGGTGCTGCTGCAGCAGAGCCACAATCACCCCCTGGAATCCAGGGTGGCAGCGGGAATGCTGTCCCACTCATGTTTTGCATCTCAGACAAACCTCTGAGCATAAGTGACATTTTGGCCTTGGCTAAGAAGAAATGTAGAGCTGAACCTGAGGTTTTTTCCCTAGATTTTTGGTGGTTCTTCTGTTACTTGGAGCGCCATGTACCTCCAATCCTTTGCCAGGTTCTCACTCCTATAGGTTCTCACTGTCCAATGTGTAAGGATGCTAAGTGTGCACACTCTTCGTAGTGGGTTACTTTTCTTAGAGAGAGAAAGGAAGAGCAGGTTTGTTTGGTTTTTTCATTTTCATGTCTTAAGGAAATAAATTCTTTGTCAAAGAGTTTTGAACATGTTGGCTGATTTCAGCAAAAGGGATGGCTGGGCAGAGATCTCAGAGGCATGAAGATCTGATAGGTGACTGGATGGGGGCAAGAAAGAGGGAGCAGCAGGGGGAAGTCAGCTGGGGTTTCTCTCTGACAGCAGCTGGTTAACCAGTGACTGTGCCTGTACCTCTTCATACCTTATGCTTGCTTGTGCTCAGCAGGAAGCCTGAAGGCTGTAAACAAGGGACATAAGTAGATCTTTGGATGTTGTATGAACAGATCAAGAGACTGTAAGAGGAACTTGAGGGGGAGGAGGATTTAGGAGAGACAAATATTTGGGGCATGGTGATGGCAGTGTTGCAAGAAACATAGGTGAGAGTTGGATTACTTATATGGATTACTGCTTAGGACACAGAAAATACATTTGTAATATGTCAGGCTTAATTTGCTTTACTGCTAATGGAATGAGTTATCTCCCTCTTCAGTCCCAATTGCCATAGCTTTGTTTTTGTATCGGCTCTCTTATCAGCAATGACTAGAAAGGCAGATGCAAACTTCCACAGCTGCCTGAAATTTTAGCATGGCAAAAAATAGTGTTTCCTAGCCAGGGAACAGCTCCCTGATAACTGCAGTAAGCAAATGGAAGAGCCACAGCTCTAAAGAACGTGTGTGCATGTGTCAGCAGCGGTTCTCTCCTTCAGTGCAGCGATCTGTACGAATTAGAGGCAGAAGTCACTACAGAGCCAGCTCACGTAAGTAGAGCTTACCCAAAGTGTAGTGTTTAACACCTTCTCCTACTCTTGGCTTTCTGATGTGTTTAGTGTGGGTGTTCTGCAAACGTGAATAGGCTTTATCAAGCTGTGACCTTGAAAGAGCTGCTGTTATGCAAGAAACCAGATTCCGCTTGTACAGTACTTGTGTAAAAGTCACTACCAGTCCACCATAGAGTTATTTGCCACTTGCTCAGTGAATGCAGGTTTTTTCACTTGGCGGTATGCCTAGTTCAGAGTTTGTACCAACCAGTGACTAAATCTACATCTTTTACCTTCTTCCAGGAATAGCATTTGCAATAGATCTGATCACTGTTCCCTTTGTCAAGGTAACTGCGTCACCCTTTTGCAGTTCAGTGTTATGTTCTTATACAACTTGAGCTTTACTGAAGTTCTAAGGCAAATGGCAACAGCAGTAATATCTCTGTGAGCCTCCAAGGAAGTTGATGGGATACAACAAAGTGAAAAGACTTGGGATAATTACCCCCAGACTTCCAGAATCCATGTTATTCATCATGTATGTGATCTGATGCAAAGTACTGTGGAACTTTACAAGGACCTGAAAAAGGAAGTGCTGTGCTTCATCAGGGAGCAAATGGCAGCTGGAAATCCTGGTTTCAGAGAGCAAACCAGAGGCTTTGCACAACAGTCATTTCACCAAGCTGAAGGACGCTGCAACAATATTCTTTGTAGACAGGCAATGGGCACAGTCTGCAAAAATGGTCTAAAACAAAAAAAAAAAGCACAAGTTTACTCTGCAGAAAATAAGACGACCATCATTTATTATTGTCTTAATCTAGGATTGTGAAGATCTAGCAGTAAAAAGTGAAATGGAAATGACCTGCCAAACTAGTGATACCCTCCTTTTCCTTCCAAGAGTTACACCACAGCCCGGAGTCCTTGCTACTTTGTCTTGCTCCCCTCACCAGTAAGTTTCAGAAACTCTCTGAGAAGATAATTGTTTGCAGCTTTTATGATTACATTGCTGGAATGTTGTCAGAAGAAAATGCTTGCCCTGAGCTGCCGCAAGATATYGTGCTGCAGGAGAAAGTGACTCTTTGTAACCGAGCAACTAGAGATGTCTAACTTTTCTCAGCTCTGCTTACAAGACTTTGTTGAAAACAGTGACAAAAGGCTATGTCCACATGGACAGCTTAACATGCTCGTGAAGCACAAATCTGACCATGAGAAAGAGTTGTCAAGAATTTATTGTGGAGACAGAGGAGAAAGGAGAAGCAGATTGCTAATACAAGGCTAGTGCTTATTATCTAGATGAGCTTAACGCACAGTAAGATGTAAGATGTCATTGCAAATCTCCAGTGCTTCACTTCACACCACGAAAAGGACTTGGGCTTAGTCACTCAAAGGTATGTCACTGTTAGGTGTGGGCAATTTGTTTGAAAAGTAAGTATTACTGTGACTCAGCTACACACTAATCAATTTTATTGCATTGTAAATTGATTGTATTCCTGATAAATTAGTTTTAATTGCACATATTTTAACAGTTTGCAGACTTCTTAATATTGATGAGTTTCCGTATTAGCTCTTTTTATTACATCTGGAAAAGGCCCTTCCCATGCACAAATATTTAGAATACCAGCAGTTTTTCGAACCAGACCAGTGTTTACCTTTTATACCGCATTATTCTGTTTCAGGAGCCTACTTTCAAGGTTAAAAGTGTCAGTATTCCTCTCCCATTGAAAGGTGTGCTTTGGAGTGCTTTTGTATCAGCTGAGAAATCTTTGGAGGAAAACAGTAATTATATGACAATGTTCTTTTTAATCTTTTCTATCACAACAGCAAAGAAATCATAGAATCATAGAATCATTAAGGTTGGAAAAGACTTTTATGATCATCGAGTCCAACCATAAACCCAACACCACCATGCCCACTAAACCATGTCCCTAAGCGCCTCATCTACACGTCTTTTAAATACTTCCAGGGATGGTGACTCCACCACTTCCCTGGGCAGCCTGTTCCAATGCTTAACCACTCTTTCAGTAAAGACATTTTTCCTAATGTCCAATCTAAATCTCCCCTGGCGCAACTTGAGGCCATTTCCTCTTGTCCTATCGCTAGTTGCTTGGCAGAAGAGACCGACACCCACCTCGCTACAACCTCCTTTCAGGTAGTTGTAGAGGGCAGTAAGGTCTCCCCTCAGCCTCCTCTTCTTCAGACTAAACAGTCCCAGTTCCCTCAGCCGCTCCTCATAAGACTTGCTCTCCAGACCCTTCACCAGCTTCGTTGCCCTTCTCTGGACACGCTCCAGCACCCCAATGTCTTTCTTGTAGTGAGGGGCCCAAAACTGAACACAGTATTCGAGGTGGGGCCTCACCAGTGCTGAGTACAGGGGCACGATCACTTCCCTACTCCTCCTGGCCACACTATTTCTGATACAGGCCAGGATGCCATTGGCCTTCTTGGCCACCTGGGCACACTGCCGGCTCATATTCAGCTGGCTGTCAACCAGCACCCCCAGGTCCTTTTCTGCCAGGCAGCTTTCCAGCCACTCTTCCCCAAGCCTGTAGCGTTGCATGGGGTTGTTGTAGCCAAAGTGCAGGGCCCGGCACTTGGCCTTGTTGAATCTCATGCAGTTGGCCTCGGCCCATCAACCCAGCCTGTCCAGGTCCCTCTGCAGAGCCTTCCTACCCTCAAGCAGATTGATGCTCCCGCCCAACTTGGTGTCGTCTGCAAACTTACTGAGGGAGCACTCAATCCCCTCATCCAGATCGTTGATAAAGATATTGAACAAGACTGGCCCCAAAACTGAGCCCTGGGGGACACCACTTGTGACCGGCCGCCAACTGGATTTAACTCCATTCACCACAACTCTCTGGGCCCGGCCGCACAGCCAGTTTTTTACCCAGCGAAGAGTACACCTGTCTAAGCCAGCTTTTCCAGGAGAATGCTGTGGGAGACAGGGTCGAAGGCTTTACTAAAGTCCAGGCAGAGTCCACAAAGGCCACCCTCAGGTTGCTGAGCCAGGTTCAGGAGCACAATCCTGCCAAGTTAGCCGTGAGGAAGGTGTTAGGATAAGCTAGACAAGACAATAACAAAGCTAATACAAAACACTGGTAAAACTTGGCATCAGCACATACAAAGAGATTTAATAGTAGGCAACTTTGCAGTACAAGGCTCTCCAAACCAGCATGAGCTCAACCCAGTAAGTCCTAGAGCGCATCCCCATGAGAACATGGGTATATTGCTTCCAGATTCAACCTGGCTCACATGCAGCCCATGTGGCTGTCTCTGCACTGAGAGCACAGTTACCATGCCACCTAGTTAATTCTCCCCCAGCTAACCACGAGGAGACTGTCATTGTTTTGGTTTTGGATGGATTAATATAAACTAAAACCCACTTGCCCATATTTCATACAAGCTAAAAAAGACAAGAATGGCTGGATCTGGTGGCTAGGATGGCAGTATTTTACCAGAAGTCTGCTCCCTACTTGCAATGCTTCAACCCAGCTTTTATTAGAGACTCTCTTGCCTTTTTCTTCTTTTGTATTTCTAGGAGCTAATTTCCATTTACAAAGTTATTTCAGCTGGATCAGATAGCTAGGCTTTACTTCTTTTAAAACGGCTGAAAATTATTTAAGTCTATTCATTGTGAAAAGAGCCCCCAGAGTGTTGGGCATTCACAACGGAAAACTATTTTAGTCTGTTTTCTTAAGGAAACAATGCCTACTCAGCTAAGTTGTTTGTTCACCCATCTATCAATTTAGTTCTAATAACTATGAACCTGCAGACTGATTTCAGCCAGATTTGGCAAATTTGCAAAGTTTCTGCAAATCATGTAAAAAATTTGTGGTTAGACAGAAAAAGCCTATTATTTCCTTCACGATGCAGGGAAAGGAGGAAAAATTCAGCCATTGTTCTTTTGGGTGAGAACAGGCTGGCCTGTTAGTCTGTGCTACTAATTGACCAGGTGCAGAGTTCTAATTCAGCTACAGCACATCTGGCCTCTTCTCTGCCTGGTAATTAGAGAACCTGGAGTGAGGTGAGACTATTGTAGGAGAGCTTAGGGATGTGTAGGTAAACTGGAAAAGATGAGGGGAAAACTGGGGTTATTGAGTGGAGCTTTGTAGGAAACATGTAGAGAAACAAATCTGTAGGAGATCAGACTTTGTTAATTCTGCTACCCATGAAATACTGTCTTCTCTTTCTCTCTGGAGTTTTTTACTCTGATTTCCCCCCCTCCGTTTATATTCAGAAATCTCACCTGAATGACTCAGATCTTTTCAGCTGGCAGTTTGAAGATGTCATTGCCATTCAGCCTACATTTGCTGGATAAAAAAGACAGCCACCTTTCCAGGCACGTCCTCCCTGAGCTACTTTGAGAACACAGAAGCCCAAGCAGCACACTCTATTCTTCCCCCACACACTGTCTGTGTCACTTTCCTTCCTTTTCTTCTTTTTGGGAGTGAATACTGAATATACACCTCACATTGACACTGGGGAATTTTTATGATGACAGTCATGATTTGTGAAAGTGTCAGCTGGTTATGTCTGGATCATTTTCTTTTAAGTGTGAGATTTCAAGAATTGAAAGCATGAAGATTTTTAGCATGTACCTGCTAAACAAGGTGCTTTTCAAATTCAAGTTATTCTCAATCTCAAATACATACAGAAGTGACAGGAGGGCCACCTGAGGAGGTGAGAGGGGAAAAAAGGGGAAGATAGAGGAAAAATAGTAGAGGGAATATTTGGGTCTGCACTTATGGTACATGTGAGTCTGGTGAAGGAACGAAGAAGAAAAGAGGTAGATGAAATGAGGGAGTGGGAATGCAAAAAGCTGCACAAGAAAGCAATGTGGGATGTCTTTGAAAGATGCCTTTAAGTTTCAAACCTTCTCTGTAGCAGACTTTTGTTAACTGACAAAGTGAAGACCAGAAGAACACTGCATAGTATCATACAGTTTTGTTTATTACTTTCATTTTCTTCTTACAAATGTTAATACTTTACTCGCTTTTCGACATCTGCTGAGCACTCAGCAGATGTCTTGGATAACCTGTCAACATGCACTTGCATCTTGAGCACCACAAATTGATTTGACAGCTAAACTGGACAATTTAAACAAAAATTGGTTACAATCAAGACTGAAGTTTATCTTCTCCTTGCCAAAATAAAACCCTGAAAAACACTGGTTCATTTGACACAAATATTCCATTCAGCCTCAGAGAAAGGCTTTGCTTAGAAGAAAAGTAGAGGAAAATATAATCTAACCCTCCAACATTACTGTTCCTGCTTTTTCAGTGCGTAAGTGCTTACCCATGATGTGGGAGCCCTAACCACCTGTCTAAAGCATTTTCTGGGACAGCTGAAAGGAATCAAGGGGTTTTTGGCATACAACTAGTTAAACACACTAGATCAGGGAGAGGCATTAAARCATTGCATCTTCTTGGGAATAGTTTAATCACTACCAAAGTCAGGGATTTGTTCTCTTATTTTTTTCTCTGAGTAAATGAAACCCCTCAACCCACACCCTTTGGCACAGCTTGTGCTGTGGTAGCTCTGGCATTCCCCCATGAGGTACGCACCTCCCTTACAGGGGAGGAAGGGAAACTGGTTCTCCTGCATCTGTGCCAAGTGCTCCAGTTACTACTTCATTTTTTTTAATCTGGCCCTCTAATATTTATGGGTCTTTTCTTGCTGAAACTATTTGTCAAAGTCAGTTCATGTTTGCATGTCTCGAGATGACAGCAATCACATTGGCAGTTTTACTGATGGTTTTTTAATTGTCTTCTTACCCGTTCTACTTAGAGCCGTCCTTGGAGGTTACAATTCATTCAGAGCCCACCGCATACAAGTGTGCCACAGCCTACGTTCCTTCCAACAAGCCTTATCTTGAACTTTCCCTGTTGGCATTTCATTAACAATTATATTGCTTCCAAACATTTACAGTAGCTTTATTAGATCCATCTGGTATTCTTCATAATCCTCCCAAACTGTGCCAAACCCAAATAATCTGTATCACAAGCAAATTTTACTACCAGACCATTCATCCTCCCAGACTCTGAATAATATACAGAACACTGGCTCCAGCCAGGATCCTTGGGGTATCCTGCTATTAACCTTTTCCCATTTTAAGAGGTAGTAATTTATTCTAGCTCTTCGTAGTCTCTCTCTCAGCTAGTTTTTAATTCATGACAGAACTTKACCTTTCACCTCTGATTCTCAAGTTCCTTTACAGCCTTTTTGAAAAAGACTTTATTGACAGTGTTTCAAGGCTCTAAATTAATTGCATCTCCTCATTCTTCATTAGCCATTATTTTAATATTGAAATAATGTTTACTTCTTAGAAAATAAATAATTTTCCCACCATTAGCAAGTGACTTTATTTTGGCTTATCGAAGCCAGTGCATGGGAGGCCTATTTGCTTGCTTTTCTTCCCCTATTGTTATGACTGACTGCTTCCATCCTATAATAGTCCCCCAGCTGCCTCAGAAATCCATCTTTAATTCTTTACCTCAACACTGAGCTAAAACTCTATAACCTATATGATTCCTAAAATCAACATGAGTTCCACTTTAAAGAGCGAATACTATGTTTTTAATTTTCTCCTTGCAAAGTAAATCTGTGCCATAACACATTGCCTTAGCTCTTTGAGGTCAGATAAACAGCCCATTTAATTCAAAGTGCTTTTTTCATTTTGTGGGATGGGTTTTCCTGAATTCAGCTACTTCTTATTTTAGTTCTCACTAGACATTCTTATATCACCTGCTCCCAGTTAAGTAATGTGATTTAATTTCATCTTTTCAAAGATGTCTCCAGGAGTCTTTTACCTTTATTACTTCTAACAACCAAGATAAAACTCTGAGTTCCCCACAGGTAGTTATTTCCTTCCATTCTATTACACTGACTAGCGTGACGTACATAAACAGCTCCGTGTGTCTGCCAAATATTTTTCTTCTTTGCTTATGAATGGAGGACTTTCTCTTTTTAAAGACTTTAAAATACACTTGTTCACTCCTAGTTCCTACAAATGCGTACAGACTAATGACCTCAACATTTTTGCTATAGTCTTTGCTTAACTTTTCAACAGGTTTTTTTTTCTTAATTCCATGAGAAAATAGCATCTTATCTTAACATCTGGTAAATCAATGTCTATTTGTATTCAAAAGGGAGATTTTAAAAGTGGCTGGCTTTAAAATCGTGTTGCAATATCCCTTTTCCACACCTCTTCTGGAGGCAGGAAAGTGGAAAGGCAGCTGCACATCTCTGTCATGGTTGAGGGCACTGTTAACTGAATTTGTGCCAAGTGACTACTTGCCTGATTAGCAACTGACTGGATTGAGGTAACCGTGATGAACTGGCTATACCTGGGCTGCAGGTGAGTAAACTTCCTTTCATGCCTTTTGCTAGTGACCTCTATGTTTGTGTTTGCCCAAGGCAGGCTGTGTGGCAGGTTTGCTTTTCCTCTATTCTACTTTGTCACTCAGTCGTGTCAGACTGTGGCACTAATACCATAAATACTTTTGTTCTTCTCTTTCTCAGCAATCACCTTAGAGTTCAATTGAAGGCTTTCATTGCTTTATCATTGTTAAAACTTTCTTAACCACAGAGACCCATTCCTAGGCAGCAAACCCTTAGAAAAACAGCATGGATGAAAGGATGCATTRAGCAATAGACTGGTAGCCTGTCTTGCCTCAGTTATCATGTGGCAATAGTGGGGTGAGGCGGTTGTCCTCCCAACAGCTGCCTGGATTCTCATCAATGTCTTGAGATGCAAGGGAAAATCCCAGCCACTCAAAATTTTGATCCGTTAGGTGAGGCATCTGACCCAAAGCTCGTTGAACGTGAAGGATGATTTTTCCATTGATTTCAACAGCTCTAGATCTGGTCTGATGCAGCTGCCTGGAACTGTAATGCTACTTCAAATAAAGGTGAAGCTTTCATTTCTTGGACGTTCCTTCTGCCTGGAACCATTGCTAGCCTCTGGCAAAAAAACCCCAACAAATCTGTCTGGAGTTACTGACTTCTTTTGTGTGGAGTCAGGGATATGATGTCTGGGAAGACGTATTTTTCTGTCAAATAAGGTCTGCTGGCAGCATTGAAAATGGGAAATAAGTCATACTAGTATGCTTCTGAATTGTTTTAAAACTCAGGCCATGACACTAATGGCTGCAGTACAGAAGGAGGAGAGGCTACTACTGTACATCAGCAGAACTCAACCCACCTAGCTTAGCTTTTCCCCACTGTGACTTGGCAGCCAGACTGAAGTTTTCCTATTGGAAATCTGATGCAAAATGAACAGTTAATTCACACCAGCAACAGGCATGCTTTCTACTCTCCTCTAGTGAAATTCTTACCTAAGTACATATATCTAAGAGCTGTGGCAGTGGATACATCTGGTACATTAACTTTTTACTGAGGTGCAGGTCCAGGCGTGCAAAGTATCAAAAGGCACAAACTGGCTGTAACTATGCCTAGTCTGAGCACTGGGAGACTGTCTGATCACTGGAGCAGGAAGGCTCTGGAACACCTCTTTGGTTGCAGGCCAGAAGCCTAACTTTCAAGTGAGCGTGAGGAGAGTTGATTCTCTGCTCTTTCATTCTGATGCCAGTCAGGAATAACCATTTGCTAAGAAGTTTAATGTCTGTAGCTGGACTTGCAGACATTGTCGGGGTCRTGCTTGTTACTGCCATTATTGACCTGCTGAGTATCACCTGCACTCAAATGAAGCACTAGCAACTTAAAGGAGTTCACACAATGGAAAACTTTTCTGGCAGGAAATGTACCTTGTAGGTACAATTTACAAGGTTTGAACAACAAAATTTATTTTTACTTTGGAGTGAAATGCAAAGGCATCTATCCCATGGCCTTCCAGAAAATGCCTTCCAGATATAAATTCAGTGCCTTATCTTACCTTTTGCTTTCATGGTCCCAAAAGAATGAAATAACTTGACATCAGCAGTTTTTGTGCATTAGTGTTTCCATTATTTCCAAATGTTACACATTTTTTCCTATTGTATGTACTCAAAGGAAAAGAATAGCAAAGCTAGCCCTAATAAGATAAATCTGGATCCTATTCTCACTGCAGAAAACATGACAGTCTTCAAAGACTAAAGAATCTGTGTGCAGTTCCTCTGAGAAAAGGAGAGCAGGGACCTAACCTCTGGACTTGAAGTGCTCCATGCTGTGTGCAATAGTTACAGAGAAAGAATAACACAAGAGGTATGCCTGGGCCTCACCCAGAACCCAGTGAAGTAAGAAGAAACTTTGGTTGCAATGGAAAGTATATTAAGTCTTTAGTCTGCAACTACGTAAGACTTTAGAGAGGCAAAAGACCCGTGGGTGTGCAGTATCCCTGCTAATCCTTTGTGCCCCACAAGAGGTTTCTGTCTCTCCTACTGCAGAGAGAACCCCTCACTAGCAAACCGAATAACCAGGCTTGCATCAGTAGAGAAGGGTAATTTGGCCTACGGTGCACTGAATTACGCTGTTTCCTAACAGCTGTATTGCCCTCTGCCAGTTGAACGGCATCGGGATGCCAGATTCTGCAGAGACCTGTATCACATCTCTGTAAACATGCTTTCTGAATACAGCAAACATCCATGTACTCTGATATTTTCTGCCTTAAGTAATATGGAAAAAATAGGACTATTTTTTTCCATCTGACTGCATTTTAGATAAATACTAAAATCCCAGAATACTTGGAAGAATGAGTAATAGTCACCAATGAGGGGGAGGAGGATAAATGTTATAAAACAGCGTCTGGCGTGTATGAAACCAGCACAAGACTGACAAATCCAGAATCTTCAATTGCCAGTTTGTGTAGCTTTTCTTCTTAAAGGAAAATGCTACTATTTAAAAAAAATCAGAATCATTTTCTCTTGAAAACCTTGGAATGGAACAGACAAATGCAAGTCAAATCAACAGCAAGAAAAGTACTGTTAATACCAGTGATGAATGTTACTATTTGGAATTCAGCTTTTTCCAAGTCCACAGATCCTATTGTGGCAGGCGCTGCACAAACACACACACACACAAGCCAGGGTTCTCCAGAGTCTGCATTTTCAGCTTTTTGGGTTTTTTTAAAGAATTTAGGTTGCATGCCTTCTCTATTTCTTTGATGCGCACTGGCGCCTTCCGGGATGGATCAGCAGTGCTGTGGAAAGAGGCTGTAAAGCTATCACGTGTCATGTCACCCAGCAGGTATACACTATGCATGGTCATGGCAGCCACAGTAAATCTGTGCATCTTTTTAATGTTTGCTGCCCGGTTCATCCTATTCCAGCTTTGTAAGTCTTGGGCCAGAGCAAACTTCTTTTGACTATTTGGCACAGGGACTCTCTCGAAGAGCAATTTGGGTATGGGGAAAGGAACGTCTGCTTACTTTCTTCACCATGGTATGCTCCACAGGGATAATTCCTTGCTGAGTGCCAAGCTCGTGGATATTCATTCCTTTTCAGTTTTTCACCTTCCCATTTTGACTAGCTTCTGGCCACACATCTGCTTTGCCAACATGGAAAGACTGTAAGACTTCCTGCTCTCTCTGCCCTCATCTGAATGAGTAAACTACAGCCAGTTAAGCAGTTTGTAAGGAGAGGACGAGTAAAGATTGCTGTGACAGCAGGTCTGCTTTCCCCCAAAGCTGTAGAGCTCTGATCACTATACAAATGAAGGGCAGAACTGAGACTGCTAAACGTATTTGCCACAATTAATGGATTTTGCAATACATGCGAGATGCTTTCACATGGGCATTACAGCATCAAGCACTTCAGAGGTAAACTTGGTACCTCAGAGGTATTCAGAAGGGCTCCAAAGGGAATTTAACAAGGCTAGTTCTAGCTGGGAAGCCAGACAAGCCATGGAAGAAGACCCAGTGACTATGGTCATGTGGAAAGAGGCCTGGGCAGATTAGGGAGATAGGCAAGCATTTAGAAATACCAGCAAGAATGACACAGGAAAGGTAGTGCCAGTAGCTTACATAATACCAGCCTGTAAATGCAACAGGACAAGAGCAACGTTTGCCAAAGCATTGTCAATGGGATAGAAGGCTTCTCAGCGGTGACTGAGAATAAAACGAAAGGTACTGGCATAAGGACAGAAATGTCATGATGGGGAGGGCTGGTGGAAAGAGGAGAGCTACCAAGGACAAATTAATTTTGGTGCACAAGGAAAGATGTTGCTGAATTTCATGACAGATAACTCCCGCCCAGGACTGAAGATATACGTGCATAGTCATCAGAAGAGAAAGATAGATTAATCCAATAACTTTGCTATGTACACAACTCTGCTGCTGCTCACACCTTCTCGGCCACAAGGATAGTGATAAATATATTCCTCTGCTGTAAATGTAGAAGCTCTTCACAAGTCTTATTTGTCTTAGTTGTTCAGCTCAAACCACAGGACGTAACTTGTATCTCACAATGAGCCTTTCTCTGACTGGTCCATATACATGGTATGGAAGCTTGTTCACTCACACGAGACTAAGATTGCTTAAACATGAAAGGTCATTGCATGCCTTTGAGTTCAACAGAGATGCAGTAATTATTTTCACCTAATAATTAAAAAAAAAAGGCTGGAAATCAAAAGACAATCCCTTTCATTGCACCACTGGAAACACTATTGTGAGCTGTCTTTACAAAACCACAGGAAAGAGCAAGCTAAAAGGACACTGTGGTAGAATTTTAATTCAGGCCATGTAATTTAATTCTGAATTAAATCAGATCAAAGGGAAACTGAATTAAAAAAAATACCTGTTGGATTATGCAGAATGGAGTTCCTCTTCTTAATAGCTCTGGAAAGATTACAGTGGCATGAGGCTCCATCAATCAGAACAGAAAAACCAAAGAGCAAGGATAAATCGAAGGTTAAGTGCATGATGTTGAGGAACACCTTAACCACCTTCCTTTTAATATTATAAACCGGATGGGTTTGTGTTGATGGATCTATTAAGAAGGAAAAACAGCAATCTATATTCAGACAAAGGCTTTCTGCCTATACATTTCCCCTGATGTATACAACCATCTTTTATTTTGCCATCTCAGTTAACAGACTGTCACTATTTCTCTGTGTGTTGATTTTCTAACAGAAAGAATAATCTTATTCTCAAAGGGCTGCCTATTAATTTATTTCTAAACTTTTTTTTAGCACATGAAAAGAGAGCACTCCAATATTTTTTCATTGTTTCTGTTCAACAGAAGGGCAGAACAAAAGGAAAGGAAACAAAGCCCTAAATCCATAGAAAGATCAAACTTCTTCCTGATGTAACTCCAGTGAAATAATTTAATACAGTCCAGAGATGTGCTCAGTCCATGTTTTTTGCTGTGATGAACACAGTAAATGTCCTAAATGTTTCAGGAACCTCAAATAGTGCAATGTCTATACGGCAGGACTCAAGATGGAGATTTTGGACTGGAAGAGAATTTTATTTTTGCTTTGTTCATTTCCTTTTTGTTGCAGGGCCTGGAGACTACATCCTCAGGGAGCCAGCCAGTTACTTTCTAAATCAAGAGGTGGTCCGAGTTTGGTTTCAGTGGGAGCTGGAGCAGGCCACACATGCATAGTAAACATACTGTTACCTAACAGTATGTTATTACATCATGTGATCACTGGAAAGGTGTACCATCAACATATTCCAGTTGCCCAGTTTTTCCTTAACTGATTTGCTGCTGCAGGCCATTTGGTGCCATTAGTTCAACAATTGTGCTCTTTGAAAGGACAGTGCTAATTTTGTCCTAAAACTTTATAAAAACAAACTTTTATAAAACCTGAAACCTAAGGAATTGCTGTATGCTATTTTTAAATTCCAGTTGTTTGCAAGCTGATAAATACCCTCTGTCAATACCTGAATTCCCCCACACCAACAACTTGAAGCTACATTAAACAATATAATCAAAACTAAAACTGTTTCTGTTGCTTTTCATTGACTTTGTTGCTTGATGCTGACCAAAACATCATTGCTTGAGTTTTCACTGTGTAGGCAGCATCTCCTTAAGCTATCATCAGGCTGTATGCCTACAGTCAGCAGCAGAGGCAACAGAAGTCCTCTCTGCTGTAGTGGCACATAGGCCAGCTCTGAAAGCGGCATTCAAGGTGTTTGGATTCCTTTGGTGTCTTCGGTTTGGGAACCYTCTGCTGGATACTGTTCTTAATAAATCTGATATGCTGTGGTGTCTCTCATGCCCTTATAAGATTTCATTCAAAGTGCAAGGTACTATTCTACTCCCAGGTTATGCTACCACAAGTTCCCATCCATGAACACCCTCCCTACCTTTTGGGATGTCACGAGCTTGCTTTCCAAATGCTTCTGCTCTTTTCTAATGCAGTAGAAATGGTATAAATGAAGAAAAGGTTTTCTGTTTCCTATAATCACTCCAGTTGAGAAAAGCACCAAATTCTGAATGGAATCGAGAAACAGCTGATCAGTTTTGGGCACATAAGGCTGAGTAGGAAAATCGGGGTGGTTCTTCCTGCCTCCCTCCCCTTCTGCTAAGTGTGGATTAAATCGCACTTTGCAAATAAAAACTGTGTGAATTGTGTGCCAGGTCACATCCCGTCTACATCCTCGCAAGCGGTAATAATTTTGGAAAGATTTAGCGCACACATTAAAGGGTTCGTGGAAGCAGTCCAGAGCGCTTCTAACGGCTTGGATCTAATTAGTCATTCAAGTTGCTTCTTTTTAAATAAGACTCAGAGGAACACGCTAATTTCAGGATGCCGGTGCGGGGCGGGGGGAAGCGGAGAGGGGCGGGGAGGCGTGTTTCTCTCCCACCGGAGGAGCCCTTCTCGAGGCGGCGGGCAAGGCCGGGCGCGGGGAGCGCTCCCCGGTCGTTGATCCCCTCAGGCCGTTGTGGGTGCGGCGGCCCCCCGACAATCCCTCTCTGCCGGCGCCCGCTCGCACTTCGCCTCCAGGGCGCGGCTGAGGGAACCATCGCTCCCCCGGCTCCCAGGCTCCCGCAAGGCCGGTGCGGGATCAGCTCCGCGCCTCGCCCCCTCCCCCGAGCACCGCGTGCCCTGCCCTCCCCGCAGCCTGCCCTGTCCCAGCTACTTAAGGCCGGCTCGCGGGCTCAGCGCCGGCTTAGCCCGGGGCTCCTGTCCCCGCGGCTCTGTCCCCGCGGCTCTGTCCCCGCGTCCCCTCAGGGACCGCTCCCCACCTGTCCGCCGGGCGCCGCCCGTGACGTCATGGAAACACCCCCTTCCCCCGCCCCAACGGCAGGAGGGCGGGTGGGAATAACGCCTCCTTAGCACGGAATGGGAGGGGGGAAGTGAACGGGCGCTTTCCGTTGGTCAGAGCGGCTGCCAATCGAGCGCGATGGTCCCGCCCCCGGTCCCTCGTGTGGACGTTCCCCACAAGCCGAAGCGAGCAGAGGTGTCGCTCCGCGCGCCCCCGCCCTCCCCGCCGGGACCGGCGCAGGTAGAGCGGCTCTTTATGGTTGCGGTTTTCGCTCCCGCCCGACTCCTTCCTCCCTCCTTCCTGCTGGCTGCCGGGCGCCGCTACCCTGGGGCCATGGCGGGGGCGCCCGGCGGGCTGTAGCTCGGACGGCGGCAGGTGAGGATCTCAGGTGAGTGTCCGGGCCGGGCTGGCGGCCGTGGGGCCGCTTCCCCGCCGCGCCGTAGGGACGGGGTAGCGGGGGGACGGTGTGTAGCCCCCGGGCGGGAGGGGGGGGCGTTGGTTGCGGCCCCCCTCGCTGAGGCGCCGCGGCGTGCCGGTGGTTCGCGGGGCGGGCTGCTGACCTCCGGCGAACTCGGCACGCGAGAAAAGTGGCTTTTTACCACACAAAAAGCACCTTTTCTCGGCCGGGTCGCAGCGAGAGCCCCAGGGCTGCCTGCCAGGGCGCGGGCGGGCGGCTGCTGCCGGCGCAGTGCCTTAGCCGCCGCGCCTCCCGCCTGCCCCGCCGAGCCCCTCTCCGGTCACCTCCTGCGGCTTTCGGGGTCCCCGGCCGCGGGCTGTTCCGGAGTGGCAGCCAACTTAAACACCTTTCTTTGCTTCGGGAGAGTGCTGCTGAGGGCTGCTCGTCGTTTATTTAACTGCCGGTGTGCTCCCTGTGGCACCGAGACGGAACGAATTCCGGATTAGCAGTGATACACCGGGCAGCTGCTTCCCCAACCTCCCGGGCGGAGAGGTGGCCTTCCCGGGAGGGAGTGGGCAGGGGCAGGTCTCCCCGCTTGCTGCGTGCTCTGGGGAATCGAGCTGGCCGCYGGCTGGCTGTTAAACGCTCAGAAATCTTGGGCATGTTTGCAAAGCCGCCACTCCCGTCTAAATCTGTGGTTCTCTGTGCTCGTGTAAAATAAAAAATGCCACCATTATTATTTTTTTTTTTCTTCTTGTCCACATCTTCAAGAAAATAGGTTAATTAAATCCAGCCACTTCAGTTTCCAGGTTGATTTAATTTCCATTTGAGGACAAATTAGGCAATATGAGCATTTAAAAACTCCATTACTTGGAAACTGTTTGGTACAGTTCACTGACAGTGAAGTACTCTTTACTGACGGTGATTTATTTTTACTAGGAGGATATCTGGAATGGCTAGAGAAAAGGGTGTTTAATAAATTTACTTCTTCCTTGTAAGGTAATTTGTCTGCCTTACATTTTTGTCCTAGGCCTCTAATGATGGTAACAGTGTTCTTCCTTCTCAGCTTTCTCGAGAAGAGACACAGGGAACAGTTGGTTGTTGCTTCATCCCTTGACTTTCATCGATTAATCATAGAGTTCAGAATGTTTCACTCTACTTAATTTCAACAGAGCTTGTAAGTCCGCTTTGGGTATTTAAAGCAAGTGTTTTCATGGACATTTTCTGTAAAGTCACATGTAACAACAGTTTTAATTTCCATGAGTTTTGTTTTTTATTATTGAAAATGTTTAAAAAAAAAAAAAATCTTAAGTAATACTCCCTAGTCTCTGCTCTCAATAGATTAAGCTAAATATTTTCCACTGTGGCTCCTAGTCCGTTTACAAAGCAATAGCATTTACAATTCTTTATTCTCTTTTTCTTTACTCTGATATGCCCTTCCCCACTGCGTTAGGCCCATTTATGTCCTCTCTTATAATTTTGTATAATATCTGGGTTTGCATGCAGGAAAGGTGGGAGGGGAGTTTTAGGGATTCGAGGTGCTATCTGTGTAAGTGTGCATATATGTGCACTGAACAATTGTGGTTGGGCTGAAATTACTAGCATGTTCACCAAGGACAGGAAATGATGGTGAGACTCAGCTGGAGTTTGCTTATTGCAACACTGAATGGGTGGCTAGCTCATTCTCTTTTGCAAATGTAAGTATACTGTATTTTATACAAAACCTTATTTGATTTTTTTTAGCAGCTGTGTGTATGTCATCCTAAAGAATTGGGTCTAGTTCAAACCACATCTATTATAAACAGATGCATGTCAGCCTAACAGCCTTTTCTTCCTTTGTTGCATTCTGTAGGTCTTGTTACATGCTGTGTAGACAGTAGAGTGAAATAGGGCATTATTCTGGCAGTCTAGGATCTTATGGTTTCTAATTGTAAAACTGAGTTTTCAGTTGCTACAAACAGTGCTCTTAGCTACAAAATGAGAAAAGCCTTCCTATTGAAAAGGTAATTCATATACAAATTGCTAATATATTTTAGGCTTAAATTTAATTTGCTGTAATGTGCATTTCAAAAAAATGCAGTGATGAACGAGGCAGCAGAATGAGTATGTGACTGTGCAGTCATGGGGTACTTTTATATGTCAGAAGCAGCACAGTATCTATATCAGCATATTTTGATCTTATTGAAGTCAATAGAAACTTCTCAACTGATTTCAGTTATGTTAAGATTTGACTTGCCAAAGGCACAAAGTTTTGCTGGTAAAAAGCTAGGGGATACATACTGTGATACACTGCTACAAAGGTAGCCAAAGAAACTTCTAGGAGAATCTAATTGCCTTTTCCTGTATCAAGTTTCAGATAATAGGATACAGATATTGTGAGATCTGACAAACGACTCTCCACACTGGGACTAATGTGTTTCTGTTACCAAATTTACCCAGCTCTGCTCTTTGAGATGCTGGATTTTCATGTCTGTCTTCTGCCTTTGTGGTTGTGTTCAAGCAGTGTACTTTGGGGGGCAGACATTGTTTTTAGTCTCCTGCAGCTGTCACTTGTGGTACAAGTACATAAATCCTTGAATATTGTGCCTGGAAGTACATGTTTCATTGCTTCAGTTTCTTGTTTATCTGAAGGACAAGGAAGTTTTGTGTATGTAACATTCTGTCCTGTTGTGGGTACTTGTCCTTATTCTGCTAACATAAAATACATCTCCTTGATGTTAATTTCTAATTACCTTAGAACGAAGTTTGCTGTCTGCCTTCAAGGTTGAGTGATGTGGGTGTTGATGGTGGTGGATATGACAATCTAGGTAAAGTTGGAAACATAATAGCTAAGAAAAGCACAGTTGTGGGTCTGATCCTGGGAGGCAGGATAGCCGTAACTCCTCCTCCTTTCAATCTGTTTTAGCTTGTTGCTCATGCAAAGTTCTTGAAGCTGCTTGTGACTTTCACGTAGCACATATGTGCAGAAATAGCAGATTCTGTTATATATGAAGTTATGATATGAGTTAACACAGTGTTTGAGTAGTGGTTTTGGAGCTCTGTCAATATGCAACTCATGGCACATAGTTGCAAGTTGCTTGAAACATTTTAAAAAAAAAAAAAAAAAAAAAACAAACCCAAACCAAAAAACCAATAAAAAACCAAAACAACGTTGAGGACAGCCTCAGTGGAGAAAGAAAACAGAAAACTTGCGCAAATTCTTTCTGATTTTTCTCTATTCAGGTGTCCCAACTGAGATAATTGTTAAATGATCAGAGTTATTTTTTTAATACGAATTCAATGACAATTCTGGTATGTGCCTTGTTAGTAAAAGCAGTGAGCWCTCTAAGGACTGAGAAATGCATTCGGTCAGTTCAGCCGAGTGCAGCTCAGCCTCTGCTGTCCTGCCTGTCCGGCATGGCAGAGCAGCACTGAGTCAGTGCAAGCTCCTTAGGGTAGAAGTCACGTGTTATTGTGTAGTGCTAAGCACGCCAGTGCTTAATCCTATTTCAGTGTCTGGGCACTCCGTGATGCTAACCACGAAAGTAAAGAAATAGAGTTGAGCCGCTTTTGATGTGGAAGGTGCTAAGCAATTTTTGCAATGCCTGTTTGCTAATGATTCACAGTCTTTGGATGAAGGCTATTCTAGACATGGCTCTTGAATCTTTTTCTGTGGCAAATAAGTACTGATAAGCATGACTTGACAGGAATCCCTGTTATGTGCAACAAGAGGGAGGAATAAGAGTGAGAACTGACTTTCACTGACCTCTAAGCCCTAAGCTGAAGTAGTGCATTGAGAATTGCTATGAGTTTCTAGCTCTTAGAGAGATCTCCAGACTTACTAATTGTATATCTGGCTGTAAGACAGCCTGACATAAAGATAGTGGCTGCCTAATAGCATCTGGTAAGTCACAGAAGGAAGGCTGAAGGTATGATTCTTTATGTGCCTCTCTGTGTTGCTTTTCAATTTTGTAACAGTTTAGACTGAATTTGAAAAATCCTTCCTTTGGAGTCATTGAATAGCATATTAGCCAAGCTCTGTGTTCCTTGTATGACCAAGAGGTGTGTATATATCTGTGTTCCTAGATTTCTCACTTTCAGGTCCAGTTGTTAAATTACAAGTACTTGAACTGAAGATTCCCTCTTTAGTCTTTAAGTTGTGGGGTTTTGATGGCTGAATCATGTTTAGGTTGGCAAACACAGCTGCTGCCATGTCAACACTTAATTATTTCCTTCTGGACGTTTTCTTTGGCACTTATATTATCATGGGTGTGCAAACAAATCTCCCTTTCTTCTGCCTTCCAATGTAATGCATGAATTGGAACTAAGGAGATTTTTCTTTTGATTCATCTTTCCATAATAGCAACTTTTTAAGTGATAGCTTCAGATTCTGCCTGCATGTTGGTTGAGCTGAAACCTAAAAAAAGTCACAGCAAAAACACGGTAGTATGTGGTGCTGCAGTTGTCATGCAGCACTTGTATTTAACTGCTGTTCTTACAATGAAGATGGTAACAGTACAAAATAGTAAAGGTGAGAAACTAATCCTTGTTTGTACTAGTGTTTATAACTATTCTGTTTACTGTAATGATACCTGTTGGATTTCAGTAATGACTTTTTGTTGCCATTAGAAAAACCTGAAGCATTGGGCTTTCTGGCCATTCGGTGTATCCTCTGATGAATGTTTTTAGGGTAGAAGTCTGAAACGTTTCCCTGGCTGAATGTAGTCGTACTCTTCCCTCATYTTAATTTCTGCCAATTCTGTTATTACTGCTCCTGATGATACTGCAAAAAGTCTATCACAAGTGTAATCTCTTATCTGTTTTGGTGATCACTTAGGTCACCTCTCTCTGATCTGACTTATGCCACTTTTTCCTGTGATTCTGGAGGTTTTTCCTAATTGCAGTGTAGGCATTGTTACTGTTCTGATTTTAGTCTGTTCCATTTTCATATAGTTGCTGGTGAAAATGAATTAAGCTCCTGGTTTTAATGGTTCTGATAAAGAACAACTGTGTGGGTATACTCCATTTGCCCTACATGTTTACTTCTTTCTGAAAACACAGAAGAGAGAATTTCTGAACAGCTTGTCAATCACCAACAGAACCGTGTGTACAGGAGACTTTATCCTTCTCAGTGCACAAGCCCATCTGTGTCACTGTTAATTCTGCTTGTTACAGAAGGTTAAGTCCTGCCCTTCAAGTTTTCACATGAGCAGAGTAGGATATAGGTCTCTGGCGCTACTTTCTTCCATCTCACCAACTACTCACATTAAAAAAATTTTGTTGCAATGTCTCCCTCTTCTCAAAGATAATTGCTTTGTCAGTGTGTCTAGAAAAATAACCTTGAGGAGGGATAGAGTGAGTTTCTTTATATTCTTAGTTCCCCAAGTGAAATGTACAATTCTTATTTTTACAGAACTTTTGCTGTCCTGTCTGCAGTGGCAACAGATGGCTTTAAAACCAGCCTTGATAAGTTTTATTGTCAAAAGGGTTCTGCCGCTGCCTCAGGCTGTGAAGCATAATAGCAGCGTCTCCCCTGAACATGATGCGGAACACGTCTTGCTCATACTGGCACCTAGGACTATGCTGGCTGCAACTGTATTGCTAGAAAAGAAGCTTGTTTAATAGTCTTATAAAATACTGTATTCTGAAGGAGAGTGAATGGTTCTATCGTTTCTTTCTATATCCCTTGCTTGTGACAAATATGAGTGCTGAGATCCCCTAGACAAAGCTTTGACAGCATAAACTGTGAATTTAACTGCAATTTATAATGTAGGAGGGGAGGAGGAAGGAAGTTTCGCTATGAATGCGATTCAGTCACTGACTGTCTTGTATACCTTAAAAGAAACAGTGAGTGTCTGTTAATCTTCTGTGGTACTGCTTGAGTACTTTAAAATAATGAAGTGTATATTATCAGTAGCAATGGGGATCCCGGAGACATGCTAGTGATTACTGTCTGCATACTGGGGAACTGATGAAGCTAACTCCAAAGGATGTGGGCTACTGAGTCTTTGCTAGTTTGTTAAGATGACTGTGGTAGGAGTTTGTGGTGGCTTTCTCAGATTCCCTCCCTGATGCTTTGCTGCTTGCCAAAGGCAGGCAGGCTGATACTTGCYGAGAGATATGTTTCTACAGTTTGGTAACTGTGTGGGGTTCCCCCCAACAATTGGATGTATCTGCGTCTGTGCAGCTCAGTGGCACGTGACCTCTCAGTTCTTGGGGGACTACGCAGCCGTTTAGGTAGCAGATGTTCTAAGAACTTGCTAGTCCATTTCTGTAGCAATGATTTCACTACCTCAAAAGAAGCAGGCTGCCTAGCATGCATTGGGCTATTTGGAGCTGGCATTATTGCTAAAAGATTGCAGGTCTTTGCTTTTTAAATAAGCGATAATGGAACAAAGAAACAAAAAATAATAACCAAGATGTTATTAAGACTATGCCTGAAGATAAGATTTCTCCCTAACTTTTTTTTTTTGCTAGTAAGTAAGAGTGATTGATAAGGCTCTGTGGTCTACCCTGGTGCTCTCATGTCCTGAAAACTTCTCAGAACTGCATCTTACTTGCTGTTACTGTTAAATAGGGTTAGCTGAATCACTTGGAACAGCCATGTTTAGTTTCCTTAGAAGATAACATTCTGGTAATGGCTTTGTCACCTGTTAAGATATGTAACAGGACAGGACCAGAGGCAATGGGCACTGAAACACAGGAGGCTCTGTCTGAACATCAGGAAGTATTTTTTTCACTGAGAGTGTGATTGAGCACTGGCACAGGTTGGCTGGAGATGTTGTGGAGTCTCCCTCTTCGGAGATATTCAAAAGCTGTCTGGATGTGGTCCTGGCCAACCAGCTCCAGGTGGCCCTGCTTGAGCAGGGGCGATGGATCAGATGACTTCCAGAGGTCCCTTCCAACCTCAACCATTCTGTGATAATTCTACTAGTATATTTTGAAGTTTAGTGTAGTGCAGCTCTGCTCTTCAAATTCTGTTAGATATAGAAATGATTTTGGAAAAGCCAGTCAGAGTCCTGGTGTTCTTTTCCAGTGGGCCTTAACTGAGTCAATAAGCAACCTTGTGGTTGGGATACAGGTTGTGTTTCATAGAGCAGGGTGCAACCATTGTTGGAATAGGCTTCTTATGGAGGATTGGTGGTGTCTGTCTGACGGAATTTGACTTCTAGAAATAGAAGAGAACTAGAACTAGTGGGGTTTGCTGATTTTCTGATACTAAGGTCAGATAACAAGCAATTCGTATATAAAGAGAGGAGAATCTAGGCTAAATCTAGTCGTCTTATTGAACTCTAGTAACAACCTTGTTGGTAAAGAAGAGTTGATATTTCTTGTTTGTTTTTTGATTAAGGTTGAACAATGGAAGGAAAAGAATTTAGGTGTTGGTCTACAGGACTTTGCCATGTCTTGGCAAGAATGTTACTGTTTAAGAAGTGAATTCAGTAGGTGTACCCTTACTAGCATCAACAAATACTATTTACTAAATAAAATGATGGACAGCTGAGACATATCATGGACCCTCATTTGCCTACCACTGTGGTATCTGTACCACTGCTAGGCTGAGCAGGCACCCACCTGGGTTTAGATTCCTGGGCTGGGTATGAGGGGCTGTTTTGCCATGTTATTCTTAACCTTCCATCCAAAAAACAGATCTAAAGGGAAATGAAATCTAAAGTTTGGGTGTTGAGCAAAATACTGGGCCAAAGTATTATGATTGATTCTTGTCTTCCTTAACTGAATGGTACTGATGATAATTTTTTTTACTGAGTGACCTAGCTAGGAAGTAACAATTCAAAGCTCTTACACTACTGCCACAGCTGCTGAAATTCAGGAAGTGTAAAACCCATTCATTCTTTCCTGTTGTGTGTTGGTTGTTTTTTTTCTTTTTTTTTAAAAAAGTGGTATCACTGAGTTCATTTGCAGATTTGTTACTGTCTTTCAAACCCACCTACCTCATCTGCAAGGCATTAAAACCAGAAGCACTTAGTATTGTGATAACCTTATAAAACTAAGGCTCACTTATTGAGTATTTCCCAGTGCTTAGAGAATCTCAAATCGTTGAGAAAGGAGAACTTACTGAGGTAGGGAACTGCTATTGTGAATAGATAAAGTTCTGATGTCCGGTTTGTTTTGTTGAAACAAGCTTTTTAACATCCTGTTTCTTAGAATAAGAATAAAAATGCACTGCTGAAATCATGTTGTTTCATTCAATTCACTGAATAAATATGGAACTTCATTTCAGATTCAGAGATAAGCTGTTAGAATTTTCCACAGGATAGCTGAATCATAGGCTTCTCTCCACTCTCTCTCTCTCTCTTTTATAGCTTATTTTCCTATGTATAATACTATATTGTACTGTACTCTTTAAAGTTCAGCAGGATCAACACTTCCACTTGAAAATCAACAGCAGAGCCATTGCCAGCATGTCACTTTAGCAGATGAGACTTTTTTTTTAAAGAAAAAGGGAAAAAAAAAAGTATTGTCAGGCTTTCACAAAATGGAGTATTTGATAAGGGTGACTTGTAAAATTTTTTTTTTTTTCCTTTATTGCAGGAACGCTTAAGTATACAAGGTCACTTTCTTCTGCCATGTCATACGCATGCAATTGCTGGTGTACTGAAGATCCCTTACTGGTGATAATCTTACATTATAAAAGATCAAATATCAAGTAATGAGATACAGTTGAATATTTTAAAATGCATACAAGGTCATTGTTTTCATCAGGCAGGCTTTAATAATCTGCTTTTAGTCCTAGTTGATTAGTTTGATGAGCTGAGCAGGGAAGATGCAACTTCCCATATATTTCTAACTATATTGTCATCCATCTCTGTTTTTAAACAAGTGGATTCCTTAATTTCATAGTAATTCAGTGGTAGAACAGTGGCTGTGTCTCAGTATCATCAAGTGACTGAGTGTTCTCACTTTGGGAAACATTTGTGGGGTTTGTCTGTGGTGGTTACTGCTTCCTACTTGAAGAGGCTTAGGAAATCTTGGTTTCTGAGGCATGGCTCAGCATTTGAAAACATCCACATTTTCCTAACTGGATGCCATTTCAGTCTTGATAATCCAGACATAATGACAGTTCACACTGAACTACCAAATGCTCCTTGCCAAATGAGCTTGCGTTATTTACTTTAATATGACTAGAATGCATGGTTAGCATAAACACACCCTCTATTCAGTGCAGGATGAAAGCTATTTGCTTCTGGTTTTCTCAAATTAAACTACTAAATAGTAGTTCAGTGTGCAGAGCCGTTCTGCAAAAGGATCATCTTTGCTTGCTATTAAGTGAATTTTATGTTCTAAACCAAAAAAATGTTTGTCCCTTGAATATTAGGAAGATGTAATGCCTTTCTCACTATGGCCTGTCTCCCAGTGCTCACATCTTGCAGAACTTGAATTGGTGAGGGATTTTCATTCTTAATATCATTGCTCAGCAGTCCCCAACTGCATTCCCACTTGATCCACCTTGTGATGGGTTACTTAAGAAGAGAGGTGGTGTAGGCTGTGCATCTGTTGCGCATTACTTTATCAATAAAATCATATCTTCTATATTAGCCTAGCCTAATACACTTACAGCTGAGAGGAAGGGTGATATTTGGTAAGGGAACTAGGGATGAAGGACAGGAAAACAGATTTTTATATATTAGTGTATGTAACTTTAATTCTCACTTCTTATTCTGGTTGACCAAACTGCTTTTTTCTTTACTTCCCTGTGGTTCTTTTTGGCCCTTGAAAATAATGGGGGTGTTCTGAGTAAATACAGGCAAGTCATCTTATGAAATTTTTTTGCCCAGTCTGTGAATGCCACTGAAACATTTGCACGCAAGAATGTTTTATGGAATGTAGGAGGAGCGCAAACAAAAATCACAAGGCATAGATTGGCTAGACTTGTGCTTGGATTGGCTTTGTTGAAGAAAGGAATTGAAGAAAACTGTTCTGATCCCCTAATTCCTCCTTGCAGTGAGATTCTGAAATGTTTGTTTCTGTGTATCTGATTCCCAGAACTCTGGGAACTGCAGTCATCGTCTTTGGAAAGGCATGGGCATGCAAAGTATTGGCATCAAATCAAGAAGAAAATATCAACAAATTTCATTGTCAGAATTGATGTAGTAGGAGCTACATAAGTCTGATAGCCTAAACATAGATTCTGGAAAGTACAGTTTCCTTGATCTGCCACTCTTTGAAATTAATATTCCTTAAAAAACCCCCAAACCTTTGTTCACAAAAGAAATACATATAAGTGAGTAAAGCTGAAGTAATTTCTTTTTATTAATGGAAACTTTAGAGTATTAAGGCAAGGTCAGTTTGCAGCCCAGGTTAAATCAGCAATAGTAATGCTGATAGGTGGTATATAAAGACTTCCTTGCTGAAAGTGGCTGTACTGACACATCATAGGACTGGAAGAGAGTTCCTGGATACTCATGTTCAATATTTGTTGCAGTCAATACATTTGTATGTTCCCTTTTGTAAAGTGACCAAGCATCATCTTAAAATAGTGAGAGCTTTGTCCCCAGGTGTCCCATTAACAAATTATTTCAGAACTTCCCTGCTTTGACTAAAACTTTATTCCAGGATTCTGGCTAAACGTATCCATGACCAGTTTGTACACCTGGCTAAAATTGGTATTTTCTCTCAGTGTTTATAAGAGCATCTGCATTCCCTCTGAGCCTTTGTAAACTGGTTAACTTTTTGCTTTGTTCATGTTGGGGAGACTCTCCCCCAGTCAGTCGAGGAGACTTGCATTTAGACTTGAAGAGATACAGAGAACTTGTGATGTGGCTGACTAGGTACACTCATGGTATTCACTTCAGGAAAATATTCTGCTGTCAGTCTTCCTTGCATAAGCTTACAGTGATCTCAGGTGTGTCTTAAGTGCTATTTTTTGTTTCCTGACCAGATTAGATGCTGGCAGTGCCTTGCACAATGACTTTTTTTAATGCTTCCCTATATGTCTCTGTAGGAAATGCCTTACTTCCTGTCAAAGGGTAGCTTTTTTCTCTTTTCAGACCTTCATCAAATTGGCAATGGAGTGAATGTGTAATCAGCTCGTACATGTGAGTACCTTCCCCTCCTTGGTCACTTCCAGCTACCATAGCAGAACTTCTGCTTATCTTACTCCTCAGGTCCTGACCTTGCCTTCAGGACTGATGAACTGCATTCCCCATCACTGCTTCTGTTCATGTGGTTCCTCTCACCTGGTGTTCTAGTCATTTGGTGCATCAGAGGTGCCTCTACTTTTTGTCAGCAGCAACTTTTATTAGACACCTCAATTCCCTTGCCACTAGTAGGACTGTTAAATAAAACTAGCCCCAAGATAATTCTTGGCAACCTCTTCTGGTGATCTGTGTCCAGCCTGATATTTTTTTTTTATTGTCTTCTGTGGCCAGTTACTTAGTCACTTTGCAATTCTTCTACTAAATAAGGTCATTGCCAACTTTATTAATTTTCTTTATGCAGCTGTTGTCAGGTCCAGATGACATCTACAGATTCCCCTTGTCTTTTTTWAATTTTTTTTAAAAAGTTAATCTGTTACCATTGACTTTGGTATTTCCTTCTGACTCTCTGACTTAATCGAAATCTTGCATGTTACTGGTTGTAGTAGGGCTGATTTCTTTTCCCTTTTCTCCCCTCACCTCCAACTCTAAAGACAGGTATTCTGTTTGCTCTCCTGCCATCATAGAGTATCTTCCACTGTTTTTTTTGTCTGCTTAAAAAGTAGAGATTATGGTTTTTAAATGTTTATATTGGCTAGAGTTGAAGTAGGCAAAATAACTTGAGAATGCATGAAAGTTTTATTTGCAACTACATGTACAATTTAATCTCCCTTTTCTTTCAGAAATCTGTAGCAGTATCATCTAGTTTCCTCAACTCATGCTCAGGAAGCTGTTACTTTTGATTCCATGCCAGTTGTGATTGTTTCCAGGCCTGTTTCATAGTAGACATCCTGTCTTTGTTTCTTTACTAAGAAACTTTCACTGCCAAGTTACTTCTTCACTTAGTTTCAATGTGTTGGTGAAGAACTTTGGTTTTAGTATCTTTGAAATACAGGAATAAAGTTAAAACTTTCAAAAAAATTGATTTTAATGTGAGGTGCAACTTCTTTAACCAGCTCCGTCCCTGCCTTTTTGGGAGGTGTGTGCAAGCTATTTATCTAGTTAGGCCTATTTCATCTTGCAAGCTGTCTACTGCACACCGCATCCCATGAGGCATTTCCAGATTCGTTTCTGCACATTTAATGAAGCAGCAGCTCAGCATTATCAACTTAGAGAGTCTGAATTCCTCAGTCTGACTACTTAAACTAGTTCCTTTTGCTTATTACTCATTGAGTCAGAGAAGTTGATCTCCTGTAATGCCCAATTCACCGTGATATTTTTCATTCTAATAAAATAAAATCTGTACCAAGGCTGGTTTCTTGGAATCTATTGCAGACTCCCAGCACTCTGAGCAGGACTGTCTTTTTTTTTAAAGTGCTTTTTTTGGACTCAAATGGATTCTGTTTGTTCTTTTGCAGTGCTGTGTTTGGGTTTTTTTAAATCTATCACAGTTTTAAGTGGTGTAGATATGTACTGCCCCTACCTCTACTGGCTTTTCTGAATAGCGTGTATGTTTCGATATGTGTGTTAGCCACTAAGACACTGTCGTCCCTGTGATATTTARCCTTGTATTTAATACCCAATTCAAGTTCATCAGTTTTGTACTATCAGCCCCCCCTTTTTTTTTTAGTACACAAGTACTTCAGAATGCTTTATCTGGTCATGCCTGTTTACCAGGGTCGACTACTTGTCTGCCTGACCCCTGTTCTCATCTGTGTTAGGACTTTCAGTCCTTTATCAAATGATCAGAGAAAAGAGTCCTTCTTGGCCACATCCTCATTTTCCTTTGCTAGTGCAGTGAGGTTAGATGTGGAGATTGCATGGGTGCCCAACAACGTTCACTTCTCACTTTCATCTGTAAATCCCTTCTTGGGTGTGTCACCTTGTCCTAGAGGGTCATTGTCCTTGTCTGGTGAATGAGACTCTGAGTAYTCTAGTGTTTCACCTGTCTTTCTCTCTCCTCGTTATTTTAATGCCTCTTTATCAAATCCCTTGAGATATAGCTGGAACAATTGTTTGAAGTCCTGCCATATAAATAATCTTCAGATTCTGCACCCCCCCTCTGTTTTTTGACTGTAACTTAAGTAACCTTGAACACCCAGAAAGAATATCATCACTTCAAATCAGCAGGGAAATACATAAAGTGCAAGGAGGAAGGGGAAGGGCTGATATATGTGAATCATTTGATCAGATTGTGAAAGCATTCACTTAAATGTGACTTTATTTATATCTATATGAAAACATGAAAAAAACCCACCTCAAGTTGCATTCAAGTGAATATATATATTTTTAACTGAAAATGTTTATATATAATTTTCTTTCCCCATAAAGTCACAGATATAGTAGTAGCTGTTGCCACAGTTTTTCAGCAGCTATTGCTACAGCTGAGGCAATTTTGCAGGTCACCAGATGTAGAGAAAAGCATCTGGTAAATAAGTAGATTCTGGAATTTGTAGACATCATAACTGGCCACATCTATTTCTTTTTTTTCTGTGGGAAAAATTCTCTGAATAAACTTACTGTGAATAGGTTGCAGCTTCTGCAGGATGGGATGTATTTATTCTGGTGGATCCTGGAGGATGGTATATATTTACTCTGATGGATCTTGTTGTTTTAACATAATTGCTTTTTAATTATTGCTTCCATGAAAGTTTTGTGAATGTTTAGGCCTCAACTGTCCTGATGTGAGGTTGATGATGTGTGGAGTTTTTTTTTTGTAGGTTTCTGTGTATACATGTGACACTAAGAGGAAAAGAAGAAGGGGTTATGCTTATGTATGTGTTCTAATTTTGGAGAGGAGAGTAAAATGTCTCCAGTATTACTGGTGGCAAGAAAACAAATCACCTTTTTCTGGTATCTTTTCTCTCCTGCTAATCCCCAGATCCAGATTTAGTGGACAGTCATGTAATGCTACTGTAGCTGCGTGCTTACTTTCCCAGACTAATGCCATGGTTGCTTTGGCTGATCTCTACTGTTCTTCCATCCTTCTGCTTGTGTGGGGTTTTCTACTAATTTCTTAAAAAGCAGCATGTGGTATGTTTCTACTCACTACACCTTACCTGATGGTTTTAACTGTGGGGAGAGGGTGAGAGGTTGGTTGGTGCTCAAGACTTGTGCAGCCACACCTGGCAGGCTGCCCTGCCCTGCCTGTATCTGGTTGCTGCTGCCTGAGAGCAGAACAGCTGAACTAAGAAGAGCCCTGCGGAGTTCTAGGTCACTCAGCTCTGATTCGTGACAGTTAACACATAGCATTAAGAGTATATTTATCCATGGTAGATGCATGATGTTGTGTATGTCCCTTCCCCCCCTCCCAACGTTCATCTGTATTAAATAGGCTGTTGTGATTAGCAGAATTTTAAAGTAAAAATGCCTTCTGTAAGAGTGACAGATCTAGTATACAAAGTGCTTCCAGTATTCATCCCTATTTTTGATGCTATTTATCCACATTTTGGTCTGTTACTTCAGAAGAAAAAATCTTAATGGCAATGAGCGTCATGATTTTGTACTTTATCAGAAGTGGGTAAATGAAGACTGACAGTAGGGAGCCTTTCTGTTCTGTGGCAGCTCAGCTAGCAGTAGAGCATGGATGTTCCAATGCAGAACAGTTCACGTCAGGAGGCTTGCTTTTAAAATTTCTCTTAAGCAACAGATAGACATAGTTCCTTTTAACCTGTTTTATCCACCTGGTCTGCACCTCAGAAATGGTAGGTCTGGTAGGTCTGCACCTCCAGAAATGGAGGACAGAAAAAGCTGTGGCATACTACCTTTGGTCTTGTTCAGTGTAGTAGGTACTTCCTGGCAGACCTCTAGCTGGCACTCCTACAGTGCATGCACAGCTCTGTAACACAGGCAAAGCTGGAGTCTTAGCTGGCCCATCTCTTCAGCTCTAATGTGGCATTCAGTAATTCCTATGGTTTAACGAATACTTTCTTTTCCATAAGTAGCATTATTCTTTTCCCTACTCACCAAAGATGGGGATGAAGAACACCAGAACTCTTAATAAAAATTAAGAGTTCAGCTCAGTAAAGAAAAGAGAAGATGGATGAAACCACAGAGAAAATAGGTAGAGGGCACAAGCCAGGTGATGGAGGGCAGGGGAGAAGGAGGTTTGCAGTTATGACCTGAGGGAAAGTGGAAAGACTGTCATTGCATCAGTGGCTTTTTTTTATTTTTAATTTAACTCCCAGAATTGTAGAAAAAGTGCAGGCACTTCAATTACATAATGACCTCTAAAATGAAGGTGAACTGAAATGCCGAATCTGTAAAACACATTTCTAGCTGTCAGCCAAATTTTCTGCCTGAAACCCATTATCAACTCGGAGAGGGAAAATAAAGCCTGCTACATAAGACTTTTCATTAAATTTTTGGAAATCCTTATTGGGTATAAGAAGGCAGAAGAGAGAACTTGTTTCATGCCTTTATTGGAGTGCTGCAGTCTCTGCTGCCATAGCAGATCTTGGACTCCCTCGTGTATGTGATGCCAATACAACAGCTGCAGGGAAGGGTCAGGCTGCATGTGTGTGCAGGAGAATCGCTCCTCCTCTTTCTCCCCTGAGTGCCTAGCTAGGTGGCACAGGAAGAAGCATGTGGGTACCAGGGCACATGTTGCTGGTAAAGGCAACGTCTTGGCTTGAAGCATGGGGCGAGCAAGAYTCAGTACAGTCTGCTAATAAAGCAATGAAATGGCTTAGTTTGAAAAGGAGCAGGTATGTATGCTTCTGTCACCTGCTGTAACTGGAACCAGAGTGGTGGAATAGGAAAGCAATTGGTCTCTTGAAAATAGGAGTTCTGGATGAGTAGTGGAGACTCTAACTTAATCATCTTAATGGTTTGCTTCCTGCTTCTCTGTGGTAACATGCAACTGTGTATGCCTGTGTGCTTTTTCTAATGGGAAGATTTTTCTCTCCTTGAAAGACAGAAAAGCTAAGGGGGAGCTATTAAATTCTGAAAGCTATATTTAGCTCAGAGCAACTAAAGCTAGCACTATATAATGACACTTATAACTAGCTTATCCATCATGCAAACTATAAGATTTTTAATGTTTGGTTTCAGTCAGACTTGGCATTACTGGCAGCTTTTGCTCACATGCATCAAACACTGAATTTTAGAAGGCGTGTCTGTTGCAGGTTGTTTTGGGCAAGTCACTTGCTTTCTTACTGTTCCATGTCTCTTTGTTCCTAGTTCCATTTTCAGTGTAAACCAGCATAATCCTCTGCTTCCAAAAGGGGTAGTTCTGCTCTACTCTCCTGTCTGCAGCTGCCTGATTTGCTCTTTTCATGTCCTATATGCTGGCAGCACGTTCATGCAGTGAACTGGTTCAGCAAACAGTGTGGCTAAAAATCTGGCTTTTTTCCTGGTTAGTTATTAACTGGATTCATTTCCCACTCTCATTCCACTCTGTAGTCATGTTCCTACTGGTTTTTGTAGGAGTTGCAGCAGAAATAAATGGCTAACTTTGAGAAGGGAGAGAGTTGGCTAGTTCTTCCCCAAGGGTTTAGGTCTGCCTGCTGCAGATTTACACCAAATTACACTCTATTGCCAGATTAGGTCTTTGTTGCACTCCTGGTAGGCTCTTCCAGAAATACTTAGAAATATGTAGCTGCTTTGGGACTAATGTAGTACAAAACAGCTTAATGAATTGTTGTAGAGTTGTTAAAAGGTCAATTATTGCATGTTCATTCTTTTTTTCCTTGGGTACCAAATAATTAATTTCCTCTGTTATACATTAAATGAGCATCCCTCTATGATGCTCACATGAGCTGTAGTCACCTGCTGTGAGATATGTTTATTGTTCAATTTATCCTTCTATTCCAGTGTATCAGACTTTATAATTTTTCTAATGTCTGTTTGTGAGTATGTCTGTACAAGTGTGGATTACTTTTTTATTTCACAGGCAAAAAAAAAAGTTATAAATCAATCAACAGTGCAGTTAAGCYGGTCTGGATTTCCCAGATGACTTTAGGAAGTGTGCACCTGTATTGCCAAGTATTCAGAAACAAAATATATGGGTGCATCCCTATGCTCGCTGATCAGACTAGATCACTGCAGCACGGTGGTTTGAGGAGTAGTGGGGAACATGGGACCTTTTTTGGACCAGCAAGTTGTGGGGAAAATTGCATTTTGGGAGGAGGAAGACTTGCTGTGTGTGCAAAGATGTGGAAAGATYGTGGAAGAACAAAAGCATCAGTTGGCTTTTGTTGGGGTGACTAGGCGGTTGGTACAAGCCTCAGCTCCCTGATTGAGTTCTCRGATACCTTTAGAAACATCATTCAAGGTGAAGGCCCCTGCATTTGGCTYGTCCTAGGTGGCATGGAGTTCATGAATTCTGCAGCTGTGAAGACAAGGCCAAACTCTTACAYGGGGGACTGCACAGTAAAGTGGAAAATTCTGGATATTGGTTCAGGTAACTCTTAGCTAAATAAAGGCTTTGAGATTGAAATGGTGGAAATGGCAACTCCCCTTTCCTGTCCTGCAATCTGTGGAGTTGCTGCATGAGGTCTGACATTGTGGGCTGGATTGAAAAGCTCAATTATTTTCCTTAATTTTGGGATAGTGATTTTTTTTTTTTTTAAGCCATCATGTGTTTTGGAAGCTAGCACAGAACTGCTGATGGCCTAATGTACCTAGTGAGGGAGGATGCTTAGGTTGTGTTCCCTTGTATCTGTCAATTCCCTTTGGGGTCCCTCTAGGGTCCCTGCTATTTCAATGTGATATGAAATACACTCCTGATAACTAATGTAATTGTCTCTAACATTTATCAGATTATTTTTTCCCTATTTCTCTTACATTGTTCATGTAAATAACACAAAGAATTAAAGGCACTATTTTTCAAAGCTAGGTATTTTTATTTATTTTTTTCAAAGGTTTATCATAAGGTGATTTTGTTAACTATGAGAAGTTTTTAGTATATGATTAGTTGGAAGTTTTAAATGTAGAACAGCTTAATTTCTGAGTTACTGGGAAAAATGCCAGCCATAGATTTGGGAAAGTCTGAGTAATAAAATTGTAAAGCTGGTTCATCACTCAAATATGTTATTTCAGCTGTGTCTGCCCACTGCCTGCTCCTACAGGCTAAAAATGTCAATAGGCTCTTACATTAATAGCTATTTTAGGTCTCTAATCTTAAAAGGCAGCACAAATGAAAGAACCTTAGATTAATATAAAATATCAAAGTTAACATATCAAGTGTTCTTTCTTGCTCTAGTTTTAAAAACTTCCACCCTTAATATTTGGATTATTATTAAAAATACACAAGTTCATACATTAAAAAAATCTAATCCTAAAATTAGATCACAGATGTTTAGATTCCAAACCAGCTGGGGGTGGTGGCATTTTCAGGAATGTAACAAATAGAAGCAGCAAGGAATTGAGTGTAAACATGAAATTAGGAGTTATTAAATGTAGACAACTGATAAGAGAAGGCAAAAGTATTACTCAAAACTTAGTGAGTTGAAAACAAGGAAAAGGATTTCCTTTTTCCTTGGAAAATATGCTAACACTTTAAGAATAATACTAAATAAGGGCAGTAGTGTCAATAATTCAAGAAATGCAGAAGAATTTAGTTCCATTACTGAAATGAAGCTGTGTGGTCTATTGACAGCATATAGAAATAATAGCTAAGAAAAAAGTTAAATTATAACTGCTAAAGCTATTATTTTAAAAATACCCCACAAACTACACAGTGGATAACAGTTTTGAATCTAGGGTACAAATAATTTGAGGAATTCTCTGTTTCTCATATTGATCTTTCTTTAAGATCAGGAAAGCCTCAGAGCACTGGAGGAAGCTTAAAGATTTTTTTTTTTTTTTTTTTTTTAGTTTTTGTAAATAGTAAATGATATGTGGTACCTGGACACTGGTTTGTCTGGTGTTGATTACAGACTTTTGGAAAGATTATTGTCAAGCTGATATGGGAACTGACTTGGTGCAACAGAAATTCAAATCTAATAATTGGAATGAAGCACCATACAGTCTATGAATGGCTGAAGTAGGCTAAACTACTAATCCTTTTTAGCTCAAATTGAGCATATTAAACTTTGTCATAAGCCACTTCTGTTTGGTAGTGTTCATATTGTACAGAGAAGTCCTGCAGGCTGCTAAAACTGTAAAGTTGGATTGTCTTCAGAAAAAGTGCATTTGACTAAATGTCAAAACTGCATGTTGGTTGCTTCAAAGCAACAGCTGAATAGTGATATGAGTTTGTCAAAGAGTAGTACCCCCGGCATCTCTTTCTATGCAGGATCTTCTTTCTTTTTTTGTGCTGACAAGATGTTTGAGTGGGTTCCCTACACCCTCAGAGTTACACGCAATTCTGGATCCTTGGGGCAAGAAAGATTTCTGTTACAAAATGCATTGCTCTGTTAGTGTGTTAGTAGACTAAAACTTAGTTGCTTAGTTACATAGGAAAATGTTGCTAACCTGAACTTCTAATACATATCTTTCAGGAGAGGAAGATGTAGCTGTAGATGCTGTATTTTAGGGAAATTTTTTTTYTGGGGGGGGGGAACACACAAAAAATCAAGGTAGAAAATTTTCCAGATATTCGCATATTGTGCTCCTTACCTCCCTCGTGCTTCCCAGGTATGGAAGGACAATGCAGCAGGAAGTTTTATTTCTCATATGATTTTTTTGTTTGTTTTTCAGATCCAACACCAGACTTGTGAGCTTACCACATCTTGCCTAATGGAGTTGCTCAGACTTTCACTACTGTAAAAGAGGAGGAGATTTGGATTCCTCATAGTTGGCATGGAGAGACTACCCACTCACTGTAAGTCAGTCTTCCTTATATCATGGATGTGGTGCCCTCCCTATAGGAAAGCAGAAGTTAAACTGATGTGGAGCCTGTTTCAGCCTAGAGAGGATATGATTAAAGAAGCTGTGTAAGAAGCTTCTTGCTATGAAGAATCACTTCATTGATGGAGAATGGGAGAGGACTGTAGTATAGCTGGCTTTGGGRATGATACATTGTGCTTAATTGTATGTCTAGAAGAAGAATTGAAGGATGTAGCAAGGAATAGGTAAACCTGAAGTTGTGCTAATGTAACCTTATATTCTGCTGAGATGAGGGTAATCGTTCAAAAATACCTCAAAGCTGAGTTACTTTTGAGGGAACTGGAAAAAATACTATTTGTTGGGTTGTACTGTGTTTGGATTCCCTTTAATCTTAGGCTTTGGGGTTTCCACTGGTCACCTACCGAGTCAGGGAGGGACGCTCTCACCCATTGCGCCATTGGACTCTTTGTGTCTCATTCTGAAATACTCTCTATAGACTGCAGCCAAAGATATGATTTTGGCAAGGTTGAGATTATGTTACTGGTGATACTGAAAAACTTCTCGTGTTGCTGGTGGGTGTGTTTTTTGCCTGAGCGTTCACTAATTGTGAGACTTATCATTAGGAGGAAATTCTGTCCCAAGTCATATTGCCAGTCATGGCACTTGTGGCGTTTTACCTTCTCTGATAGCATGTAAGTGTACTCACAGTGCATCCTGAATACTTAACAATTTCTCTTTTGGGGTAGGGACGTTGATAATGCACTTGAGCTTCCTGGCTAGCTGCTTGCGCTGCATTTTAACTTTTTTTTTTAATGTATTCTTGGCTTTTTTAACCTATAGTCATTAAATTAGTATTATAGGTCACATAGGACAGGTAGGATGTTGTAGGTCTTACATGCATATAACTTACATATTTGCTTGCAGTTGTGGAAGGCTGGATGTTCTGAACTATGCAGTTCTTACAGTCCTGTGATTGTATATAAACTAATGTTTTGAAATTAGTCTTAACAGGCTTACATGGATCTTTTACCTGTAAAGCAGAATATAGTACTGCTGTTCTGCACTAATTTCCCATTATACTTACATCTGTGTTTGTGTAGGCTTAGTCACAGCTTTAAGCTTTGTGAATTATTTTAGGCTAAATCTCTCGCAGTTTCTGTTGTGAGCATGTAAAAGGTATCGCTAGCTGTATGTTGCCCAGTAGGACTCACTTTCCTTTGGAAAGCTGGAGATGAGTCATGAAAACTGAAGTATGTAGCAGGCACAAGGGTTGAATCTTCGCTAGATGTGGCTGTTGTAAAGCACACTAACRTTCATGTGTGTTTTCAGCTTCTACAAATTAGAAGCTGAAAAAGAGTTGGAAGAGGAGAGCAAGGAGTGGAAAATACTTCTACTTGGTTTATTTGTGTTGGTAGGTACTGCCATACTGCTACAATGGGCTCTCTCTGGAAGGTCCCCAGTTGCTATAGGATCCTTTTACCAATGCAGACAGCAGAGATTACCAAATACTATTACAAAATAGTTAGCTGATTATGTTGGGAAGTTTTATGTTTAAGTAGCAAAGCAATGTTTCATGATTGCCTAATGACTTTCAAAAAGTTTCAGTGTACTTGGCAGAAATGAATATAGACCTGCCCCACCCCAGTATGCAACATGTGGCTATTTTACTTACAGAGGGGGGTTCCTGTGGAACAGGTATGTTCATGACTTCACATGGAGTCATGCAGGAAACCTGTGAAAAAGTCAGGGCAAGCCCTCACTTTGCTTATCCTAATCTTTCCAGTGCAAGAATGTCCTCCATTGAAAGACAATTTTGATAGTTGCTAAAAGGAAGGGTGGTAGATCTACAGGGATACAAAACTAACAGAGTTTGAACAATTACAAAAAGGGAATTTTTCATTGCTTTTCTAATAGCTGTAGCAGAAGGCTGCAATGAGAACTAGTATTTATCTTAACAATAATATTTTTGTTTTCATACTGATGTAGTACCATCCTGTTGGCATATGTTCTTGGAATGCATTAATAATTTGTAACACCCTTTTTTTGAGATATATTAAATCTCACATTAACATATGGTGTAATTTCACTGAATAGCTCTGTCTTTGAAAAAGGAAAGAAACAGTACTTGGTGCTCAAAGTGAATTCACCTTAAAGTGAAGTTATCTTAAATTCATTTTTACAAAGTTGAATGCTGAATCTATGGCTGTTGTAGAAGCAGTTTCCATGTGTTACTAAGCCTTTAGAGGAATTCTTTACTGCTGTCTTGAACGCAGGAAAATATAGTGAAGGAAGTGATCCTCATTCCTCAATCCTCATAAATTTTAAGAAACTTCATGGAACCCCTGTGTATTCCTCTGTTGGTATTTTCTCTCAGTTTTGCCAACCTAAAATTCCAAGCTTAGTTCTTCACTACAAATATTATGTACACTGATTTTTATTTTTCTCTCGCTTGGACCACTGACATAGTAAATCTTGTGAAAGGTATTTAATTTTACTTTGTAAGCTGAATGTTGACAGAAATGTTTAGAACATTGGCAGCTCGACATTGTCTGCTGACTCTTTACTAACTGTCTTACATGAGAAACTCTTTGTACAGACCTAAATTCTGTGCTAAAATATGTCATTTAGCACTTCCTTTGAACAAAAATGAGGTCAAATCTTAGTGTGCGTATACTTGTAAATGCAAAAATAACCAATGTGCACAACCCTAGCTCTTATTTGTGCACAAGCTCATGTCTACGAATTTAAGATACTTACCTCAGATGAATTCCGAAGTGTTTCTTGTGGATTTGGTTATGAATACTTGCACTAACTTGTTCAATGGATGGTAGCATAGGTAGATATTCCTCAAAAAAAGAGTGGAGAAGGGGAGAAAAAGGAAACAAATTAATTYTGTGTTATTGTTTAAGACTAAAATAAACTATACATCTGAGCATCATGGATGGCATCTATGGAAGGGAGGGGTAAAGAAGCGGGATAACTTTACCTCATAAGAGCATAATTTGTAATTTTTAGTTTTAGTCATAGGCACTTTGGTCTTAAACAGATAATACCTGATTAGGCAGAGGAACTGCTTGAAACAACTGGACTGCTGATTTAGTATGATTACAGAATAAAGTCATTTTTAGAATTTGTGTCAGTAGAAATCAAATGTTTGTGAAATTATGAAAAGGTGGATCAAATGTACAGGCACGGTTTCATTAACACAGCATTGTAAACCAGTCATAGCTTAAATGCATCTTTTAGGGCAAGTTGTCACTTGTAAATGCCAAATGTGTCAGGCTGATGTTGGGCTTGAAGTGGTGTGAAAAGGTTATGAACTCCTTGGTCCTGTGGTGTCAAGGCCACAGACTTTCCCCCTGCAGTAGTGACACAGTATGTCTCAGGCATGAAAATTCAGATCTTTTTAATAGTTACTGCTTCCTACCTTGGGAGAGACTATGAACTTAAGTGCTTGAAATAGGCAATTAGCATAGCCAAAAGTAACTTATAAGAGAAGATCATGAATCTTGTCTCCTGTTATACAAACTTTTGATTCCTTATGCTTATATGCAGAGAAGAGTAGCAGCTGCTGTGTATCCCATCATTCCAGAGCCAATCAGGTTGGTCGCCCTTCATTTTAGCAACAGGAACAAATTGCCTTCTTACTGGCATTGCAAGGAGAATTTTACAAAGTGAGATTCTGCATTTTGCTTCCAGAAAGTGGTAGAGGTAGTCCAGATTGTTACCACTGAAAATGTTTTCATTGCACTCTCACTGAGCAGAAGCACACAGTTTTCATCTGGAGGTCATGAACTCAGTCAGTCCTTTGGTGTTAATCAGTTTTGTGCTTGGAGAAGCCATGAAAACTTGCCCCTCGTTTTAAGAGTAGCTCTAAGATACCATCTCTGTCTTTCAGTATATGTTTGAACATGTGTTTCCATCAGCCTTATCTTTTTTAGAAAGACTGGGTAACTTTTTCCTGTCTTTGCTTATGTAAACTCTAAGTTGCTTATTTGTCCACCAGGTGAAGAATAAAAATAATGCTTCAGATACATCAGAAGGCAGAAGATCTGTCACATTTCAAGGCGGCCTTAGAAATTTAGTTACGAAGAGCAACTGTTGTATAGCTTCAGGGCCCCTTGATTTCCAGTTGTGCAACAGCAAAGGTTTTGCAAGCAAGCTAATTGCACGAGAGGGGAAGAGAAGGTTGCAGTTGTTGTTGGACTCCTTTAGTAGTACAGTAATGAGGATGTGGGACTGAATCTCCAATCCTGGCATGTGTAATAGTGAATGAGGTATGTTTTTGACCTCTGGTGGGTACTTTGCTCATTCACTGACTCCTACTTTAGATGCCTTATACTCCCATTTGCTTTTGGGAAAAGGTCATATCCTCATTTTAATTCATAAACCAAGTTCTTGTAGCAGTAGGTATTTGAAGAAATGAAAATTGCATTGTTCCTTTAGGTTTAAAGAAGCTTCCTACATAAGCAGAAAAATGTTAACAGTATAATTTTTTTAAAGCCACCTGTGTAAAGTTCACAATCAGTGTGCTTCTGTAGTAATGTGTTTTAATCTCGTTTTGTCCTCACATGTTGGTCCAAGCATGTAATCTGTTGTAGATTTTTTTTTTTGTTGCACATCTTACCAAAGCATATATGAAGGATGAAGAAAGGTCAAACCTGACCAAGGATAGTTATCAGTAGTGATTAATAAACACAAATGTATTTATGAAAATGTAACATGTTTGCAATATTTGTTTAATGAGTTTTTTTAAACTTACTGACTTTATGCATATGCCACACACTTACGAGAGAAAACGTCTACTGTGGACACATGTGCTTTTTAGTTACAAAATCATAGCAAGAACTTTTGAGAAGAAAAATATATTCTCCCGTCGGCTGAAGTTATGTTGAAAGAACATTAAGATTCTGGCAGAAAACCAGGCAAGGTCTTATCTGGTAGGGAGTAAAACATGCTGGCTGGTAACTTGCAGACGCAATGGTGTGCATCAGAGCAATACAGTGTAAAATGATTTTAGAAAGCTTTAAGAAGACTTCGATGCAGCAGCATGTTTTACTGTAACTTTCACTGGCCTTTCCTTCTGTCCAGGTGATTTCTGTGCTTCCATATTTCCTGGAGGAGACCTGGATTCTGCTGCTGTATTTTTGGAGGATGGCAAGTTATTAAAGAAAAGGAAAAGTTCTTGATCTAAGACCAGGTTTCATATGATGCCTTACCTTAAAAAGTACCAAAAATTTTCCTTCTCTGTTTTTTTTTCCCCTAAGTTTTGTCCATATATATGTTTGTCCCCAGGAGTTTTTTACTCCTAGTACTTAAATATCTGAACAATTTGACAACTGTCCACAGGTGTGTTTAATGTACTGCAAATAGTAGCTTATTTTAAACAGCAGGAATTGTGCTTTCAGAAAAATCAAAGAAACTTAAATTATTATTCTACTTTAGAAGTCTAATACTAAGTGATTAATGAAAATGTTTATACTAGAAAATTGTCCTTCTGTAGTGCAGCAAGTGTTTGGAACTGCTAACAAGCTATCAAGTGCTACAAAATGAAGTAATTTTAATTCTTGGGGGCCCTTATGTTAGCTAAAAAGGTGTAGATGCTGTCAACTACAGTAATAGTCAGAGACAGCAGTGCTCACTGTGTTGACAGTGAAAAAGCTGAGCATGTTTCTGGTTGAGAGACATCAATAGAATTTGGTGTTGCTGCTGAGAAGGATAAGGAAAAGTTCAAAAGTGCCCTGTCCCTTTATGTGTGATTTTAATGCCAACTTTTATTGGGCAGCAACTCTTTGCTTCTAAAGGTTGAAACTGTTTGTTAATGCAGTTTTTAACACTTAACGATGCGCCACTCCCTACCTGCTGATTTTATTTTTGTCATCACTGGATGAAAYGATATTAACAAGTGGTCGGCAAGGTAAAAGGTACCCTAAGATAAGCTAGTTTATAGTTTTACCTGTAATATCTTCCAGCGTCTGGCCAGCAGCTTTTGAGAGAAAACATTTTGTTCAGGAGAAGTGGGGAAAAAGCATTCATCGTTTAGCTCAAGCTTTGGGACTCTGAAGGAAACTGGATTCTCCACTGTATGAAGGGAGACAGGCTGCAAAGTTAAGAACTGAAAAGTTCAGTGGATTTTGATTTGTCATGAGGGTAGTATAAATTTGCAAATTTTCTATGCCTGGCTTTTATAGCAAGTARACTTCTGACTAAATTTAGTATGTTGTAATGAAATGGGGATGCAAAAATATAAACAGAGCAGCTTGTGTTCTCTACCCGAAAAGAGGAAACATGCTACATATCTCTGTGGTCATGTAAATTAAGGTGATACTGGAAAACTATAAAAGTGTCCCTAAATCCAGAAGAAAATTTTATCTTTTTTTTTTTTTTTTGGTTGGCTTTAATCTTTTTGTATGTTTGCTTTTTATGAAGATATGGAAAGACTGATTCTCATTAAAACCTAATGAACTATATGTGGATATTTCGTAGTAAATTTAGCTTAGCAAAACAAAGTACTTTCACAGACAGCTGTACATATTTGCTTAATTAAGTAATAATTTGTATAGCATCACATATGTCTAATTCAGATTCTTAACATTTTCACTTCTACACTTTTTATTACTCCTGGAATGGTGACTAAGATGATATTCTGTGTATGACCTCTGGTAAACTGCACTTCCATGGAAATTGGTTAAAATACTGAAAAAGTAATTTTTAAAATTAAATTTAAAAATGTGCAACATACATAGAACTAACTTACTGAACCGGAAATGTGCAATTGTACCACTGTACAGATTTGTTTCTGGTTGTACTTCAGAAGTGTAAAAGCTGTTCCCTTGCACAGTTTGTTGGTATTTTGTTAATTTATTAGGTGAAGAATCAGCAGTTTTTTCAATTCCCATTTGCCTTCCCCCTTCTGAGTGAGCAATATACAACACTTAAGACTAGGCAGCATATATTACCTGAAGAAGATGTTGCTATATAAAAGTTCATGTCAACTTTCCAGAGCAGCCTTGATTCCAAGTGGGTGATTAACAGCTCTTCCTAATCCCATGGTTAGAGTCCCCTTAAAACCTTCCATTTAAACATATGCTGCTTTAATTTGCTTTTTTCAATTTAAATCACTTTTAGTAGACTATTGTCAGGCCGTGTAATAATACCTTCAGAAATAAAATTTCAAAGTTAAACATTTTGACAAGATTATTTTTGCTGATCTTTCAGGCTGTCCATAATGACCACAATTTCAGTATTTCTAGTGTTCTGTCATCATCTGGGGTGACAGAATCCACCTGTCCTCTGAGAAACAGAGGGTACAGCCCTCCTGTCTCCTTGCTTTCTGTTCTCTTAATGGGAAAGACAACAGGTCATAAAATATGCAAAAGCTCTAACTGCCAGACTCTAAATAACTACTAGACAGTAATTTGCTTCCAATAATACATTTTACAAGGAGTAACTACCAAAGACTTTTAAATCAACACTGGTTAAACTTAGGTTTTATGATCTGTAGTGTTGTAGTTTGGAAAAGGTATTAATGAATACTCATCATTCTCTTTAAGTAAACATAAAGGAATGAAAATGTAAATAAAACTAAGTGTTTTCCTACAGCACAYCGCTAAGCCTGGAGAATTGCACATGCTCTGTCTTTGCTGTATGACCAACTATTGAAGTGTTCACATCTGTGTCTGAAATACTGATAAACTTTTTGGTTTGGTTTTCTTATAAATCAGTCCTTGACAGCATGCATTTTTATTTTTATTTCACTCGTTGTGGGATGTTTTGGAGAGAAGAAAAGGGAGGCCAGCAGTGGGTGAGGGAAGACTGTGGCTGGCTGTAAGAAAAGTGGGGGGTTTACTGCTCCAGTTAAATCTTCCTCTTGGCTTTGTGCAGCATGGGCTCTTCTACAGAAGTAGGCTGTATTGGGCAATTTTCCAGAGAAATACTTGGATGTATCAAATTTGGAGACAAGGTTTCTTTCCTTACTAGCCCAAATCCTGCTGGGGGGTGGTTGGAGAGTGAGGGAGTTTGCCTATTTTCAAAGTCATCCCATGACCAGCAATTCCAAATTTTTTTGAAAGTCTCCTAAATACAAAATTATTCTTCCATCAGGCCATAATTCATGCTTTCACTTAGACACTGAACCTAGAAGGCTATTTGTTCTATCTGGCCAAACTGTAGTTTATACTTCACCTTTAAAATTTTTGCGTATGGTTTGTATTTTTTTTTTTTTTTTTTTAATGCCATGCAGGTCTCAAGGAAATCTAAAAGAAAGCACTAATAAAAGGTGGTGTTCGCTAAGTAACAGCTGTGTTAAGGGCATGATTCAGCACCTTCCCCTGCAACTATCTCCCCCTGCAACTTGTGAGATTTCTGTCTACCCTGTGTTTGCAGGCTCCTTGGTGAAGGAATTCTAGTGACCAGTGTGCAGGGGCTGCTGTGATGGATGTACTCCATGCATCTCTGTGCCTGTCTCTGGCACTGGCCAGTATGAGATGCTATGGAGGAAAGTGTGCCAGTCCTTATCCTGAATGGTTATAAAACGTTTGCCCTTTTGTCAGAACCTTACTGTAATCTTCATCAGGGTGACTTATGATCTGGTGTGAAAAAGGCGGTCTTTGKTTTTTTTTCAAGTTTATAGAAATTGCACATCCTATTCTAATAAACGCATACCTTGATGGTGTACGTGAAGCTAAATAAATTTATATTATAGGGATTAACTTTGGATATATTTGGCAAAAATAAGTCTGTTTTCAAGGGTGGTGTATATTACTTCTACCAGCAACAATTGCCATGACCTAATGTATCAGCTTGAAAAATAATGCTCATTTCATTTAAATAAAAAAAGTGAAACTACAAAAAAGAAAATCCCCAAACACCAAGCTAAAGAAAGCCATCACTGTAAGGAGCTGTAACAGCTGCAATAACAAAGTTGGCCCTTGAAATGAAAGGGGGGGGTTGGAATAAACACCCCTCCCCCCCCACCAGTGAAGTAGCTTTACACTGTATCATTAAATCTCACTTGACAAAATTGAGATGTCTTGTTCAAGACACTTGCAATGAGAAACTTCATTTTTCCTTTGAGGCTGTTYTCCTCCCACCCCCAGAAATACCTGCAAGCTCTCACTGGTTTTGGCTGTGTTCTTAAGTTTTTCTCCCTGCAGTTGTATTTCAGATGGAAGATTTTTGAAGAATATCACAGAAGTATTTGTCAATAGAAGAACCACATAACATTCCTAAATACTGAGTATCTTTCAGATTGTCAGTGTGTCAAAACAGTATCACTGAACTAAAGCACTGAACTGTGCTTTAGTAAAAGTGAATGTGTTGGTAGGAGAGTGGTACCACGCATTAGTAGTCATCATCTCTGCATGGCAGTGGGAAGTACGGAGGACAGTGACTAGAGGCTTTAGAGAAATATAAGGAATGAAAGAAAGAAAGGAGTGATAATAATTTCTTACAACTTTTGTATTTCTGCACTTAAAATCAGATACTGGGCTTTGTATAATACATGTACCTTTCAAAGCACAAGTAGAAAGACATTTTCAAATCATGAACAGATTTCAGGGTTCTATAAAACATAACCAGGCTAAAATCTTATTTCTAAATGTATTTCATTTTATTCCTGTCAGTGTTGTCCTGCCTCTCTTGTATTTTTGAAAAAGCAAATGTAAAGGTTTTGAAAACCCCCATTAAGACTGAAATGCAACTCAATGTACGTGACTATCACAGTTTTCTTCTTTGAAGTCCTAGTGGAGGAGGATATAAATACCTCTGCAAAGTTATGTTGGTCAAGCCACAGGTTATTTAGGGTGCATCTGTTTAGGCAGATTTGAATATTTTGGGATTTATCTTGTTAGCATCTTCAGACTTGGCTAATTCATGACTAGCAGCACAAAATTTGAGGAGTTCTTCTGAAGTGGGATCTTTGGCTAATAAGCCAGAGGCCTTTTTAATAGTGGCTTGCAAGTGATAAGGAGCCACTAACACTGTCTCTTGCCTGGATGTCTGGCTGTGTGGGGGATGCTCCAGCTGTGCTGTTAGACTCGTCACCTGTGGGAAGATAAATTCATGTTTTTCAGTTACATAACTATGCATCACATTTTATTTAACTTATAGCCCAGAAGTCTGACCACAACATCCTAGATACGATGTATGCATTAAAACACAAAGGCATTGTCATAGAAAAAATGAATCTGCACGTTAAGACTTGATTAAAAAAGGATCATTAGCACTTGAACCAGGTGATAGCATCACTGTAGATGTACGTATAGAAAGCATGTATATAAATACGCATATACTTTGCATAGGTATTGGAAATAAAGCAGCTTTATGACCAGCAAGAATTGTGGGTTTTGCCATGGAAGGTGCTGCAGAAGTTCTTAGCCTGATAAATGGAATACAGCTGCTSAAGGTGTATTTGGTAGAGAGGAAGGCTGCAGTCCATGTGAGTCTCCCAAGCAGGTGGCATACTGATGGATCTGAGTACAGTGGCCAGCTCAGAAAGCACAAGTGATGCAGGTGTTGAATGAAATGTCCAGATCTCTTCAGACTCTGCAGTGACTCAGAGCTAGGGGGCTTCTGCCTTAGCTTCCAAATACGCTCTGTTATGGGGCTAGTGTAGTCTAATAGGCAGTGACCTTTAATTGTCCTTCAGCCTTGCAACATCTGGCTGCAACTTCCACGATTGATTGTTAGTCAGTAAAATTCCTGTCATTAAGCTGGAGTCTGAGAACAACAGGCCTTCATTCTTCTTTTTTTAGGGATAGCTTTATTTGAGGTCTAACAAAGTGTCCTTAGCGAGGTCTTTGCTTACTTAGCTAGTGTGAAACAGGGTAGCATGTTATAAAGTTCAGGGTAAGGAAGATGTACCTTCCTTTATAAAGAATATTTTATTGCTGTCACAAAAGAAGTACTCATATTTCTGCATGTGTCTGTATTTCAGAGTACTCTGAAATGATTGTGAAAACCAGCATTGCTGATTCTTTTTTTATTATTATTTATTTATTTCTGTTACCAGTGGTGAACAAGCCCTGATTCAGTATGTTACATGGAAGATCAAATGGAAGGCTTTAGTGGTTTTGGAGAAATCATGGCAACCCAGTTTGAACTGTTTGCTTTCACATGATTTATTTAATTTGCTACCTGTGAAATACCCTGTTTCTGTGCATGTGGRCATGAAGGCTGGTTACTCTAAGTGGATGTTGTTGAAATAATATCTTGCTGCTTGTTCAGCTGAAGAAAAGTCAGGCCTGCAGCATCCCTGGAATTGGTTCTGAATATAAAAAAACTGGTGGTTGATTATGTACAAAATGTTAATTGTTGTTCTGCTCTGTTCAGACGTAACTAATGTGTGACTTAATTTAGATACATTAGCTGAGAATCATTACATTCACATGGGAAGAAATGAATTTGTCACATGTATTTACTTTCTCATGCTTAATGCATAACATCCAACTTGACAATTCCTGCACTTGTTGGTGAGTTTAAGCCTCTTAAATTTGCTGTATAAGGTGGTTAAGCTGCTGGTTTTAACTTCCAAATGCCTCATGCTTTTTCCACGTCCTCGCCTAGCTCTAGAAAAGTATTCCAGGCACAGGGAGTGGGACAAGGAGGAAGATGGAGAGAGCTGGAGCTGTGAATGTATGAACTGGCAACAGGAGATGCGAACTCTGTTCAAGCAGTTTGCGGAGTCCCCAGGCAAAATTAATATWAAAGTCAGATCCCTCTGCACAAGGTAGCAAAAAAAGTGCATTGCAGCATTTACTGGAAGCTCTAATTATTTTAAAGCACTGTATGCTGAATTGTATAAACAGCCCACAAGAGCAAATGACAGACTTTTCAAAATGAGTTGCTGGATGCCACAGCGAGTAAAGGCAAACTTACATCCAGTTTTTGGGAACGATACTGAATTTTTTTAATAGGTTGGTGACTGGTGATAGGTCAGAATTTGTATGGCTGGGAACGCTATCATTTATGTGAAAGCAAAATGTGAAGTGTGAAAGTTTAATGCAGTCTTGGGTCAGTCTAAATGAACTGCACTTTAGGGTGGGTGTTTTGGGAAGCACAAAGATGTGGTCAGCTTTCACTGGATGCTATTCAGAGCCTACTATGTGGCCCCCCATTTGTCCCACTTTCAAAATCTTTGTTGAAAAACCTAATGGTGCTGAAAGGAGAGAAACACAAGGAGAGAGATCAGAATCTTTTTCTCCAGGTAATTTGATAACTTTTTTTGTACTTGACACAAATATAAATTATTTGGATTTTGATGTGTGGGCTTTCTAAACGAACTGGCATGCAGCTCTAACAGATTTTAATTCAATTTACCAAAATGAAGAGACAGAATACAACACCAGGTGCTCAAGAAATGTGTTGTGTTGTGCTATAGTCTCTGTTTCTTGACTTTTACCTTTTTACCCATTCAGCATGATAAGTGATCTATTCCTAAATCATCTCTCTAGGTGATGGAAATGATACTGGAGTGTTACAGGAGATCTTGCTTGCTTTGTCACTATRTTTTATTTTATCATTTGATTACTGACTTGAAGCAATGATCACCTTCACTGTTCATCTGCCTAACTGGTATTGTAAAATCACACTAGAGAACAACCTTTCAATCATCTCACTCTGGACACAATGTAGGAATAGCTTCAACAACAACTATATTATTCTCCAGATTAGTGCAAGTCTTCTACTCTGGAAGATCATTATAATGAGGGACATCAGGGGGCTGGATGGTCCTTCAGTCAAAATAGGAACTGTTTGTCCTTTTGATTCTCTGTCCGTAGGTGCCGGCTCTCAGGGTTTTGTTAGGCAATTAGATATGTGTGGTACTTTTCTTGACATCTTTATGTTGCTAACCACAAAATGCAGCTCATAAATTTCATCCATAAAGAATTTGTGACATTGAAGCCCCCCTCTTCTACTCCAAGAAAGCCTGTAAGTCTTTCCAAAAGGATATTTTTGCAGCACTCTCCCCTGCTCTCTCTGCACATGAAGTGAAAATGTGCTCAAACTACCTTGCTCTTTTCCCCAGATGCTGATGAGCAGTCAGGTGAGCTAGCGTGCCTGAGAATGACAGTCTGAAATAGGAGCTGGGGGACTGCCGGCTCCCACAGCCACCTTGTTTGTTTGCTGCTAGGACAGACAGTTGACCTTTTTTTTTTTTTTTTTTTTTTTTTGAGTACAGAAGAGAAGACTGGAAAACTGCAAATGCTGATGGTGTAACTTCTCCAAATGTAAACCTTCCAACTGCCATTGGTCATTCCAAGATTTATCTTTAATGTGACATTCCATGTAAATCCTTGTCATTTTGGAGTAACAAAAGTAAAACATTTGAACATTTTTGACATATTTTGTGATGTGCTCTCAAAAACAGTATAACATAAAATGTACCCAATCTTTTCTCCTAAGCATTATATGGAAATTTTAAATTATCTTGAATTAAATTACCATTCACAGTAACTTTTTTTTTTTACATTCCTCCTCCAGCTCTTCACTTTCTACATGCATTTAATTTTTTTATCTTTTCACAATTAAATGCATAGAACAAAATAATGAAATTCAATTCAATGGTTGTGTTTTAACTGTCTGTATGGCACAGGTCTATTTTTTCTAGAAGAAAGTGTGAGTTATGAAAATGCTTTAATGTCTGCAAACTTCAAGTTTTGTGGTCAAGACTTGATGAAAACTTTGTATGTAGAGTTCCAATCTTGAGCAGCCTTTGAAAAGACAATTTTATGTCAAAAGTGCAATTTTATGGCATAAGTTTTGTAAAGGTGTTTTCCTCCTTTATGCATTCTATATTTTACCATATAAAAAAGATGTACTTGAATGAGTTTCTCAGACCTTTTATCCTAAAAGTATCACTTGCTGGCAAAACCATGAAAAAACACAGTCAGTGAAAGATGAATATTAATAAAAGTTAAGGAAAAAATATGTAGGTCAGCATGGGTGAAGTCAGCATGACTGCCATCTGTTAAGAAATTAGCTTTCAATATTATGTTTCGTGCAACTTCATATGTTATTATTTTAGACATATTTTTATTAAAAATAAAAACTGCTTTTAGCTCCTTCCTCTAAGAAATTGCTTTTTTTTTTTCCTATTTTCCTTTTCAGAAATTCATGAAATGCATTATATGAAAAATTGTGGAAAATGTCTTGTTAAGTATGTCAGGATGCACTTTATGCTGCACTACTCATAATTTACTACAGGTTTAATTTATTTTTGTGTTGTAAGTCCTGATGGTCTAGAAAAGCCAGTACCGTGTGCCAGCATTTTAGAAACAAACACAAAAATGATGAGAGGTTGGGAGGAGAGTAGAGAGATAGAAGGCAAAGACCAAGAATGGTGGCACTCTTCTAATATTAAGCAGTTTAAGGGGAATCTACATCACTTGTAAACACTTCTGTTTATTGCTGCTTTTATAGCCTATAATTAAAATCCAGTTGTTAGTTGCGGTTCAAGTATAACCAACCTCAAAAATGCTATGAAGTAACCAAGATGCTAGACTGCACACATTATAAAACTCTTCACGTTGTTGTCTGCTGTCTCTATAGCCTGTTTACAGTGCCTGGAACTAAAGTGAAAAATGAGTGTACTCATTAGAAATAACAAATACAGATTGTTAAGTTGTAGCACCCTTTCACTGAGCTCAAATCAAGTTCTTTGTAAATTATTCATTCTTTCATATTGCTGAGGCATCCTAATTAAAACCTTCCATCTTTTAAACCTCTAAAAATGCTTGAAAATGGGAGTGTAGCTGAAGCATTTTTTAATCACGTGGAATTTCTTTTGTTTTTAATTAAATTCAAATAGATAGCTGGTAGCTTGCACTAACCTGAATCTAAACGTAAGATTAGGGACAGAGAGTATCTTTTTCAGATCTGTCTAGATCAGTTGAAAATAACACTGCTTGCCCGCAAGCTGGTGATGACCATCCCTGCATTTTGGCCAAAGCAAAGTAAGTGAACTACCCCCTGTGACAAATGGCTCTCCACTGAAGTGGATTAGGGAGGGCTCCTGTGATTTTTTTTTTTTTTTTTTTTTTTTTTTTTGGCAGGGGATATACTGATCTCCAGAAAAGGGACAGTAGCAAACTGCTTGGGAGCAAGAATTTCTTTAACTGCTTTGGCAGTTTTAAAAGTGAATATGAGTTTGAGCTCTAACCTGTCAGTGGAGGCACTGAGCTGCTACCGAGACCCATAAAAGTTCTCAGCAGCTTTGTATTAACTCTGAGCTCTATTGCTGGAGGCAGGCCATATTTTTACATAGGGATGTCATATTGTAGTAGACTTGTATAAACAAACTTAGTGCATTACAACTCTATACATCTTCCTTGTTCTGGGCTGTCTGTAATAGTGTTAAATTATGCAGTCTTAATTGAAGCTTTCCTTTTCAGCCAGTCTCCTAACTTCCTTTTAGATTTTGTTCCATTGTAGCTAGGCAGTGGCAGGGCAAGATCTGACACGAAAGCACGTACTCTGAAATGGACCTTCTGTTCTTCCTGAGCATGGTTGCTGTTTCTGCAGCTTTATGTTCACCCTCTTCCTCTTTCAAGGTCAAAAGTTCTCTTACCAGCTCTGTCCAAGTAGAGCCTCTCAGGTAACCCTAGCTGGATTCAGGTTCTCCTCCAGCATTTCAGAACTTGAGGAGGTGGTGGTGGGGTTGTATAATTTGAGGCTGGGAGAGGATCCCTTTTACGGTCTCTTTCCTGCTCGAGAGCTACCCTGTTAACCTAGTCGGAGGCCCTCAGCTCTAGCCTGCATCTTCTTTGGCTGATCCAGCTATTGTGATTGATACTTTCCCATTTCATATTACTTAGGCAAAACATTGCATGTAATCATTCAGATTTATAATGAGGCCTTCTTTGCCTCAGTCTTTAATAGTCAGACCAGTCATCCTCAGGGTATTCAGCCCCCTGAGCTGGAAGATGGGGATGGAGAGCAGAATAAATCCCCCATAATCCAAGAGGAAGCAGTTAACAACCTATGCGACCTGGACACTCACAAGTCTATGGGGCCGGATGGGATCCACCCGAGAGTACTGAGGGAGCTGGCGGAGGAGCTTGCCAAGCCACTCTCCATCATTTATCAGCAGTCCTGGTTAACGGGGGAGGTCCCAGACGACCGGCGGCTTGCCAATGTGATGCCCRTCTACAAGAAGGACCGGAAGGAGGACCCGGGGAACTACAGGCCTGTCAGCCTGACCTCGGTGCCGGGGAAGATTATGGAGCAGGTCTTCTTGAGGGTGCTCACAAGGCATGTGCCGGACAACCAGGGGATCAGGCCCAGCCAGCATGGGTTCATGAAAGGCAGGTCCTGCTTGACCAACCTGATCTCCTTCTATGACCAGGTGACCCACCTAGTGGATGAGGGAAAGGCTGTGGATATGGCCTACCCAGACTTTAGTAAAGCCTTTGACCCTGTCTCCCACAGCATTCTCCTAGAAAAGCTGGCAGCTCATGGCTTAGACAGGTGTACTCTGCGCTGGGTAAAAAACTGGCTGGACAGCCGGGCCCAGAGAGTTGTGGTGAATGGAGTTAAAKCCAGTTGGCGGCTGGTCACAAGCGGTGTGCCCCAGGGCTCAGTTTTGGGGCCGGTCTTGTTTAATATCTTTATCAATGATCTGGATGAGGGGATTGAGTGCTCCCTCAGTAAGTTTGCAGGTGACACCAAACTGGGCGGGAGTGTCGATCTGCTCGAGGGTAGGAAGGCTCTGCAGAGGGACCTGGACAGGCTGGATCGATGGGCTGAGGCCAACTGCATGAGGTTCAACAAGGCCAAGT
>JAYKAV010002835.1:222506-244287 GCA_035582835.1 Phoebastria nigripes | reverse complement strand
AAATAGTGTGGCCAGCAGGAGTAGGGAGGTGGTCGTGCCCCTGTACTCGGCACTGGTGGGGCCGCACCTCGAATACTGTGTTCAGTTTTGGGCCCCTCACTACAAGAAAGRCWTTGGGGTGCTGGAGCGTGTCCAGAGAAGGGCAACGAAGCTGGTGAAGGGTCTGGAGAACAAGTCTTACGAGGAGCGGCTGAGGGAACTGGGRYTGTTTARTCTGGAGAAGAGGATGCTGAGGGGAGACCTTATCGTGCTCTACACCTACCTGAAAGGAGGTTGCAGCGAGGTGGGTGTCGGTCTCTTCTGCCAAGGAACTAGCGATAGGACAAGAGGAAATGGCCTCAAGTTGCGCCAGGGGAGGTTTAGGCTGGACATTAGGAAAAATGTCTTTACTGAAAGGGTTGTCAAGCATTGGAACAGGCTGCCCAGGGAAGTGGTGGAGTCACCATCCCTGGAGCTATTTGAAAGACGTGTAGATGTGGCACTTAGCGGCATGGTTTAGTGGGCATGGTGGTGTTGGRTTGACGGTTGAGCTCGATGATCTTAGGCGTCCTTTCCAACCTTAATGATTCTATGATGCTATGATAATCTGGTTTCTCACATCTTGCATCTCTCTGTTCTAGGTCTCTTTCAGTTCATCTTTATCCTATGCCATGACGATAATGTTGCAGAAAACCTGATCCATGAAACCTCTTTCCTGGTTCCCATTGTCAAGGTGTTCATTACAATCATAAATATGAATGGATTTAAGACCAACTGTGATGTAGAATCTTCCAAGAGCATGGTTCACTCCATCTGCATCTGCTTCTCACAGTTCTTGTCACCTGCATATATGTGTGTGATACGTGTTTCCAAGCAAAAGGACAGTTGCAGGCATCATCCTGTCTGACCTTGAAGAGCTCCAGCCCAAGCCTTAACATTTTAAATTTTTATTTAAAAGAAACACACTTCCGTATACACTTTTTTCTTTATATTTGCTTCCCCCTCCCCCCCATTGAAAGCTTGGAGTTAACAAACTCTTACTTTTTGGCATTAATAACAAAAATACTTAGCACTTGTGATACTAATTGTCCTCAGTATACTTTATACACGTTAACTGTTTCCTACAACACATCTCTAAAGTGTCAGGTTTATTCACACGTTGCGTGTTCAGAAACACAGTGTTGGGAAGTTAGTGGCTGCTCACCTAAGATGATGTTAGAAAGGGTTAACACTGATGTGCTAACAACTACCTCCCCTTGTTCAGAATACTATACACCTCTTCTGATGTTTCAAGCTATCTTAATATGAAAGACCACCTGTAAAGAAATAATCTGCATAATATTTAAAAGAAAGCTGTAGCTCTGTCTGCATTTATAAATACTAATGTTGTAAATTGCACTGAAAAAGGGGTACTGGAGTGGACTTAGAGGCAGAAGCCTCTAAAGGTACGGTAAGTCAATCAAGAAGAAATGTGGTATTTTCATAACTCATGGTCATTACACTTTATAAAGTGCATAAATGAATTTCTGTGTATCCTAGGAAGAACTGAATCTTGTTACCATGGTCATTAAAGTTAATGAGATTTAAATTTTGAGCTAATAGGCCTGCTTATAAAGGAGAAGCACTAAACATTCTCAAAGGGAAGTGTTGTTTCCTTTGTAACTTTTTTCTTTTAGAAATTAAGTGACATACACAAGACATACATGACAATTCCAGTGTATCATGGAAAAACAAACATCTGGGAGGGGGACCCTAGTTTTTTGGTTGATTTTTTTTTGTTTTTGTTTAGAAAGTAGATGATGCCAAAGTGTGAAAAGTAAAACACTACATCAAAGAGGACAAAGCAGGTTTGTTGGATCCTGCCACTTTTTAATGAACACGTCTAGCTTTCCTGCATGAGATAAAGGATCTCTGTGTTGTGTTTGCTGTTCATACATATTCCATGATGTTTTTCTTTGGTGAGGATCATTCCTGGGCCACCAAAACTCTTCAATAGTCCAATTTGCTGTTCTACCTGAAACCACAGGTGATTGGTTTTGGGTTTCTTTCTCCATAGTTAAACCAACTGTGTCAGCTTGTTTAATAAAATGTATTGCTTGATGTCAGCCTTGATAGATTTATGCATCTCACAGCATTATGCAGCTTACCAGGTCACAAAGAGACAGTCTGATTCAAAGTTACTTGGATGCCTTCAATAATTTGACAGGAAAGTGATGTCTTTTTCTTGATGTGCAGGCAGTGCTGTCTTAAGATCTTGCATTACTACATGCTGGCAAACTGACAGATATTTCCACAAGAAGGCACTGACTTCTAGAACTAACATTGTGCCTATCAAAACTGAATATAGGAAAACAAACAGTATGTATTTCAGTAACATTTTAGCAATAACAARTGCAGTTTGAAAAAGGAATAAGCCTTGGGGCATAGTGGAGTATCTTTGTTTTAGTGAACAAAGCAAAGCTTTAAATAGTAACAGATAGCAGAAAAATGAAAGGCAACCAAGCTCATGCCAAAGCTCTGATGGTAATGTTTCCACTCGTACCAACTCTGGGACRTTATCACTAACAGATGAGCCTTTCCAAGGTTTTTAGTACAGACTGTAAAATGATACTACGTGCCTGTTACTTTCCTTACAGAAAAAGATAATAAGCCCTTCTCTCTTTTCGGTTGCCTRATCATCCTTTGTCTTTTCTCTTGTAAGGTCTTCTCTAGATGAATAGCACTTCCAGTGCAAACAGACCCACTGCTTCTTTATTAATTGAGCACAGGGAGGGCTGTCAACCTTGTTAGCACTGCTATATGCAGTGTATGTTCTCCCAGCATAGGATTTGATCACAGCTCAGTAGCTGTTGTTTTCTGCTCCATCCTTTTGACAAGGAGACTGTGGACCCCTCTGTTACTGGGTCATAAACCGGTTCCTATGGTCCCACAGCTTCTGGCTTCTCAGTCAAGTCTGTAAGAGTCACGCTAAGAGCTGGAGGGGGCATGTGGGACCCCGCTCAGTATGGTAGCTCCCACTAAAGAGCCCTGAGCTGCCAGGCTGTCCCTAGGCACGGCTCTTTCCGGAAGGGACAGGGGGAGAAGGAGAATTAATTATTTAGGACCTGACTGTGAGCTGGGTCAGTCCTATTAGTTATGATTCTCAGCTACGATTAAAAGTTGGGTGGAAAAGGTGGTATGACAGCTGACTAATTACTGTAATAATACAGCCATTACTGCATGTATTTTCTGTATCGCTAGTCACCAAGATTTTTAACATATCTGTCTAGAATATATACCCAGCAAGTTTTTTTTATACAAGTGTAATCTATCGCAGATCTCCTGGGGGGGGTGGAAACAGTACCAAGATTACTCATTTAAAATGAATCCTGTTGCATGCAGTATTATAGTCAGTTTCTATGGTGGATGTGAGGGAAAGGTGGTATTTTTATATATACTTGTATTTCAGGATACCAATTGACCTGTTTCTAAATTTATATAAGATTTTTCTAATATAAGGATTGATTTTTTCGCCCCAAGGGTTAGTGAAACAGCAGATATTTGCTTTGCTTCAGGAGAGTCTGACTAGACTTGGCATTAAAGCATGTTCTTCTTTGATGCCTTTGTTGGGATATATTCTACTGGATTGTTTCTGGGTTTTTTTGTTTTGGTTTTTTGCTTTCTGTACACTGGAACATACAGGATTTTCTTTCATCAAGTGATGAACATTATACATGAAAAGTAATCTGGTGTTAAATGTGTCTGGTGTTAAATGTTTGTTGTTTGTCTAGCTTTTTCCCTTTTCCACTTTGTCTCTGTCTCTTTTGATTAGACAGTTAGGAGAGTTTTGTTTGAACTAAATTTTCCTCTTTTGGGTCACTGAAATAGCATGATTTAATTACTACAATAGCCTCCTTAAGGAGGTGGTCTAGATGGAAGTAACTTTCTTTGCCTCACAGACTACTTCAGAGAGTAGTATGTGTCTGGCTAATGAAAGCATCTGCTCAACAGAGGTTGTGATTTGAACGATGTGATTTGTACATGGCGTATCTGTAGTCTATAAATGATTCTTTCCTTTTTTGAGCCAGATGAGACACTGGGATAGATTAAAGCTGACAATCTGAACTATAACAGAGAAAGCCATGAAAGCATTACTTGGAAAAGACTGTTGCTTTGTTTATCCAGGTGGATGTGAGTGAATGTAACTTAATAATTTAATAATAGCTACAGAGCAAAGGTTTCAGCATGGATTCTTTTTTAATTCAGTGAAAGTCACTCAGTGTTGCTTGCAACTCTGATTTGGATTGCTCAGTCCTATGCTTGCTGTGACCACATGACTCTCATCAGGCTTTCTGTTGTTCCTATTCTTCTATGCACAAAACCTGAATTGACTGCAGTTATAGAATGAGATGTATGCTTCCAGTTTTGCTGCTCAAAATCTCTCTTCAGTGTTCTTTCACTGCTGAATCAGCTCTGAAGCAGCTGTTAATGCTTTATTTTTCTTCCAGAGCCATAACAAAAATAATTGCAAAATGTTGATTTTTTTTTTTTTTTTTACTGCAGTTTTCCATTTTTTTTCTGAATTTCTGCCTTTCTTCTTTTGTGAGATGTGGAAAAACTTGGATTTTGCTGTAAGCTTATTGCTTTGAGAGTTGCAAGAGATAAATTGTGATCCTGAGAGGTTGCTTTGAACCCGGGCAATTTTAAAGGTTTGAGGAGAACTCAGCATGGTACTTTTTTTAAAAAATAGGTCTTCCTGTTGTACATATTATCATATGTTTACGTTAGCTTTAATTGATGTAGAACGATAAGGCTCTTAGTAACAGATGATAAGTAGAGATAAGTGCTGTTTATAGGTTTAGGATGTAGTAGCTATAAATAATATTTGATATTCATGTATTCTTAATTCTTTAAAATGCACCTGGTGAGATCATTTGCAAAAGTACTCTTGGCCTACTTTTGCTGCTGTTGACTTGATAGTGAAGAATTAGGCCAATACTTAGCACTTGTGAAAATTCCTGTCCTAAATTTATTTGGATTTGCCTCAGTTTCACATCTTTGATTTGTCTTTTTGGACTAGACCGAAGTAAGTGGCACTGTGTGCTCCAGAGGAAAGGTGGGAACAAACACAGTTCTGAGGCCATCCTGTGGCATGGGGAGGAGCAAAATGTATTGAATCTGAAGCAATTGGATTATGATGACCTCAAAACATCAATTTTAGCTGCAATCTTAGTTTAGTTAGCATAACACTGATTTTTATGCCTGCTTTAAATTTGTAGTTGCTCTTGTACCTGGTAGCCTTAAGTTCCACAGGTAATATAAAGTATCAGTTGCCCTAGAGAGGCCCAGTTACTGCTGCTGGCAGCCAGAATATGAGAGTCAGTTTGGGATGCAGGATCAGTGTTTTCACACCTTCCTGGAAGAGTAAATGAGTTATCGTTGAAGGGCAACCAGAGTTTTCTTTTTTTCTTCCTGAACTTGAAGAGAATTTTAAAAAAGGAGCACAAAGTAGTTGCTGGAGCATGCAGCAGTTTTCACAGATGAGTTGGGGCCATGTTTTTTATTCACATACACTTTCATGTTCAAATCTGGAAGTCTCAAGGTAATAAGTTAAATTGCTGGGAAACACCAATAAAATAATAATAAAACACTTTGGAGAGAGGGCATATTTTACTCCTGCCTTCTTCAGGGCTGGTAATGAAGGCTTTTTTTTCAGCCCATGTAGTAAATCAATTTGAAGGAATGTCTCTGTCAGATTTACCTCACCTGTCTCCTGCCCCTCGTTTAAGCATCTCCGGTTAGGTGGCTGAGTAATCTTCAGCTCATTTGAATTCTGGAAAAGTGCCCATCTCTCTCTTTTTGATTTCAAAAGGACAAATGACATTGCCCTAGGAGATCTTAAGTTAGGTGGCATAAGTCTGTGTCTAGATGATGTCAATGTTAGCAGGTAGAGTAGTACAGTAAAAGTGGACCTTGTAGTGAATCAGTTAAAGGTGAGGACCCAACGTCTACACCGGGATGGGACTAGTCAGGACTAGCTSTAGTCTGGTGCCGTGGACTCAATGCTTTGAGCACTGGATGCACTCCTGGAGCATTTAATCCACAAGGGATTTGGTTTCCATGCTCCAAGACCTGCCCTGCAGTGCAAACCTAAATGTGGCAAGAGGCAGGGACCAGGAGATTTGCAGCAGAAGTGCCCTTCTGCTCTGTCCTAAAATGCTAATGTAGCCACACCTTAACTTCATTTAGACTCCATAACAAAAACAGGATGATAGAAATACTCTTCTGATTATATGGTTTCTTTTTGTGTTAAAGTCCATGAGACCTCCATTTTTTTCAGTTACCTGATGCTTCCAGGACGTCACAACTGTTGTGCTGTGTGTTCAACAGGCAAAGGGCATTGTATAGCTTACAACCAGTGTGTCCTGGAGATATACTCACAAGGTGCTGATGACAGCAACTTTCAGTGCATTCTGCTGCAAATTAGAGCCTGTTTCTTGATATGAACTCTGCCAATCTTTGCCAAAATGCCAGAGAGTCACCAATGAAAGCCAAGTGATAAAGTGCTCATTTTGAACATGGAGCAGTGAAGAGGACAGGCGGTTATCTGAGTGAACAGTGTGCCAAAAAATAGCTGCATGGTACTTTCAAGGGGGTATCTGAATGATGAGTTTGCAGGAAGGGTGTTTCCATGCCTGTTGTGAATATTTGACCTCTGCTTATTAATAGAGATGTTGTCATTAAACTGTTTTACTAAATGCAGCTTGAAACTAAGCAAGAAAGTTATACTTTATATTTACTCCACAGTTAAAAACCTGCATAAAGTGAGATAAATCTGAAGCTGTTAAAAGTGCTAGTCCTTAATGAAATGCCACACAAATTTATCTTCCGGGTAGGAAGCGACTATACCTTCTCCAAAACGCACTATTCCTAATCTCAGTAGGAATTTCAGTGTAAAACCTGTGTGCTAGGCCCAATTCAGACCTTGCTATCACATTGCTGTGCTGTTCTGGTTTTCTTAGGCTCTTGCATTGTGCTCACTGGCTTTATACCTATCTGGTGGTTCCTGGAAATAATTGCCAAGCTGACTCACCAGTGAAAGAGCCTCAGCAGAGCTCGCTTTCTCACCTGACTTTCAGACACTGGGGCTGTTTCATTACTGTTGCTGAACACAGATTTGCTCTAGGGGTAACTGAGTGTTTCTAACTAGGTAAGGTAAATGCCATGAAGAGAGACCTTGTTTCATATGAAACGAGGGCATGTTGGTTGAAATGTTACAGCAAACTATATTGCCAAAGAGGCGCTGTAGATTGGAAAAGGTCTTTGTTCGGAAGTTGGATGCTTCAGACTACGGCAGTAGGGAGAGAGGTTTTCTGCAGCATACTGTTGCCTTCATCTTAAATATAGCACCTGGTTTTATTTGTTTTTTTGGGTTGGTTTTTTTTTTGTTTGTGGGGGTTTTGGTTGTTTTTTTTCTTAAAGGCAAATGAATTCTTAAAATAAACAAAAGTGTTTTACTAGGGATCTGAAAATGCTGCTTCTCTCAGAATAGGTTTTTGAGCCTCTTCAAGAAAAGATGAACGGCAAACTTCAATAACCAGTGATCCCAGTTCAGGACTGTTCTGACAGTGCAAGCAAGGGGATTGTGAAGTAGTGCCTCCCTGTTTCAGCAATGAAATTTCTCTTCTCTTTGTGGAAACTTACTTACCTTCCTCAGTGGTGGTTTTTGCACTCTTCCTAACGTGCAAATTCCTTGCCCAAGACAATAAAATCTGAAGTGATACACAATTCACAAAGCTCCTCCGCCACCCCAAGTTTTGGAAAGCATCACCCTTTTGTTATGTCCTCTGTTTGGTTTTAAAAAAAAAAAATGCAGTTACCATGACAACTCTTGCCCACACTGGAAATCCATTATTGGGAGTTTCTGGCATGGCTTTTATTTGCATATGCTGCAAACAGCACTGTTATTAAACAGACTGTTAATTATTCTTCCAGTCACTGACTGAGACAACTGATGTGACAATAGTTACAACTTTCTGATTTCAGGTAAGAGTGGTCATGCACAGGTCTATGCAGCTGAGTTTGCATGCTCACTACTTTTATGTATTGCTCTTTTATATAGAGAGATWTTTTTTTTTTTCCTTACAACCTGAAGCCATGCTTACTTGTTTAAATTATCAAGGAACTGGGAAGAAGAGATATTTTTTGGGTTACTCACCATCCTTTTTGTGAGACATTTTATTAGACATTTTCTTCTCATTTTGAGGGTGTTTTGGTTCTTTTTATATAGATATTATACTCTGCATGTGTCTTTATTAATTTTTTTTTTATTATTAATTTAGATCTTTAAAAAGATGCTTGATACTGCACTTTGTCCTCTGAATAAATAGTGGTAATTAAATCATACATTTAGGATCCAAAATTCTTATTGTTCCTGTTTGAGGCTTGAAAATTTATCTTAAAGTGATTGTTGAATTAATTTCTAAGAGCGTACAGTAAAGCAGTCAGCTTGTATTACCAAAGGCTTTATTATGATTTCATGATCCATGCTACAGGATGGCAGTAAGAGATGGCATCTGATATCTTGGCTTTTTGTTTTTCTTTTTCCTTTTAGGAATTTCCACGGGATGCAGATCATGCCACTGGGCTGCATTTGGGTAAAGGATGAGTTCTGCATTTCTCTCTGGAGTCTTCCAACATATTTTCTAAATTACCTTTTAATGGTGTTCTAAGTGAGCTTATGTGAAACAAATGGTATTGGATCATGAGTGAAGAAAAAAGCTTTGGTGTATCCCAGAAAATGTTGTCTCCTTCAAGAAGTACTAGCAGCTGCTCCTCCAAGCAGGGAAGTCGACAGGTAGTACAAACTTTTTCATCCAAACTGAAAGCATTACTAAAATTGGCTGTTACTTTTTCTCTTGAATATCGGCAAATCTCTTAAACTCTGTTTTCCTGTTGCTTGCTTGTTTTATTTCATCACTTCTCTGTTTTACTTACTTTGTTTTCTTTTTTTGTTGGTAGCAGCATCTTGTTTTGAGKCAAATGCAGTAAACACACATTTCTGAATAGCAGGCACTTGTAAAACTGGAATGCTAACAGTGAATTTGAATTTCTGTCACGTTGTATGTATGGTGTCTTTATAGTGAAATATTGCTGCTGTAGCAGCTTGGTCTCAGTGGTTTGATCCTGAAATCCCAAATCTTCCCTGTAAGATACCACTTTTGTGGTAGAATATTGTGTAACTGCTCTGCTTATTTCAAGTTTCCAGGAAAAGGTGTGCGTGCATGTGTGAAAGAAGCATTTTTCTGAAACTTGACATAGGGCCTCTTTGACAGTGAAAAAGTGCCTGTGAATGCCTGCGAGTGCTGGTTGTTGCTGTAGAACTGTAGTTAAGAAAATAAGTATTTGTGTAACGTGATGCATCTGGGTGCCTAATGCAAAGGATGCTTTGTTTTCTGCAGAGATGATGCTATTCTTTAAACCTTATAGTTTTAGAAGACATGTCTAAAGTGTTTGTACCTGACAAGTGAGGCTGCTGAAGACAGCTTTTGTTTGTGGGCAAGAAACATTGACCTGCAGCCACACTGAGAATTAAGCTTAAACACGCCCAGTCCATGCTTGCAAAATTATGAGCAATATGCTCAACATAAACTTTTATTTGTATAGATGCTGGCTTAGTGGAGCTCTTGAAGCTGCCTCGGGTTGAAATTTCAATTGGAATTGAGCATCCCAATCCCCCAAAAGCTTTGGAGGCCTCAGCTGTGTTTTGAAATAGCATCTGCTTTTCTGGGACTTCTGGCCCTGTACATACAATTGGCAAGGCAGACAAATCTCTGAACAATTTATGCCTTTTAAAGTGCTGTGCTTGTAAGAAATGCTGTGAATTTCTAGTATACCGAGCAAAGAAATCTTTGCTTTCAAGATGCCTTTTTTGTTTTCCTGCAACGTTATTTTTTATACCCTCAGTATGAGATTACCTTTAAAAAGTGTAATTTAAAACATTTGGTATTGTCTGTTTCAACAGTTCATGTCTATCAAATGTTATCATGTAGTATTTAAATAATAAGATTTACATGAGCATGACTAAATCCACTGGGGTGTTACACAGTCAGTATAAGCAACTGTACTTATGCAGAAGCAATTTCTGCAAGAACCTCGCTTACTGCCATTTAACATGATCAAATCTGTTGGCTAGCTCAGACTTTTGATACTATTGTTTGTGGGTCCTATTTCTTATCCATTTTGTTCTCACCTACTCTCTTGGGAGAAAAGGAATAATTCAGTAAGGTTTAATGTCATCTTGTGAATCCCCAATTTTTTAGTCTTTGATCCTTGTACAAAAATGCAAGGTGTACCTGACCAAGGTGAGAGATGCAACTTGGTGTTTTGTTTGTATTCCTGGTATATTCGTGCTCATTCATTATAGTCAGGCAGAAGTAAACTGCCTCATACACCTATCAGGTCAAGCTAAATGGAGGTATAAAGTAGGTTGTTTCCCAATGTATATTGAAGGGCGATACACTTGATATTTCTTCGTGATAATATGGGGCATAGTGATAAGTATCCCCATTTCAATTAATGTTTCAGTATTAATCTTTTCATGGTCAGTCATTGCAATACCAAGTAAGTAGCAGTATACTTTTTCATSTAGGGAACCTACATGGGTTGACTGATTGTCCATGTTTTCAGGGGGTGGTAATGATAGAGGCAAACCCACAGAAGTTGGGGAGTTTGTGACTTGTTTTGTGCTGGGAAATGATCACTAAGCAGGGCTAAAAGCTCTGCTTGCTTGCTTTTTCTATATAGTTTGAAAATTTACAAACGTTTTTCAGAAATTACATGTGCTTTTTAAGGTTCCACTGGTCTTTCTGATATTTTTATTTTTAAATAAGGACTTCTAATATTTGTAAGGAATACTTTAATACTTTCTTTATTTCCTTCTTTACCAAGTGCAATAACTTTCTAGCTTATCCTATAACTGTTTGCATCTGCTGAAGTGATCTAGAGGTCTTCCTTCAAAGTAGCAAAATTTAGAAAGAAAAAAAAAATAATTCTAAATCACAGTTTCTTTCAGCATTGTCAGTGTTTATGTGCATGGCTGTGTATTGCTGTTCCTTCCTTAATTCCCTGATGGTTTTGGTGTTTTTCGCATGGCTGTTTTTTCACACTGAAGTTGTCTTGCAGTTTACAGAACAAACTGTTTTGCTGGGGAGAACAAAGATTTAAATATCCTGTGCAGTATGCACTCTGAATATTTACTTGAAAATAACTTATGTGGGTCACTTTCCCTTATGTTTTTTTTTTAATTTATTTGTTAATTATAGTTTGTGATGGTAGCATGTTTCAGTGAATGTTTTGTTGGTTATACTCTTCTGTGCTGTGTGTAGAAAGAGGGACCTTTAGGTCTAATAGAGGCAGTACTCTGCAAGACTTACTGGCCTGCACACAGCAGTGCTTTGGGTGAGGAAGGGCTATCTTCTCCCTGTCCTGCTCCCTAAAAGACTCTGGTCTTGCAGATGATAAAGATCTTTACCTTGGTGTAARCTGTATAGTATAGCATATATTATAAAATCTAAATTGTTGGTCTGGGCAGTGAGGATGTTCTTGGGTCCTGTCCCTTTGCTCCCCGCTTCCCACAGAGGATTTCTTGTCACACCTGATCAAGTAGTTTTGTTTATATCGTTAATTGCTTCTTTTCTCACTCAGCCTCTTGTATTGGTAAATTGGAGCTTTGCAGTCCATCCCTACTAATATCCAYCTACTCAGGGCTGACAAGATTGGGGATGAGTGATGCCACTGTCTGAGAGTTATTTAATTTACCCTTTTCATCTGCATGTTAAATTACAGCACTTTAGGTGTTCTTTTAAGAAAACAGCAGCAATCTAAAGTTCTATAAAACTGTTAAAAGTCCCCTAATCCAAAAACTACCACATGTGCAACATACACCTCCAGCAGATGATTTTTTTTTTTTTTTTTTTTAAGCCCTGTTCAAAGAGTACAATGTAACACTGTTACTGATACTTTTTTATTAATAGTATCATGAAAGTTTAAATAATTTTGCCATATGCTGTGCAGGTTAGGGAGTGACGTGCTATGATTTTGATATTCTTTCCTTCATCGTCCAGCTTCATGGAGTGCTGCTTATTTCCTCCTTCAAACACTCGTGCCTCTCTCAGGGACATTCAGAGCTAGGCTAGTTGCTTGCAGGTTAAAGACAGATCTGCCTGACAGGTGCTGTTCTCTGTGCTGCTGGTCTGACACAGCAGTTCTTTTAATCTGATTAAGTAGAAATTCTGAAAAGTGCAGGGGGAAAGGACCTGGAGAGTTTGCGGGGGGCGGTGTTGCCCAAAAAATAGTGGGATCTGAGTTTTGAGTCTCTCTGATTTCCTAGGCACAGACTCTGTTGCTGGTACACACTAGCACCAAATAATAAGTGACCTGAGATTGGGATATGGAACCACAGTAGTGTAAGGCTGCTGTGTCTGCTAAAATTTAGTTATGTGTCAGTGTGTTGCTGGTGTGGAGCATAAGTCCTGTGATGCAGAAGATGGGCCACTGTGCTAGAAAGGAATTGTCTTAAGCAGGGTTGCAGGACTTGGAGGGGCCTAGTCCTTCTTTTGCTACACTTGGTGCCCCTTTTCTGCCAGATGCAACACATTTGCAGTGTGAACTGAAGAGGTTAACAGTTAATCCTGTTCTGCTAAGTTCACGTTCACCTTGAAGCCCCACAGCAGGTTGGAGGCTACTGCCCTCCTCTCTGCTCTTCTCTGCCCCTCTCCTTCAGTCGTGGAAAGGGATCTCTTCCACAAAGCCACAACTCAAACTGTATTTTGTGAGGAAGGAAAACTGCTGTTGATCTTCTTTAAATTTAAATTGACCTGTGATCAAAAGAAGATATATTGTGGTAGTTATTTTTAAGTCTAATATGTTAACTAACTTTTTAAATAGATTCAATAGGGAAAAGCTTTATGTCAAGAGAGCTGCTTAAAAAAACCTCATGTTCTAAAAAAGAAAATTAAATCATTTCTGCCAATTTTATGAACTGTAACAAATGCTTTAGTTGCAGCTGGTGCCAACCCTTATCCTCCACAAAGCAGATTTCTATTTTTGGCACTTTAAAATATTCGGTACAACTGACTGCATTTTACACTGGAAGAAAGTCTGGCACTGTCATGTATTTCGTTCAGGGAGCTGCAACTGCAAGCATCAGTCTGAGAGCTGTTCAAACTCATTACTTCATTCTTTCTCCTGAAATAATTTGCCTTAAGGAGCTGTATGGTACAGAATATTGCAGAAAATGGGGAGGCTTTTATTTTATTATTCAAATAAAATTACTACAGTTACCTAATGACAGACTTACCTCTGAAGACCAAAGTATATATTWTTTTTTCCTCAGCCACAGCACAGCTATAAGCCAAGTAGCAACTACAGGGTGATTTTGCAGTGCTGATCTGAAATGAGCACCTCTGGACCTAAGAAAAGTAAAGAGTATGTTCGTCCCTCAGCCTCAAGTGAAGTTTCTGCCTGGGCAGCAAATGCAGTGTTGATCATTTTGTGCAGATATTRGCCCATAATGATACAAAATCTTTTGTGGTGTCAACCTTAAGACACGACCAGTTTGGACATCAGGCTTATGCTAGAATTGTTAATGCCATTCAGCTGGGAGTTTTGGGTGGTTTTTTGGGGGGTGTGGTGGTTGTTTTTTTTTAATTTAGCGCTATGGTTTGGGATATCTCTTTCAGTTCCCTGTTGTGGGATAAGAATCAGCAAAATGGAGCATAATCTGAATGCTTCCAGTAGCTTTCAGGAAATCCTGTATCTCCAATTTGCTCCTCTGCTATTTCAGACAGATGAGAACAGATGATAACTGACCAGCCTGATTCATTTGCCTTCATTTTAGAGAGTAAGCAGTTTTCTTTTGCTTCTGCAGCTGCTCCCAGCAATAGCCAACTGATGCTTTTTCCTCATTAAATGAGGTGTCAGATCTCTCGCAAAACAAAATACCCATCAAGATCCCATAGGGTCTGGGTCAAGAGTGAATGCATCCAAAACCAGTCACAGCAGCAGTGTTTTGAAAAATGTGGGAGTTTGGGGGTTCAGGTGGGAAAGGTTAGACTCTTCTGGACAGATGTATGTGGAAGAGGACCAGATGTTGTTAATGCAGYGTTGCACCTTGCATGTATCCAGCAGGTCCCCAAACTGTTAATTCTCTGAGCTATTCCTTACCTTTCCTTGGGTAACTTAGTTGATTAAATAGTCTTGTGCTTTTAAAAGGATCCATTTCTAATTCAACTAAGCTACCTTTACGTAAAGTTTGCAGTTGAAGTGTGAGGTTCCCAGGGCAGAAACGTGAGTAGGAAACTTGCCTTCACCACCTGAGATTTGGCAGGCCATAGGGCCTGCTTGATGGGAAGAAGTGCTCCCACTTCAGCTTTTCTTCCCATTTTCACACTTTTTAATTGTGAAGGCACATTCTTGGCCACCTCACTGACCTGAAGAAAAGTGAGAAATGTGGCTCTCCTGCAGGAACGTGGGAGACACCTTGTGTCTGGACTGCAGGAGAGGCCCAGACAAATTGGAGTTGTAATGCAGGCCAGATGCTGCTCTGGTGCTCTGTAAATACAGGTGCTCTGTATTTAAAAGTTTGACCAGTTTGACTTGTATATTCCAGGTGGGTGTAATTGGCTGAGCTATTTCTCAGCTGCTTGCTTTCTCTTCACCTCATATGCCCAATGTAGCATGGGTCTGTCTCACTTTAGAAGTCCCTTTCTTTCTAAACTTATCCTTACAGAAAGGTGAATCTGGATTCTTGTGTTTTTCTTGATYGTGCTCAAATTTCTGCTTGTCTCCTGCAAGCAGACCACTCTATCAACCAGATACTGTGTTTAAGCTTAACCAAAGTCTGTGAGAACTTCATTCAAAGTTCAAGAAAGTTGTTTTGTTAGGTATATGTCGTGGTTTAACCCCAGCCAGCAACGAAGCCCCACACAGCCGCTTGCTCACTCCCCCCCCCGGTGGGATGGGGGAGAGAACTCATGGGTTGAGATAAAGACAGTTTAATAGGTAAAGCAAAAGCCACGCATGCAAGCAAAGCAAAACAAGGAATTCATTCACTGCTTCCCATCAGCAGGCAGGTGTTCAGCCATCTCCAGGAAAGCAGGGCTCCATCACGCGTAACGGTTACTTGGGAAGACAAAACGCCATCACTCCGAACATCCCCCCTTTCCTTCTTCTTCCCTCAGCTTTATATGCTAAGCATGACGTCATATGGTATGGAATATCATAAAATAGAATCATAGAATGGTTTGTGTTGGAAGGGACCTTAAAGATCATCTAGTTCCACCCCCTCTGCCATGGGCAGGAACACCTTCCACTAGACCAGGTTGCTCAAAGCCCCATCCAGCCTGGCCTTGAACGCTTCCAGGGATGGGGCATCCACAACTTCTCTGGGCAACCTGTTCCAGTGCCTCACCACCCTCATAGTGAAGACTTTCTTCCTCATATCTAATCTAAATCTACCCTCTTTCAGCTTAAAGCCATTACCCCTTGTCCTATCACTAYGTGCCCTTGTAAAAAGTCCCTCTCCAGGTTTCTTGTAGGCCCCCTTCAGGTACTGGAAGGCTGCTGTAAGGTCTCCCCAGAGCCTTTTCTTTTCCAGGCTGAACAACCCCAACTCTCTCAGCCTGTCTTCATAGGAGAAGTGCTCCAACCCTCTGATCATCTTCATGGCCCTCCTCTGGACTCGCTCCAACAGGTCCGTGTCCTGCTTATGTTGGGGGCCCCAGAGCTGAATGCAGTGCTCCAGGTAGGGTCTCACAAGAGCAGAGTAGAGAGGGAGAGTCACCTCCCTTGACCTGCTGGTCATGCTTCTTTTGATGCAGCCCAGGATATGGTTGGCTTTCTGGGCTGCAAGCGCGCATTGCTGGCTCATGTTGAGCTTCTCATCAACCAACACCCCCAAGTCCTTCTCAGCAGGGCTGCTCTCAATCCATTCTCTGCCCAGCCTGTATTTGTGCTTGGGATTGCCCCGACCCATGTGCAGGACCTTGCACTTGGCCTTGTCTTTATCCCTTTGGTCAGTTGGGGTCAGCTGTCCCAGCCGTGTCCCCTCCCAGCTTCTTCTGCACCCCCAGCCTACTCACTGGTGGGGTGGGGTGAGCAGCAGAAAAGGCCTTGACTCTGTGTAAGCACTGCTCAGGAGTAACGAAAACATGCCTGTATTACCAACACTGTTTCCAGCACAAATCCAAAACATAGCCCAGTACTAGCTACTATGAAGAAAATTAACTCTATCCCAGCCAAAACCAGTATAGTATAACACTAGAATTTTGAAAAGGATCTACTGTTCACTAGTCTTGACTGCTATCAGATTAATTCTCAGTGGAAAAGTTATGTGTTTGGCTACTGCAGTTTAATATATTTCGGCAAAGGCAAGGGAAATAGCTTGCTTGGTAATCAGACAAAACAGCTTTTAAGCTCTTTGGCTAATTTCAAGAAGAAACAAACAAAAACATAATCACAGCATTTTTCTTTACCTCGCAGATGCTCCTGTTAGTTCTTAATTAGAATTATCTCTCACTAGTTCCATCAGGTTTCTCACTTTTTAAAATGTCAAGATTATTTTTTATATTGGTTTATTTAGTAGATCATATTTTCTGAGGAGATGAGATTTTATCCACATGTGGATATTTAAGTAGCAGTAAGTTCAGCTGTTACTTAGTTAATGTAAATTGTAGCATTACACTATATTTGATGATATTTAAAGAGGCTGCTCTCTGTCATAATAACAGTCCCAATCCTTGTGATTATGTAAGGATTAATAAATTAACAGGAAAAAGAAATCCAAGACCACTACAGAAAGCATTGTGGCCTAATGTTTACATTTATGGCAAAAGAGGTGGTGGAACATCATTTCTCTTTGGCTTTCAAGGTTGTAGCCTGGAATGTTCTGTCAAAAAAAAAGGGGGGGGGGGCGGGCGGGGGGAAGTCCTTAATTGCAGAGGCTTATAGCTGCCTTTGTACTTGAATAGCTGTCAAACTGCAGCTAGCAAGCTCTAGCTAACTGTCCTTGCACGGGCACAGGCTAGCTCTCTGCTTCATTCTCTGTCAGCTTCACCCTATGAAAGACCAGTGCTGTTGGTCCCTAGCAGCAGAGTGTGTGCTGCTGCGGCTGGTGCTAGGCTGATGTGCTGGAGGCAGCCCAGGAGGCCTTCTGCTCTCCCTTCACCCCGCTAACTCATGATATCCATGAGTAACTTCTCTGTTCCCTGATCTGATATCGTAGTAATTTACCCCAAAGCAGGAAAGGGTTCATAATTATTGAGAATTTTAAGTGAGTACCAAAGTAGTAAAAATAAAAAATAATGAATATGGAGTGTAACTTCAGGTTTTCAATAGGAAAAATATGATTTCATGATTGTTGGTTAGAAATAATGGTATCTAAGTAGCTGTCAAAATATCTCTCAAACTGGAGGGAGTAAAGAAGCTATTTGTTACAAAACTGACAAGGGTAAAACCCAAACCTGTAGGGGCACAAAATGTGTGGCATGATAACAATTTAGGTTAGGACAACTGCAGTTTTGACTTACCTTCAGGTAGTAGAACATCATTGGGTGGTTTGTAGGGTGTTGAATGATGGCAGCTGCTCAGCCGTACATTTCTACTGCTTGCAGCCTGTTGTGTGGCGAGTGCTGGCAGAGTGAACTCAAGCCAGGAAAGCAGAGCGGCTTTCCAGTTTGTTCCATAAAGTGCAGTGCAAGGAAAATAATGAAATAGTGGAGTGCTGCCAGTAATGTGGTGGAATAAGAGATCACATTCCTTAAGCTATTTGATGAATGTCTTTTCAAAGATGGTTTGTCGTTATGCCTTGTTACTCAAGTAATGAGCATATTACCTGATGTAATTTTTTTTCTAGGTTTCCAGGGGTAAATTTTAAGGATTCTGGAGATGGATAAATGAGCAGAACTAGCACTCTTGCTGATTTTTGTTTCATTTTTGTTTTAAAGTTTTTTTGAGTCAGTCAAGTTCTTTTTGGAAATATTTCCCTATGTATCTTACAGGGAGGACCACAAGTACTTACCTACCTGGTATAGTTCTGTTTTCCCCGAAGYGTTTCATACTAGTCCTTTTTTGTCGTTAAATTCTATATGTTAAAGTATTCTTTGTCTTTTTCAGAAATATGGGGGTGGTATTAGCACATGCCATTTCCTGTCAGTTGTTCATAATTCTAGATCTGTCAAATCCTATGGTAGCTGGCAATAAATAATTCATGAGATCTCTGATCTGAAATCTTGAAACTCATGTTACATTGTCATTAGCAGTCGTTCCATAAATAAGAACTGTAAAAATACTATGAGATTTATTCTCTGTTATGTTGCTGCAGGGTCTTTCATTTAAGACTTCCTGAAGGCAAAAGAGAGATCCTCTTTTAATTAGAGGTGTAGCTGATGAAGGGTGTTTTTTTCTTTTTTTTCTTGCACTCTCCCTTTATGTCATGTTCCTCATAGTACTTGAGTTACTTCCCTGGCTTTTTCATTTGTTTTTATTTTATTATTTTTACTTTAGGGAGGCTGCAATTCACACCAAACACAAAACCTAGAGGTACTGAATATGCGCAAAAGAGTTTTATAGAAAAGGTCTTAGTTTTCATTTTATTTCTGCTTCATAACCTACAAAACATATCTTTTTAGCGTAGGCTGTTTCTGCCTGTGATGGCAGGTTTTTTATGCTAAATTGTGACTAGGCTGTGGCTATACAATGTGTGTATGTATGTACAGAAAAATATACATATAAAATTCTGGTAAGCACATACATTCAGTGAAGGATGGTGTCATAAAAAAGGTGTTTAGTTTGTATTGTTTCTATCAAAATAAAAAAGAATCTTGTCTCTTGGAAGATACATAACAAAGTGTAAAAACGGATCTAAGGTTAGATTTCGACATCACTTGGGGTTTTTTTACTTATAGCCTTCTTCCTCTTGAATCTCTCTTAACAATTCTGTTCTTTGGAAGAAATAAGATCTACATTTGGATTATCTGTTTAAGCAGGACAGCTGGGAAATTGTAGAAGGACTCCGGGGAGCAATGAATTGTACCCAGGAGCCACAGAAGCAGGAAGGCTGCTTGCTGAAAAAGAGGAAATGGCCTTTGAAGGGCTGGCACAAGGTAGGGAAGGAGCATGTATCTGAAAGCCTGATGCCATGTGAGTGGGACTTGCTTGGTGTGGTTTTGTGGCAAAAAGGTTACTTAAGAGCAGATAAAGTGTTCTCCAAAGTAATTTGGGCGGGNGGGTGTGGTTGGGGGGGGGCGTTGTTTGGGGTTTTGGGGGTGTTTTGTTTGATTGTTTTGTTTGTTTGTTTTTAATCCTCTGCATTTCCGGTTACAGAGATACTTCTTTTTGGACAGAGGGATTTTGAAGTATTCTAAATGCCGAGCTGATGTAAGTGATCTGAAACCCTTTAAGGCCATTATAAGGTAACAACACTATTTTATTCAAAATAACAATAATTCCATATTGTTGGCAATAGGAAATAGAGTTTCAGCAGTTCTAAACAGTAGGTTGAATGCGGGAAAATTATGGTTTCAGCAGGTAATATCTATCCTTTTGCTTTATTCTGGAGTGATTGTATTCTTTTTACTTTTTTGCAGATAGAGAGAGGGAAGCTTCATGGCTGTATTGATGTTGGACTTTCTGTCATGTCTGTAAAGAAGTCAACAAAATGTATAGATTTGGATACAGAAGAGCAGATATACCATCTGAAGGTAGGTCTTCAAGATTATTATAAACTTGCTCCCAAAATAACAACATTAGCTGTCTATGGTAGAGACCTTTTTTTTTTTTTAATACTAGGAGGTTTGTTAGTTACACTAATAACTTACTTTTTAGTCTCAGCAGACTAGTTTACACTTTATAACTTGAGAGGCCTTATTGTACTGTTCCAGAGTCAGTAACCCTGTTCCGAATAGAAACTTCGGAGATGCCTCATGTTTAGCAGCACTCTTTTCACCCAGCACTTTTTTCAGTAAAGGGTATGCACTTGTTGCACAAGTGCTTTTATTTTCAGTAGTTGTATCTTGCTCTCTGTCTTATCTATAGGAAGTATTTTCCACAGTCAAATGTGTAGATTTATCTATCCTCGTGGAATAAATTGTTTTAAAATACATCACCAAAATCAGATTTCTATTTGTGGTTAGTTAAACCTTGACTAAACCTTAAAAATGGCAATTAAGAAATGGAAAATTAAATGTTTGTTTTTATTTATGTTGGGTTTTTTTCCATCTAGAAGTTGCTAAGTATTGTGGTCTGCATTGGAAGTCATAACTATACTAATTGAAGTTTCTCTTTTTCTTGGCTTTATCCTGTGATTAATTTTCTGTCATGCTTAAGCTCATACAGTATGCATTTTAGTAGGAGCATCATTAGAAAAACTTTCCTGATATTTTGCCAATAAAGGTCAGTCAGGCTAGCTGTCTAATGAGCACAAAATACCTTAGTTCCTTTGTTAGTGATTTTGAATGTGAGTGTTACAAAACCTGAAATTTTGTGTAGGTGAAATCTCAGGAGCTGTTTGATGAATGGGTAGCAAAACTTCGTCATCACAGAATGTACCGTCAGAACGAAATCTCCATGTTTCCTCATGATGTCAATAATCTTTTCTTCCCTGTGTCTACTACTGCGGACTCTGTCCCTGGTTTCTGTGATTCTACTCCAGGTAGAAAGGTAATAGCTATGATTTATAAATAATTAGCTTTCATCAGGGATTAAATTAGTCTGATTTGTGTTTATTAAGTAAAGAGCATAACGGAAGTTTGTGGTGGGGTTTAAGTTATGATCTAAAATGTCAAGAGGAAAACGATATTATTTATTGATTTACACCCAAGCAGTTTTCTCTATGATGCTGTTAAATTTTATAATATTTTCTCATTGTTTTAATGCAGTAAATTATATTTTCATGATGATTTTTAAAACTTCATATTGAGTTAGAATCCTCATAATTTTTGAGACATATATCAGTATTTGTCTGATATGTGCTGGTGAATATTAGTCTGGGTCACAGAAGAGCACTCAGATATTTTTTTTTTTTTTTCCCCTTTAGCATTTTTTCATTTATCCTTTAGCTAATAAAACCTCTCCCCTTTAATGAATCTGACTGTGCTTACCTGAGGAGTATATAAGAATTATCCAAGAGCCATCACTTGTGGCCACTATTTATATTTTTAACTGAGGTAGAACCTCAACCAACTTCAAACCAATCCAAGGACCATGCTGTAGGTGGGTATGGGGTCTGGATGGGTCCAGTCGGCAGTCTGCTGTCAACTCCAGAGTGTCTCCTAAGCAGCAATCACCTCTTTGTTATCCTCCTAAGGTTTTCTTTTCCCTGGCTATATTGCTGTATGATTGGAGTGGGCTTGTTCCCCAATACCTGCAGTTCATCACTTTGGTAGGACTATCCTGTAACTGAGTATGAGTTTTACCAAACACAAACATGTGCCTGAACAGCTTTTTGCTAGTGGTTGAGAGGGAGGGGATGTGTGTGAGCGGGCAGCTGAAAGAATAGTAACTCAGCCTGCGGTAACAGGGCTGTTCTGCAGAGAGCTGTCTGCATGCTTTCTGTGGTGTCAGCACCTCTGTGGCTCTGACAGCCTGCTCTTCCGAGGCTGTGTCTGCAAGGAAATGGCAAACCTCCTGTGGCCGTTTAGTGCTTTTCTCCCAAAAGACAGCAGGGATAGAAGGGGAGAAGAATATCAAGGGCAAAAGTGGAACATTGCAAAGCCCATGACATATTTATGCCTGTGCTCAAAAAAAAAAAAAAAAAAGAAGAGGA
>JAYKAV010002835.1:197585-222485 GCA_035582835.1 Phoebastria nigripes | reverse complement strand
AAAAAAAAAAAAAAAAAAAAAAGAGAGAGAGAGAAGAATCCATGTGACCAGCATATCTAAAATCTATGCTCACTGTCAGGAAACTAACCATTTCTTCTTGGCATGAAAGATTTTAATTCACTTCTAATTTATTAATCCAGATTTGCACTGGAAAGAAGCCCTACTTATTTTCATGTGGAAAATAGAAGGGGATAGTTCTTAAGCTGCGGTTAATCACCTTAGCACTGCTGAAGCTAAATGGAAGTTCGCCAGTTTATACCAGCCCTAGCTTGATGTTAGTTGGTATCAATCCAGCAGTTAGATTATTTTGAGAAAAATATATTGAGTGAACTTTGCATTGCATTTTATTTGCTTTTAGAAATACCTGATCAGTTTTCACATCTGTTTTTTTGTTGTTGTTGGGAGGTAGGTGTATGTATCTATATAAGTTTATGTGGAATGCTTGGATTCTAAAGCTTAGCCATGCTGATCAAAAGCAAGGCTACGCTAACTGGAGCTACACAAACTCTCTCTTGCCTGTTTCTTGGCAATGCCTACTTCCTTCTTCCCTCCTGCTCATGCCCCTCCATGTATATGAGTTCTGGAAAAGTTGGTTATATGAGAGAGATTTCTGAAGAGATAAGTGTGGGATTTGTTTACAAAATGCCAGTACAATTGCTCATCTTTAAATTCCGTTTACTTGTGCTTTTAAAGGTGCTGGGATTATTATTTGGGTATACATATATAGATGACTAAAGCTCAAACAGCTTTATGTAGGAATAAAACAGCTAAACTACATAGATTAATTTAAAAATAAGTGATTATTGATGCTTACAATTATTACATACTGACTATATAAATTGACACAGTACTGAATGATATCACGTGGAGTGTGCATTTTATTTTATTCTGCAACTCAAGTTGGAGCTTATATTGTAAATTTAAAAAGGCCAACGAAGAAAACTGCAACTGACTGAGATGTAGATGATGTTTCCTATGAATAGATTTAAAACTAGTATTACCTGAATTTTGATATAAGGTGAGCAGGATGTAACAAAGTTTGTAAAGTGTATGCTTCAGAGAAGAGCCAAACAATTTAGTCAGCTTTTCTCATAACCAGTAAAGTGGTCATGTAATGGCACTTAAGATGAAACATTTTAAAACTGATTTTAAACAAGATATTGACAAAGCATGTAATTTGTGCAACTTCCTGACATAGATATTATTAAAGGTGAAAGGTTTAGTAAGGTCTAAAAATAATTAGGCATTTGAATGGCTATTATTTGTAGTTACATTAGAGAAGAAAGCAGCATTATAGGCCACAATCAACTGGTAACAGTATTGGGTAGAAATTTCTTCCCACTGGAAACTAGTTAATTGTACTGCTTAATTAGCTCTTACACAGAATTTCCAGCATCTCCTGAAGCATCTGATAGTGGGCACTGCTGAAAATGAGATAAGTTTGAAAATGGTTACTGAGACGTTCTAAAAGGGTAGTATTTACCCAGATGAGGTATATGGTCACACATGTATTAAGGCCTGTCAAGCCAAATCCATGCTAAAGTCATACAACCTTGAGTAAAATTTTTAAATAACATCTAGTAGATCGTGCTTTCTTCGCTGAAAATTAGCTTTAACAAATATGTGCATGTTACATTTAAGTTACTTTTGGGGCTTCTTTGGGGAGCATGGAGAAGGAACAGAATGTCCGAATTTGGTCCTGTTCAGATATGGTACTTTAATTGTATTAAGTTGACTTAATTTATGCAGAAGTTTGCCCTTCCTCAAAATTCAGTTTTCAGCAAATTTTTATGGTTCCTTTAGTATTTCTACTTTTCTAGTGTAGTATTCTATTTTCTTGTGGACAACAGTTATGTTAGATATCCTGACATTATGCTCAATGACTGTACACCTAGTCTAGTTCATACACTTTTTTTGCTCCACGTTATTGATGCCTTCAGTCCTTGTCCTTGATCATGGACCTCAACTGTTGGTTGTCAAAATTTCTGCATACAACATTAAAATATTGTTTGTTAATAATTCACTTGTTCTTCCTTGGAACAGGCAGGCAGCTTGACCAAACAGAATTCATTGTCAGCTGGAGGTAACTTGTCATTTTCCTTTTCAAGTAATGAGTCCAGGATTTCATCCTGGCTACAGTCTTCTGAAGACATGGAAAAATGCTCGAGAGGTAATGATACTTGAAGGAAGTTGAAAGTAGCCTAATATTTTCCCTAGTTTTTCTTGACAATGAGAGTACTGTAAGTAGTCATTACAGTTAGAGTTTTCTCTGAAACTGGAGGGAGGAAAAGGGTGGTTGTTGATTAACTGGCTACTCACTTGTTCTCAAAAGGACTAGTGATTTTGGATGTGGGGGTATCAATTGTGGGCACCTCTTCAAGGAACCTATCTATTTCAGTACATTGTTTTTTACATATACGAACATCACCTTCAGCAGTAAGATTTCAACTTTCTTAAGCTGGGTATTCAAAAAAGGGAAGAATCCAAAATCTAGTCATTTAAAAAGCACTAAATTTTTGTACTTCAAAGTCACCTTCTGCTTTCATGCTTTCCGAAGAGCATGAAGATCTTTCTCACGTTGGTAGTGTCTCTGTGATACTTACTTGGTAACGTTCTACCTACTGGTGAGCTTCAGCTATAATATAGAGGAGCCTCATCGCTAGCTCTGAATGTACAATTCAGTCTTGATGCCTATGGCATTGTTACCCTCACCATGAGGAGCTCTGACTAGTCCCAAACTGCAGTAATTATCACATTATTCTCATTTTTCTGCAACCAACTAGGATAAAATATCATGATCATTATACACACCATATAGATGCATTTCAATATTTTGAATTTGAACTTGAAGATAGAAAGATACAAGCTTTTTATCCAGTCGTCTAATAATGTGCTTTTAGTCAATGAATAACTTAAGCTAGCTACAATCAAAATAAGACTAACCTACAAAGAAAAAAACTTTCAGTGTGTCTGTTACTTTAGGGCAACTGAAAATATTTTCTTGTTCAAAACAGACCTCTCCAACTGTCACACATATTTACTGGAAATGAATCAGCTGTTACAGAGCATGGATGTTCTTCACAGGACATATTCAGCGCCTGCTATAAATGCTATGCAGGTTTGTTGTTTAAAAAACAAAACCAAAAAAAGTTTTCCCTTGCAATTCCAAAAAACAACCCCAAATCCTAAAGGATCAAGGTATTTCTATTTAGCGGTGCTCGTTTTATGGCAATCTATTATTTTTGTCCTGTCTGTTGTTAAAAGGTTGGACCTTTTGAAAGCCCAAAGAAGGAAAAGAGAACACACAGGAGGTGGCGATCAAGAGTTGTTGGGAAAGAGGCTAAAGGAATGTTACAGGTAACTTCAGTCCTTTCAGTGCCCATCTTCTCCAAATCTTAGTTATTGATCATTTCTTGGTGTGACCAGTTTAGGAAATATGAATCCTTTCTGAGTCATGTCCTGTGCTAGCTCATTTTAAGCACTAATATATCAGACAAAACACAAATACGTTGGCATTGATATCTGCAATAGGATCTGTGCTGTTACCTTCAGGAGACTGGCCATGTTTTTTACCCATGTTTTCAATCTGCCTCCAATTTGGGGGGTTGTGGTGTTGGGTTTTTTTATCAGTACAGATTTTTGCAAATTCTCCAGACAGTTTTGTACACATTTGCATCCAGAGGCCATTTGATTAGATACTTATAAGTGGGGAAAAATAGTACAGCATATGCTACAAGTCTCAATGGGCTTGTTTCTTGGAGTTTTGCCAAATCTCCAATTATGATATCTTGGGCAAAGTTATATCTGTGGTTTCATTTGCCAGGTGTCATCTATTCCAAGCCTATTGGTAATTGACAGTAGTTTTTCCATTTTTGGTGTCTCCAATATGTAACCCAGGTGGGTACAATAAAACAAAATTTTCTTTACAGTTTGTAAAAACATCATAAATGGCTATCCTCCTTACAGGTGCCTTCAGTATTTTCTGCCCCTATGAGACTGCATGCTTCCAATCCGAACTTATCTACAATAGATTTTGTAGAGGAGAAAAATTACTCTGATGGCTCTGAAACATCATCAGAATTTACTAAAATGCAAGAGGACTTATTTCACATTGCACATAAAGGTAAATGAAATTGTCTTTTGTGTGTGGTTTTATATCATCACAATTTAAATAATGATGTGACTTCTGAGAATGCTTCCTGTTTAATGTTTAGAAAAAGCAGAAAACGCCCTCCCTTCCTTTAATTCCCTTGAGGAATTGCAAATGTTGAGATCTTGAGTCATTTGAAAAAAGTGGCTTAATCATCACTTTTTTTAAATTTTTTATTTAATAAAAGACAGCCCTTTGTTTTATGTGCTAAAACCTAGATTGTGGTTTTTTTGCCAAAAAGTAAAAATCCTAGAATCTGTTGCTGTAAAAACAACAGCAGATTATACTCTTCTGTGTTTGCATGCGTATGTGTGTACATGAGCACATGTATGTTTGTATATTCAGTGTGCTTCACTATATTTCAGAGTCAACGTTTGTTGGTGATGCAAGGGTTGCTATGGTAGTAACCTATTTTTAGTGAATACAGAAGAGTAAAATCATGTAAAGCAGCCAGAGGGGCAGCTTGACTAGAAATGTTTCTTATCTCAAAATCATTTTTCATTAGCAGTGCTTTGCTCCATCACCCTTGCACCAGAAACATTTTTATTGCTTAAGTGATCTTGGTGAGGAAGGCACTTAAGCATTTATATCTGAAAGACTTTTGGAAGTATTGGCTTTGTCCCCTTTTGCACAAGATAATGGTTGATGTTATCAATAAGCATTCTTTGCTTGTTTTTCCCCTCTGGTGCCGATGTATCTTGATTCCATTACGTAAGGAATGCATTTAAGTAGTAAACTTTATAAAGTCAATTATAGTCAAAACTGATGTATGTTTTCCAAAAAGAGAAAAGAAGTGGGTGTGGGGCGCAGTTGGAGAAGTTGCTATTAAGCAGAGCAAAGAAATCACCTACTCAAGATCATCTTACCTGAAATGTCCATTTCAGAAATTTTGATTAGATTGACCCATGCATTTGAGGGGACAATTGACTTGGTACTATTTAATACAGTATCATTTTATTAAGAGTAGAAAGAATTTTTTTCCAAAGTTGCTTTATACCACAGCCCTTCCAAAAAAGGGTAATGAAGAAAACTTTTGCTTTAGCTTTTGATACAAATTAAATAAAATGTACCATTACTACTTTAGTATGTGATAATTCTTGAAAATTTAAGTTAGTATACAACTTATTAAATGACATCTAAGGTCACTGAAGATTCTGGTCATGCCATCCACATATGAAAGGCTAACAAAATAGATCATAGTGGCTACATCTTCGTCCCCACCCCCTGTGATAGTGTTAAATATTCCTTCAAATAGGTTAAAGTATGAGAATTAGCTTTGGTAATGGTTTGCAGTGTTGAAATGTACCTTAAGAGTATTTTCTTAGAAGAGTAAATTAGGTTACATCAAATACTCAATGAAGTGATGATGATTCAGGTTAACTCAGAGTGGATGATTAGAAGAGAGAGGTATCAGAAATTTCTTGTTCTTTGCCCTTTCCATGCATCCATGCTCAGATTTTATATCTCCATTTCCCTGTAAATGGATACATTTTTGCACTGGCGTTCTCATGACTGTATTACAAGGCTTGATTAGGTCCTCAGAAATCCTCTAATTCTCCAGTTAAATGAATGTTGAAATCCTACATAAACAAGTATTACTCGAATAAATTTTTATTCCTTGTCGTTAAAGAAAAGATTAAATGTCTTAAAAGTAAAAAAATAAGGAAAGTGCATTTCCCCTTTAAAAACCTAGTGATTTTAAAATTGCATGATCTGTTGTCTGATTTAAATGTTTCAGGCTGGTGATACTGGCTCAGGAAGGAGTAGAAGTAGCAGCGTAACATGCACAACATTCAGGATCTGACCCTTTGAGTCACTAAATCATCTAACAAGCTGAAATTTCTTTATCCCAGAAAGGGATAACAAAACTCAACACCACAGTTGACTTGCTTGTGGGGAAACTACTAACCCTATAGCTGTGGCACAGTATGTGTTATAGCTGCTTTTTTGATTATTTTTTTTTTCTATTTCATTTTTTTTCTTCCCTCTCTTCTTCTCCCCCACTGGAATTCTTAAAGGAATGTGGAATAGAGTCATGACCATCTGAAGATTCAAGCTAATTGGGGAACAAAAGCAAGTGAAGAGCAGATGTGGTTAGTTAGCTTTGTTGCCATCTGTCACAAATAATCAGAGTAATTTTGACTGCAGCTAATATAGTCAACATGGTAGCATTCACCATAAACATTTCTCCTACTAAAATATCTACCCTATAACCTTGATTAATATTACTTCTTTTTAGTAACCCACCCTGGATCTCTCAACCTAAATTCTTGTTTCTGTCACCATAAATGATGTTTCATTGAAGTTTTAAGTAATCTGTATGTATACAATTGGTAGCTGTTTTTAACTGTCGCTTTTTATGAAATGGTTCTAGTTTACTTCACCTTGAGGTCAGCTTTCAGCACCATAGCTACAGAGAGAGAAAAGCTGAAGCAGATGCTGGAACACGATGCATCCTCATCTCCATCTGCACAAATAGTTGGCTTGAAGAATGCCTTAACATCCGTAAGTGACATGCTGAAGTTCAGCAAGCTTCGTTGTCATCAGATACTACTTTTAAATTTTGTAGTAGTTAATTTCTGTTTCTTTAGTGTCTGTTCTGTGCTAGAATTTGCAGTATTGAATCATAGTAAATTATTATATATGATGTTTTTCAAAGACTCTTTCCTAAATGTTAAAGGTATTGTGAAATCACTGAAGTTTGATAGATTGATTTAGGTTATAGTATAATCTGTATCATTTGATGTTAAGAATCAGAGGGCTGCTCTGTGACGATGAGTCTACTTTCTCTCGAAACATACACTGTTTAATCACTCAGTTCTGGTAGGTTGCGGGTTTCCTTTTCCTTTTCTTTTCCTAAACAGCACTCAAGTATTCACTGTATGACTTGGCATAAAATAAAGGTGAGAGTGGCTGAAAGCACTCAGCTGTCCCTTCTAATGCACTAGAGCTTCACCATGCTGCACCAAGACACTGCAAAGCAAATTCAACTATAACTTGTTTATATTGACATAACTATCTGTTAGTTGTCTAAAAGCAGCAATGGAGCTGTTAGGGCAGAGTTCTAAATGACAAAAGATTGTGCTCTTTAAAAAGCTGGAGGTTTTTGGTTCGTGTGCTTTTTGTAATTGGTTGAGACCAGAACTTTCAGGTTGGTCGTGTCTGAATGTGTCAACTGAACAGTGATCTGATTTCAGAGCAATGAGGGCCATCATTACCATGGTCTTAAAATTTCAGTGTTTGTTGCAAATTCCTAGTCAGAGGCAGGGGAGACTCTCTGGCATTGATAAATGTGATATAGATCATCTTAGAATTATTTCAGTTTGAAAACTTCCATTTGCTTTACAAAAGCTGCATATGGTTATAGTTTTTTAAGTGTATAACATGCCTCTTTGCCTAGACCTTTAGAGGCCATGATGTCTTCATAGTATTTAGAGAAAACCTGCTGCATAATAACTATACTCACTCACTTGCACTTCTTTGTTTTTGGCTTTCAGATGTTCCACTTCTGATATTTGAATAGGTGACTTTTATTTTTCCAGTGTTATTTGCCTACCATTTTATATCAAAAAATCCGTTTTAAGATTTCTGAACTCAGTGAACACTCAGCTTAGCATGAATTTTTTTTTCTGAGCAATTAAATTCTGTTGTCCATCTTCATCCTCTAAGTGTCTTTTAAAAGCCATGCTTTTAGGTCTTATCTGATACTTAATAAGCCTTTTGTAGCCCATCCAGAAGTTATCTGTGAACCTTGGCAGTTTCAGTAGAGGTTAACACCTGTGAGAGCTATTCTTAGCCTGCAGATCTGTAAAGCCATGATGCCAACAGAAATTTTCTCACCTCGTACAGCAGAGATCCTGCAGAAGAAAGGAATAAGCTTCCTTTGAAGATGTATGGAAGCACAGATACGATAAACTTGACATTTTTCTAAGACTTGCTTGCAAGAGAGTCCTGTGTTGATGACCATGGCTTTGACTTAGTGTTTGTTGTTGTTCATTTCAGTTTGTTTTCTGTACATGAGGAACAAAAAATCAGACTCACAGGTTGAAAGCTATCAAACATAAGTCTGTTTTGCTCTCATCAGCCTGGCAGGGAAAGAAAAGTGAACAGATTTAAAGTGGATAAAACACCACAAAATTATCATCTCTGCCTCTGCTTCTCCCTCATTAAGATAGTATCCTTGACCTACACACAGTCTAAGAAAAGCAAATACAGAATGGGGAAAAGTACAATATTTTTATTTTAGGGGGAGGAAGAAGAGAATAGAAGGAAGAAAACCCTTTATAGCAAACAATGAAAATTGGAAGATGCTACTACAGGAAAGCTGTGTAAATTCTTTTTTGTACTTATTTGATGTTGTGGGTATAACACAATGCTGTCCACTTGAACACTTGATACAGAAGTGTTATATGCCTGTATAGCAAATTCAGACCACACATATGTAAAGCCGGAAATTACTTTCCCCCCTCCATCATCACTTTGAGCTTATTGTCTTTCCTGCCCTCARGACTATTTCCAATAAAAATTACTGTCAAAATCAGAAGCATTTGTGGGACAAAGCAGATGTGTAAACAGGAGAGTTCTCCACATCCTAGTATTGATTCAAATTACTAAAATGGGCAGTTAGTCTTCAGTATTGTTCCAAAATTAGTAACCTAATCTTTTTTTTTCAGAGATATTTTCATTGCAGGCAGGGTTGCATTCTCTTCCTACAAGTCTACTCTTAACCAACGTCTGTCCATCAGATGCACCCAGCATAAGTAAATAACACGTAACAAACATGAGCTTGCAGTAGAGGCTTTTTATTCTGATCATTGCCATTACAAGCTGATAGGACACAGATTGTACCTATACCTGTCTGAATTTAAGTCTTATTTCTCTGTCAGTGGAAGGCAAAGGGAACTGTCAGTATACCAGGCTGATGGGAAAATCGAATTTTTTTGGATGTGGCAAGAGTAAGAATTAATGTTGAGAGAGGCTAGGTTGGAAATAGGGGTGAAGGAAGGGAGCTTGAAAAGAAAAAAGATGCACAAAATTAATTTATAACTTATTAAATCAGCTTGCAAAACCTGGTAACTTGAAATATCCCTGCCATCTTTGGCTTTTTTCCTCCATTTATGTGTCCTTTCCCTCACACTGAACAAAAATAATTTTAATTTGAGAGATAAGGACCAAGGTTTGAAGCATTTATAATAAATGATTTGCTGAACCAGTAAAAAATCATGATGTGGTGGTGTTTTATACTGCACTTTAAATGTTCTTCACCCCTTTTTACCCAATAAAGCCACGTTCAAGTTAGTTGAGAGAACTTTATATCCCCAATATTTTTGTTAAATATTCCAGGCAATAGCACAAAACACAGATCTTAAAGACCGGTTACGCAGAATACATGCCGAGTCTATGATCCTTGATTCAGCATCTAATGCAAAATCAAGTCCAGATTTGGTGAAGGTGGGTATGGATTTCCTCTTTCAGTGATGTCTGTTCCTCAAGCCCCTACATCTAGACAGCGCTGCATAGCTGCATCTTGTCCTGTTCTTCGTGTCCTCCCTATGGTGTATTGTGTTAGTAAAACAAGTCCGCTTTCATGGTTATGAGTCATTTCTGATGATGCATTGTGTAATATTTGATTTCAAAGACTTTCCTTGTGAGCAGTTTTCCTGAGCACACTTCCATTGCTTTTTGCTACTGGTTCCTGGTTTTCTCCCTTGCCTCCTGCCCGCTTCCCATTCAGCATGAACAGAGCTGCTGCCTTATTACCCTCATGCTACTGTTTCTCTCCCCCTTATTCCCTTGTTAACTTTCAAGTTCTGTAGTTCTTTCTGTTGCCTGTCTAAATATTGTTAGCCCAGAATGCTGGCTACCAGTGTGGCTCGTGTAAGGTTTAGAACAACTATCAGACATTTCCATGAAAAGATCAAAGAAATGAGACATACAAGAACCCTTTTGGCCACTTAGTTTTCTTTGTGTGAAGCCAGGGAGTCTTCTACATAGCCAGTTAGCCAGTTTGACACATAATGATGTTCAGACAGTTTTTTGGCTTGCTGCAGAATGCATGTGAATATGGTGTATTTATAGGTCATAGGATCTAGGTGTTAATGGTACTAGTGAGGGAAGCAAGAACTGTGTTATTTCTGGTGGATTTTCCTAATCATACAGAAAACTCATAAAGAAACTTCTGCTGTGCTTGTAGTATAAATCTTTCATTAGAACTTGAGTGAATGTAATGCTGGGGGTTTTATATAACTTATTATTTCCTTTTATATTTAAAAACAGTTTAGTCATTCCATCTGTTCACTTCTGGTTTAGTTCTGTTTTAGTAGAGCTGTGGTTTGGTCATATTTAGCTGTTCGTGTTGTGGTTTTTTTTTTGTTTTGTTTTGTTTTGTTTTTTCTTTCTTTAAGGTAGTTGATCATTCTAACGCCTTTTGCTTTTAATCCCATGAGAATTTGAACAGTGCTTAACCTGCTATCCAGACAAGCATTAATACATTGTTTTTTAATTTCAGGAGTTCTTTATTTTCTTATTTGGTTGAGGTCCTTGCAATGACAATGGATTATTTCTGAAACTTGTTCTATGCACTATACACACACACATGACAAAAATAGCTTTCAAAAGGTCCTTTAGAGGTTTCATTCACAAATTCTCTCTGGCATGGTTTGGGATGGAACTTAAGGGTGAAATCACTTACACTGGAGAAGTTTTGTTTTAGATTTGTCTGAGGACTGTGATATAGCAGTGCTGCTGTGAGGAAGACAGGGCCACTGCACAAAATTTGGCTCTAAATGATACATCAGGTGCTATGATAGACCTGTGAAGATTGAAGCAGTATAAACTAGTATCTCAAGCCTTTGCATAAGGTAAAAGTTTAGTTTGTCTACTGGGCAGTTTATGTTGTAGTTTATCATGCCAGAGTGGGAACATGAAAGAAGACAACCTGAAACTCTCATGTGATAGATATAAAAACCTGCTGTTCTTTTATGAGCCTTTCCTGCTCACTTTCCTTCCCAGATTCAAAATAATGTTGGAAACAATCCCAGTAGCAATGCTCATGTGTGCAAGATTTTTTTTTTTTTTTTTAACTTGTAGGCTAGTGTAACTGCCTTCCCACAGAAGAGACAATGTTGATGTTTCCTCTTTTCTTGCTGCTGTATCAGAAGTATTTTTAAAAAAAAAAAAAAAAGTCTTTTGTATGATAACAGTTTGGTTTGTTACCATGTCACCATTATCAGCACGTAGTGAATAACATTCCATACTATAGTAAAACCTACCAGCAGAAACACTTTGAAAGAAGATTTGTCAGTTTGATTATAGATTTGTCAGATTGTTCATTATGTTGTTCTGAAAATAAAACACTACAATTCCTGCAAAATTATGATCAGGCGGTCATGGTTACAAGTTAGTAAACCATCTCAAGCAGAAAAGCTTGAAAGCAGCTAATACACTCCTTTGGGCCAGCTAGCCTTTTTTTCTTAGCGTTGGTGGAGTTATCAGGGAAAACAATAGTGCACAATGTTCTCCAACTTTTTTACTGCGTCCACAGAATGAACCAAGTCTCACTGGTCACCCTACCTTTGCTAGGCCACCTTTTGGAACTCTGCTTATGCCAATGATCTGTAGAGCTTCCATGGGAGGAGTTACCAAGATCTCCACGGCAGTCAAACGTGCCTGCAGCAGCAAAAGCAATGTCACTTACGTGGCTTTGATAATATGTTGGTTTTGGTTAACATGGAGCTATCTCAGGTGTGGATATGAAGGAAAGCTTTCCAAAGCACAGCATAGAAAATTATCTAGTGAAGAAAGAGAGCTAGGAAAGCATTGCTATTATATAGAAAGCAACTTTGCCCCTCTGAATTTTGTATGCCACTGCACCGCAGGCTTTGCATTAAGCAAGGCTTGGGAGGAAAAGACTAATTCATTTGCTAAGATCAGAAAGGGAATGTGAATCTAGGATGTAGGATAAAGAGATAGGAATTCTGTTCTTTTGGGGGCTTTTTGATGATACACTTGTGTATGTCTGGCTAAATCACTCAAATATCAAAGCATTTTTACTTTTTTTTTTTTTTTTTTTTTTTTTCAGAAACTACCTGCAGCACCATAATTGATTTACGGAATATGCATTGCTTTTTTTTCCTTCTTTTTTTTCTTCTTCTCTTTGGTCTGTTTTACTTTGGTTTTAAATCCCTCTTTGAAACACATGCTACCTTTCACTAAATTGGAGAGGAGCATGTGCAATCTTCTCCCAGTGTTTTACAGCCCTTTAAGTTATGTGACTGTGGATTTGCATGCATGAATGCTATTTGTGGTACTTCTCTCAAAACTTTTTATTTCTTTTAAACAGGAAAATTCAAGAGAAGAAAGCAGAGGTCTGGTTCACCAGGTCTCCAATGAAAGCAGACTGTCTATTGCTGACTCTCTCACAGAATTTTTTGATGCACAGGAAGTCCTACTGTCTGCTAGCTCTTCAGAAAATGAGGTCTGAGCATTAAGATTGACATCATTCTGATGTAGTTTCTTATCTGCTACTTGACGTGCAGTCTTTCTGAGTGCTAACTGCACATCACATGACTGCCAGAAAATGAAAATATTCAAAACATTTAGAAATTAATATGCTGTGTGTATTTATTTGTTGTCATTGTCTCTTCGCAGGAAAATGTAACAATTATTATGGAGAAGTCTTATATGCACATTGAAGCAAATGGCAATTAGGTAGCTAGTATGCAGATACTGCATATATTGTACTCTCTGCCTTGAGTCTTTATACAGGTGCTTAAGAAATTGTATCATAGAAATATATATTCATACCTGTCCTTGTGGTACCTGTAGGTACCTTGGGGCTGATGTCATGCACATTGAAACTTAATAGCTCATTTTGTCACCTCCCTCAGACTCCATAAAAACCTTGGCTTTTGATATGAGGAAAGACTTCTTAGCTGTGGGGCCAAGAAGATGAAGCATGTCTCCACTAAAAGAATAGTTGAATTTTCAATGATGGTGATCTCTCCCAAACTCAACTGTGTCTTCTTAGGACTTCTTAGTACTTTCCTGTAATACTGAAACACAGCTTAAAAATAGTTCAAATCTATTAAAACAATAATTGCAGCAGAAAGTAACAGTTTTCATGTGCATCTGGGGTTATTTTAATGAGTGATGTATCTTGCTTATTTCCCCACCCCACACTCAGGTATCAGATGATGACTCATACGTAAGTGATATCAGTGATAATGTTTCAGAAGATAACCTAAGCAATGACATGGAGAATGAAAGACAAACTTTAGGTAAGTTCAGTGTTTTATTATACCATGTTTTGAGAATTTTCTTTGTTTCTTTTTGTTTGGGATACCTTTTTTCTTCTCTTAGAAGAAATAATTGATATTACAGGTTTTGAGATGCAAACAGCCTGTGTTTTTTCTCTTACAGCCTCAGATTGGTTTTGAACAGCACATTCTGGCTAATCTGATTAACAGGGCTCGGGCACCATTGATTAAGCAGGATGGTGGCTCTGTATCAGCAGAGAAACACCTATTTTCTTGGCTTCTTTGGTGCAACTCCCACTCCTTTTCAGTTCCTTTCATGGCCACAGGATTTTTCAAAGTAGCAAGGCCTAGCTGCTTTCTTTTCTTCAAAAAGTAATTTTCTTCTTGTCACTCTGTTTTTTCAGTCTGCAATTTAACAACCACATTCAGAGTTCTGTTATTTTTAGCCGAACTCAGTGTTTAAAGGAACATGAGAATAATTACACACTGGCAGGCCTGGTGTATGACCATAAGGATTTCTTTTTTGCATGTTTTAATCATGATAGTCTTGTTAGTACATATGCTTATTTAACTGTCTTGCTAATTAGAGACAGAATCAAAAAAAGAGGGAGAAGAATTGGTCGTAACAAACTAATTGGCTTTGTGCCTTCAACTCCTTTCAGCTAACCACAATGTTCTTCCCACTCTATCAATATATTTTTATCTTCAAAAATGCTGAACAGTGGTTTCTCACTAGCACCTGTTTCCTGATCATCTCCAAGGACCGGTGAATCCCTAAGAACTTGGGTAGTTTGATATGCCTGGAGATCTGTTGTATTCTGTAACTGTTTAAAAATGAAGATTTTTTTTTTTTGAAAGATAGGAGAGAAGACAGATTGATTTATCTCATGATCTGGACCTTAGAAAACTGTACTAGTGTGGCTGTTCATCTTCTTGTAACAAAGACTATCACTGAAGCTCTTCCGTATTAGCAGCACCTCCACATGCTTCTGGTACCTGCTATTTCTGTGATTTGGCCAGCCTGCCGCTCCCATTAATAGCAAACTGGATGTCTTTTTCCTGCAGGGCTTTAGCTGAACCATAAATTGTGGGATTATGATAAAATCCTCTGGCCACTGTAATGCAGAAGGTCAGACCAGATGATGATAATGGTCCAGTCTGGCCTTAAAAGTCATTGAGTCTAGCTGGAGGTCGGATGTCTTAATCTCCTTCAGTATTGTTGCTGGCCATTTGTCACAGCTCTTGCAAACCAGAACTGCATGGGCTTTTCTTTTCATGGGGGGTGGGCAAACTTCACTGTATAGAAATTTGGTATCTGAATGTATTAGTTGTTTCTGTACTCTGCTTTGTCACTGGTTTACCCCAATTAATGGACTGGTCCAGAATATGTAGTTCAGTCAATTGGTATTCTGCTTTTAATCAGAAGCTGTCAAAGGACATAGCCAAATCCCATTTCAGGAAGCTCCTTTGAACAAGGATAAATTTTTAGCATTTACCTCCTTCCTCTCCAGATATCCCCTATTCCTGAGGCATCTAAGGGAACATCCTTCTTTTTGGCCTCTTCTGATATTAAATAAATTCTTCCAAGAGGGAAGTATAGGAGCCAACCTAATTCTTACCAGTGTAATTGTTTCAGGTAGATTTTTTGATTCATAGTGCCCATGCCATTTTTATGCAAAAAGAAAGAGATAGGCAGTAGACCGCAAATAGTTCACCTGTCCTTGTTACAGTAACTTGGTCATATGAGATACTAGGACTTCTAGTTTGTGAGTGGCAGGAAGGATGGAAACTTCTTCCTCAAAACTTTGAAACTGCTGCTTACACTTGAAAACCTCCATCATGAAGCATGGGCTAGCATATATGGCAGTGATGGAGAAGTTAGCCCTTGTGGTTATCTGTACTTTGTCACTTTTGGAAGCACTGCTGATATCATGCTTATGTCAGTGGACCAGCAGAGGAAAAACTGGTTGAAATCGTACATTTAAGGGCAGTGATTCTTTGGGCATGTGCAGCACAGGGAAGATGTGCTGCCCAGTGCTATTTTAATTCCTCCAAGACAAAGCTGTGTGAGGAAAGCCAGATGAGGACAGGGGTTGACAGACTGGGGCTATACCTGAATCTCTCCAAATGGTAACTGATTCTAGGGCAGGAGCTTCCTAGGTGCTTTTAAGGACCTGTAAAGATAAAATATGTTCTTGTAGTGGCAACCATATTCCTCTCTGAAACGAGATTGATGTACASCTAAGCAATGTAATCACTTCAGACTAGTGCCTGTTGCAGAAGCTTGTAGCTCTATTTTGATCCTGCCACAAATCATTTCATGGCACTCTTAGAACTATTTATCCTGTTCTGATTGCTTTGACATAGCAACACAGACCTCAGATATTCATGTCAAGGACTCTTGACATGAATCCTTTTTTTTTATCTTCAGCAAACCCATAGCTCCACAGTTGCTTCAGCGTTTTCACCTTTAAAACAGGCCATTTCTCCACCAACGTATGGGTGTATCTAAAAGCTAACATCACTAAAATTTTTTAAATGCTAAGCACTGTGGGGAGCACTGTGGAAAAGCCTGCATGTAAATCTGCGGTGCAGTGAATTTCCCTGGTAGGAGTATTCAAAAAAGTAGRAAAAGATATGTAGGAGTTGTTATTATGCTTGGATCTGTATGTTACGCCTTGCCTTCTGAGAAATGTCAACTTAATTGAAGATCTGTCAAGGAGGGAGGGTTTATGTCCCTTAAACAGATAGGAATCCATCTCTGTTACAAATAAAATAGTTATAATATTTACTTTTTCAAATTCAATGGAAAGCCTGAGCCTTTCTTATAGCCTTTAAGGGGAAGGAAGGTAATTTTTTATGCATCTTTTGTACCTGGCATTTACCTTAGTTAACATACAGAAATTAAAATCTTGTTCTTAATTTTATCATTTTTATAACAGGCTATCTTCAAACCACAAGTGAAATACTTGAATGAATTGTGAGGGTGGAAGGAAGTTTCAACAGAAAAAAGATGGTTGCATTTTAATGTATGTTTGCAAAGGGGATGAAACTAAGTAAACAGTGAATTGACTTGTTCTGCCACTTCCTTCCTTTTCAGATTGTATTTCTGAAAGTGGAATTGGATGCAATTCTAAACGGAGAACATGTTTACCAGCTCCATGTCCTAATACGAGTAACATCAGCCTATGGAATATCCTGAGAAATAACATAGGAAAGGATCTCTCCAAAGTGGCCATGCCTGTTGAATTAAATGAGCCACTTAACACCCTTCAGCGTCTCTGCGAGGAGCTGGAGTACAGTGAACTACTAGATAAAGCAGCTCATACACCTAACCCATTTGAACGGATGGTAAATGTGTTATTCCAAATACTTAGTAACATTCAATATAATTAGAATAGAGTAAATATAAAAACAATCTGCCAAAGAAATGAACATGTTCTGTTCCATTTTTCTTTTTCTCCCAGCTGAGAGGGGCAGACTCTCCAAACGTGTGTCTGTACATACTTACRTACCCACTATTTTTGACTCTTCTGCATAATTTCTGTTGCTTTGTCAGGAAGTCTCTCTCCTCAAGTACCTTGCTGTCCTGCAAGGTTAAACAAAGAAGTAGTTTAGTTCTGTTTTGCAGGTCTTACTCTGTAAGATTAAAAATTTACAGCAAAAAGGGAGGGGAGGCTGAACTAATATACTTCCCTCTTGAGTATGAAAGCTACAATATATCTTTTTTTAAGGGTGTCTAATCTGGTAACACATTTGTGCATAGAGGATGCTGGATCTTCCAGCCCTACACTACTGCAAAATCTTTATATTAACTAAATGAGCTCCATTTGTTTTATTGATTGGTTTTGTGAAGTTTTGGGATTGTTCAGGATCTCAAAACCGGGCAATATGAATGTATGTTGGGTACAATAACAATGTCATCTTCTGCCAGTGCAGAACCCTGAATTCAGCATTTGGCAAAAGAACAAGAGAAAAATGCATTTCAGTTGTTCTGCTTCCAGGTGCACAAGAGCTACTTAATATGTAAGCCTGTAAATAAAGGATTAAAAGCTGTCTAAATTCTCTTAAATGGAAGCTATAGATTGTCACTTAAACTGAATTAAGCCTTTTCAGCTCAATATATCTTATCTTAAAATGAGGTTATTAATGAATGTAAATAGTTGTGTTACAAATACTGTTTGAAAAGCCTCTTGCTCCATTCCGACACTCTGCAATGGTTACAATTTAGTGTCTGTTCTCAGGACAGAGGGTGTGGCTATTAACTGGGGTTTTTGGTGCATAGCTTTTTTTGTTCTCTTGAGAACATATATTAAAAGGAAAAGGAAATGAGCAGTAGTTGTTCATATGGGAGTGAAAAGAAGCCTCCCTCCTTCCCACACCCAAGCATCTGGAAATTACTTCAGAATGGAGTATTCTTTGCCTTTGAGAAATTCCTGAGGCAAAATTAATCCTAGCTGTTGCATAGTAATTGCAATAGTTCATAAAAGAGCCATTCTGAAGTGGATTCAGTTTCTGAAATTGTGAAAGGAGAGCATCTACACTTTCACAAGATGAGGAAAAGAGAATGAAAAGGGAGAAAAATGATACAAAAGAGACCTGAATCGAACAACCCCAAATTCTAATTCCTCAGGTTTTGGAAGAATTGTGCTTGAGTTGACTGCAAAAATTTGGAAGGGCTACCCATGTCTCAGTCATAATCAAGAATAGTTTCATGATGAGGTAATAGCACACAGTAGATAAAAGGCAATTCAATTCAAACTGCATTAGAAATAGCAAACTTGGTGAAAACTCATCCAATACTTCCTGTGCCATGTTTAGGAAAAGGATAGTTGGTAGATCCATGGAATCACAGACCATAACTATAAAAGCCACTTATAATACAAAATCTAACAGTGATTTTTAAGGTTACTGCTTTGAACTGTGTTGCAGAATGCTAAGCTGTTTCAAACAGTCTTCAGAAATGCTATTTTCAGTTGATGAAATTTGCAGCGTTTGACCCTAATAACTCCATCCCTGGACCCTTGAATGACTCTCTGAAAATTGAATAATTCTCTAATGTGTGAGCTAGTGCTTAACTTGCAGGAGGCATGCATGTTTGTAATCTGCAAATGATGGGGAAAAATACAGAATCTGATGTCAGGATAAGAACTTTTTTTTTTCTTTTGTTAAATCAGAATGTATAGCAAAAATTGTGCATGGCTGTGGTAAATTAATTAATCAAAATTCCACATATGTTATTCCCAGGTGTATATAGCTGCATTTGCAGTCTCTGCGTATGCATCCAGTTACTACCGAGCTGGAAGTAAGCCGTTTAATCCTGTGCTTGGAGAAACCTACGAATGTATTCGTGAAGATAAGGGTTTCCAGTTCTTTGCGGAACAGGTACTGTATGCTACAACCCTTAGATTTGCTACTTGATACACTGCTTAATTCTAAATGCATGGCTGGAGTCCTCTGGAATTAATAGAAAAATACAACATTAGTTTACATAACCTGAGCCCAGCAAAACTCAAGGGACATTGCAGAATTATAAATGAAGAAAATTGTTTTTTGAGGAAAGTCTGCTAACTCTGGGATGGAATATGACAACCAACAGCTGACACTCGAGAAGCAAAGGCTGGCAGGCTGCCTACTCCAGTAACTAGATAACTTGGAGTAGTAGAGTGCAATTCCCCATGCTGAAAACTGATCACGACTGCAACAAGTGTTCATGTTCTTGTCATTTTCTTTTGTGTGTGATCATTAAAAATACTGTATCTTTAGCTGTTTAATGTCATCTTTTACAACAAATATATCCCTTGTGTGAGTCAACCAACCGCTAGTATTTTCTATGGCACCATGAATATTTCTGCTTCCTGTCCAAATACTTGGTGGGCTAAGCCTTTCAAATCTGGTACCACAGCTTAGTAGGTGAAGGATATATACAACACATTAAGGTCTGAGTGTTTATGAAAATAATTCCCCAATAGGAGAATAATTATTAAGTATGGGTGAAAAATATTAAATTCAAACCAGCCAAGTTACCAAAATTGCTAAGCTTGAGACATATGTTAAAAAGAGATAAAACCTAAATAATCTGGTGCCTAGCAGTGTAAGAATGATTGAAAGCTGTCTTGTTCTGTCTAGACATAACAAATAAAAATTACAAAAAGTATAGTGAGCAAGGGTGTACAACCTAGAAATTTGATCAGAGAAAGCCTTCTGAGAGGCTTCCTTTAGGAAAAGAAAAGTGTTTTTGACCACCTCTGAAGATACAACATTTTGTACATTATGTTTTAGAACTGACAAAAAGGAGTGCTAAGGATCTTTCCTTAGTCTTGGGAAATGTCACAGGCAAGAGTAAAAATAAGGGGGGGCGCGGAAAGCAAAACAGTCAAAGCAAGAATCAAATTTAAAGTTCAAGTAGTGTATGTGGGTCTTCATTGTGTTACTTTAGTTCTAAGATGATGTGTATAGAGCACTGCAGTTACCAGTGTAACATCAAATTGGAGTAACAAAGTGGTGAATAAAGATTGGTACTGAGCTTAATGTTAGATTGAATTAAAGAGATTTTCCCCTGAATATTGGATAAATCAGTACAAAGGCTACTTTTTCTAAAGAATTTTAATACATGAGGGGGCTTGGGCTGTTAACTATTATTCTTATACGTGCAATAAGTGACATGAGTTTATAGAGTGGTAAAGTTACTGTAATAGTATGGGGTGGAGGAATATTAAGAAGGGAGGGCAGTATAGGAGGAAAGAAATTTCATGTAGCTTGCAAGCATTAAATATTTCTCTTTGCATCAGGAGCTGTTGCTTATTGCTTGTTTGTGCATGCATTTTGATGCTTACTCTAGATAACTTGTTAGTGCAGATAGTATGTAATCTGTGGAATAGATAGGCAAAATGTATAAAGTAACAGAGATTCTGTTCTATTACTAGAGTGAGTTTAGAATAACTCCACTTAGCACCATGACCTTACTCTGGAATTATAACAGTTTAAGTGAGAACTAAGTTTAACCCATCAATTATAGTGACATCTGGGGTTAATCTGGGTGCAGTATGTGAGAGAGAGAGAGTGTTGATCTTGGTGGATTAGGGCATAGCTGAGAGTAATTAGTACTTCTCTCTCTTTCTCTCTCTCTCTTTTTTTTTTAAACCAAGTAGAGGATGTTCAGTAAATAACTGGATGCCTGCGGAAAAAATGCTCCATAACAGATTTGCAAAATGAGTAACAAAGAAGAAAGTAAAACTGCATTTGAGCCATGTAGGTGGTTAAGAAATTAAATTCATAGTGGCAAGTAGCAATTTGACTTGAAAATAAAGTTGTCTGTCAAAAGAACAGTAGGCATTACATATCAAAGAGTTGGTCCTGGGCAGTTGTTAGTCGTGTTCACCCAGAAGGGAGAATTTACAGCCAAGGAGGAGTGGCTGCTTTCACTTTGTGAAGTTACTTTATTATTTACTATTCCCTTTTAATAGTCTGCATTGTGTATTTCTTTATTTACTCACAGTCCTTGCTTTGCTATTTTGGTGGTTGCTCTAATTCATGTATGGGCTATTACCCAAAGCTGATAAAATGCTGTGTGCGTGGTTAGAGTTTCGCACTAGAAACACCTGAGGTGTCACTACTGCAGTAGTAGGGATTGCTAGATGGAATTTCATGGCTTGATTTCTCTACTCGTGGCCCCCTCAGAGATGCTGATCACTGTCTCCTCCCTCATAGTCAGGGTTTTGTGGGTATTTACTGTACAGAAGAATTTGGCCCTTTGGTTTTTTTTATTTTTGTCTGTGTGCTTAAAGTGCGGCTTCTGTTAATATATTAAGGGGGCCCTAAGGGTAAATGTAGTTATCACATTAGAGACAATGTACAAAATATATATTTAGATTTTCACTCGATGAACAAAATTCACAGGCCTTTTAAAATAAGTGCTTCCCATTTCTTTCAAGGCTTCCTAGGTCTCAGTATACTATTAATCTCACTGACTCCCCCTTCAGGACACAACTGCAAAAGGAAAGTAAATATTCAATTTGTAAATGCCATATATGAATGAAAAATGAAGGAGAAAAAAAAAAAAAAAACCAAAACAAAAGAACCCAAACCAAAACGACTGTTCAAGTGTTAATATGTCCATGGTTTTTTTTCTCCTTTCATGTCTTGCTATTAGGTCAGTCACCATCCACCTATTTCTGCATGCCATGCTGAATCTGTGAATTTTGCTTTCTGGCAAGGTAACTCTTCAGTCTATCATTTACTTTTACAGTGTTCATAATATTTTCATTGTATGTCTAACACGAAATATCCAGAAATTGGGAAAAGGTGAAATTCCCTGCTTAAATTGTATTAGAATGGCTTTAAGAAATGCTAGCCTATACTTACTTGCATGCTTCGTACTTGGATGTTCTGCCATTATAAAAATGTTCAAGTTTTTTTTTTATAACATTAATCGATTATTCTTTTCATGTACAAATATCTGCATTTCTTTAAAATCAAGTTTGTTTTGGGGGGGCTTTAGTAAAGAAGAGTTGTACCTCAAGCTATTTATAAAACAAACAAGCTAGAAAACAGCTTGAAAAACTCCAAGTTAAATCCTGAGCCTTGGCAGATCTTGTAAACCTGTTCTGAAAAATATTTCCAAAAATGAGCATAACAGCAAGGATAAATATATTTACCGTGTCTTTGTCTGCTGACATTATTACAGTATGTAAGATTTTGTGCTATTTGACTACTAACATTGTGTCTCAAAAAAACTGTTTTGGAGCTTTGTTTGCTGTGTAATGCTGGTGAAGTTGTCAGCCAGTCACAGTTCCTGTGTGGTTAGATATTTTTGGAGAGTACACAGAACATAACTGTGCCTTTTAACTCAGTTAAAATCGTTCACCCAGAGGTTTGTCAATTCACAATGTAGCCATATTATAACCTTTAATTCTGTTATGATTGACTCTGCTGACTTGATTATAGTTATTACGGATGGAGCCATACTGAACAGAAATTGGAACTCTGTCATTAGTCTGAGTTTCATTATTCAATATAATTCTTTGCTTTGTAAACAAATACAGGGATAAGAGTCCTTTTGTTCTTAGTCAAAAAGCAGCAATGACCAAAAATTTATTCAGTAACTGAATACTGTATAAATAAGACTAGATAGCAGCCTGTCTTAATAAAAACTGATGAGACTGATTTGTTTAACAGATCTTGACAACGGTTATCACTCAAATATTTTAACACTTGCATTTAGAGAACAAAGGTCTTTTGTAAAGATGAGAGCTGATCAGTGAGAAAGAGTCTGAGATTTGGTCTTGATGAGCACAGGAGACTCAATCAGGGTACTGCAGGGTTTTGGGGTTTGGTTTTGTTTTTAAATATGGCTAGCTGAGCTTATGGGAGATCTAGACAATGATTTTTTTCCAATGCAAAGGCAGTTTGTAAATGCTGTGGCCTCTTGTTATGGGGCTATATTAACTTATGTGGAAAGATTAACATCAAGTTAGTCATAAAGGTAGCTTGTCAATGAGGTAAGTTCTTTCTGTGTGCAAAGATCTTTTCACTTACCATATTATTTCCTCAGCCGAAAAGGAGACAGGCCTCAGCAACATTGCCAGAGTAGTGCTGTCATCCCACCAGACACTAACCTTAGTTCATCTTTTTGAACATCAAGAAATCTCTTGATCATCTCTAGTGAGCCAGAAGACTGCATTCTGACAGGGACAGTTATTTTGGAAATAGTTTTCCCTGACTTATGAAGCTGACTCCGCTTTTGCAAAGGAGTGTGGACACATGAACAATGGAAATGCAGAATAGAAAGTTCCAGCTATTACAGCATCTGTGCCTGAAGTAGTCTGAGCATAGCTTTGAAAATAACACTTTGCTTTTCTTAGCTGTCCTAACATTTTTGCATGATCAARTTACACTCTGGTTCCCGAGATGTTTCCCATGTACTGATCTCTATGGGACAGCTGTGCCATTTATGAGAACACAGAACATAACACAGTCWGATAATACATTTTAACGGTTAAACTCAGCAGGGTGTGCCTTTGCCCTTTCTCTTCCATCCCACTGCAGAAGAGAGAAAGCTAGTACAGAATTCGGCTCAACACCATCATAGTCAAGGTAGTTTTGGACCTCTTATTGTGCAGTATAGGAATCGCAACAGAATTGCTATCACTAAGGATGCTGGCCCAGCATCAAACTTCAAAATTAAAAAAAAAAAGGTCCTTTTCTCAAGTGATAAGAAAAGGTTACTTTTTTCATGAGGAATTCTGCCCTATGTCCCATTCCAGCCTTTGCAATGGTAGGCAACTTTGTGTGGCTCAGTCCTATCACTTGAACATACATGCTTGGGAGATACGTAATCTCCTAGCTATGGTTTGAGCATCTATCTCACAGGCAGCATAACAGCTTCCTCCCACAACTGCATAGAAAACAGTGTTTTGGTTTTCCTTGTGTTAGTACAAGCATCTTTTTGAGACTAGAGATGATTTTTTCCCTCTTTGTCAGATTGGGCAGGGAATGAAGTTCCTAGTGTCTAATACAGCAAGGATACTATTCCCCTGAGCTCTGAAGTTACTGTGAACGTTACTGCCTGATTATCTAGCCTAATTTAACTCCATACCCCTTCTGCTGTGCTTGTCTGTCCATGTTTCTTAGTCTTCCAGGTGTTTTTGCTCAATGAATTTGGCTGAATGTGCATTGAGATTTCTCATCTTTTTTTTGGAGAAATGACGTGAGACTTGGACACGTCTTTTTGTGATTCAGACAAGATTTTAAAAGGCCAGTTAAACTTACAGAGGAAGTTGGACTAAATCCCTCTGCAATTTTATGCCCTTTGAAACATTCTTTTCCTTCTTTACTGTGGATGTTCTTAGTTGCTACATTTTTGTATTTGAAATTCTGCTTTTGTTTTTGGAAATTTCTGCATTCATTCACTAGCAACTGAATTGCAGATAAATATATGCTGTCTATAGCTTATTCAAATTCCTCTCTTTTGAAAAAGTTTTTGAGAGAGGACTTTTAAACCTCTGTAACTTTGCTATTTAAATAACCGATAATGTAATGGGAAAGAAAAAAAAAAAAAAAAAAAACAAACAAAACCATGTTTGAAGGTCCACAACACTTTTTGAACACTTTTATTATGTTGCGCTTTGTTATTTTGCGTTTCTTGAAAATAAAGTAGAACCCAGGAATAGAATGATTCACCCATGCTTATGACTAAACCTGTCTTTTTTTTTTTCCTCTTCCTGTTTCAGATGTAAGATGGAAAAACAAATTCTGGGGAAAGTCCATGGAAATTGTTCCAGTTGGTACAACACATGTAACTCTTCCAGTGTAAGTGCTGCAGTCGTGCATTGCTGTTCACACACAGGCACAGACATGCTTGCACACACTGGAGCCACGTTTATCCAGATGAGAACAAGCTGTGCTGTGCCGTATTAGACCTTTGGAAGAATTGGTGATTATGATTTAGTTTAAAAAGAAAGAGAGGCGTGGGGAAAAAAAGAAGAAGAAGGA